>OX030951.1:46660283-46982783 GCA_943735915.1 Pherbina coryleti | reverse complement strand
TAACTGGTGCAACATTTAGTAATAAGGGGCTGCTATTTATAAATATCAGAAAAAACGTTAATATAAGTGTTAGTACATGAACAGTGGTTTTGATATTCAGCGTTCGGACGTTATTAAAATAGAAGTAGTTTTGATATTAATTGCAAAATCTGCTATTTGCAGCGAACTGATTCGAGCTACGAGAAAATATATATGAATGAAACATTAAGAATTAACTGATATTTACAAAAAAGTTAGCATTGTCATGAATTTTTATTATTGTTTTTATTTTTGTAATATTTTTTATTGTTCGGACGTCATGTGTCAGACGTCATTAATTTTTCCATCATAACATTATTTTACTTATAGATTTTTTTTTAATTAGTTTTAATATTAACATCTACTCTACGTTCAAAATATAGACTGTTCGAGCAATATAAATGGAGGTTTCATTTTTGCAATATTTTTAATATTTTTCCATCTATTGTGGAGCGATGTTACGTAGTTTTAAATTTTTTGGCGTTTATGTACATAGCCTTCATTTTAGAAATAAATACCTTGTCTTTTCTTCACGAAAAACTGGCGATAAAAACCCATGTGTATCTTCAATTTTCGTTTCCTTTTGTCGCCACCAATTCGCCGCAAATTGTCAACAACCTGTCCAAATTGCTTTTAAGTTATGAAAAATTTAAAAGGTGTCAGCGTGGATTAAATTTTAAAGATGCTTAAAAGAAACAAATTCCTGAAACCTCAGTTAAAGACATCTACAGAAGGAGTTCGAGAATTCATAACCTCGATAAAGAGCTTTATGTCAGTTTATCAGTTTAAAGGAAGTTTTTCTATTTAAAATTTTTGGATAAGGGTTAATGGTATGGTATGATTATTATAATATGATGGTATGGCATGATGGCTATAGTATGATTATATTATATATATATATATATAACATATAGTTAAAAGTACGGTATTATGGTATGGTACGATGAACTGATGTATAGATATATGGAATGTTGGTAGGTATGGTTTGGTGGTAAAATATGATGTATGGTATGATAGTATTGTCTGATGGTATAGTATGGTGGTAAGGTGAGCATGGAATGATAGCATGGTATAGTTATATGATACATTATGACGGTATAGGATGATAATATGGTATGATAGTGGTATGGTATCATAACATTCAACTTTTCGAAATTGTATTAAAACAGATTTTATCCAATCTTGCAATTATATGAAATTGGTATTTTTTAATAAGACTATATTCAAGAGTAAATCAATTAACCACTTAAAAATCTCTATTTTTTTGGGTTCAAGTTTCACTTCTACAATTCGTGGCTGCCCCACACATATTTTGTTTAGCATACTGGTGGCCGTTTTTATTTGTTTCCTTAACTTTTTGCGATAAATACGCTTTTTTCAGCTTCTTTTCTACGAAATTCATCAGCAAGTTTTTTTTTATTATGTCGCACATTTGTGGATCTTTCTGCACTTTTTTTTAATATTTGGCTTACCATCTACAAAAGTAACATACAAAAGTTATTTCTACGTCACTTCTATTTGAAAATGTCGCCTACCGTTCGGACGTCATTAAGTTTGCCCAGTTGATATGAGCTGAAAATTATTTTTATTTTAAATCAGCAGTTGTATTCTGGAAAATATGCAAAAACTTTCTTTGCAACAGGTTTCAATTTTTTGTTTTAATTTGATTTAACAATTTTATCTAAATAAAACCCTTTTTATGTGTCGGACGTCAGAACAGAGTGAATCATTTTTATTTTGCAAAATACACCGTTATGTACAAATTTTGTGAAATCTATTATGGCACCAATTTGCGAAGAAAGAAGTGCAAAGGGAAATAGAAAAACTTTTATACGTAAACCTTTTATATCAATAGCTTTTTTAGGTCAATAAACAACCTGAAAAAACCAAAAAAAAACTCAACTCGAATATTGACTGTGAATCACTTATTTTTGTATTACATAAAACCTCAAAAAAAAAAAATTGATTGGGAACTTAAATGAAGATATATTAAGCTTTTAATAAACAATAATGCTCTTGGAAAAGGAGCATCTTTAGTTTCTCACACTTGGTGGACTATTTTTGGGATTTGCCCATATTTATTCCCTACAACTGAACAGTTGGGCTTAAAGGGAGGGGCGGGGAGGGTTAATATGTATGATCATTCCCCATTATTTTTGCGAAAGGAACATTTTTCCCTTGAGGACCTATCCCCTCCGACCACTACAAAAACTTAAAAGGGGTATATTAATTTTGTCACACCGTTTATAATGCCCGTCAGGAGGTGTGATAGATATAGAAAATTAAACAAATTTTTTTTATTTATTTTTTATATATTTTTTTCAGTTTACTTTGTTATTTTAATGTTTTAAATTTAAAAATTATTTTAATCGAAAAAAGCCATTAAGGGGACATATAGGTTACAAATTAAAAAAAAAATTTTTTCGGGAATTGTTTTTCATAGAAGAAAAAAAGATATCGTTTTCAAATTTTGCACATATATTTATTATTATTTAAAGAATACAAAAAAACAATTTCAGAATTTTTGAAGCGGTTTTTGACGGTATTTGATTTTTTAAAAAAATGCCAAAAAATTGACGGTGTGCAGGATAATCACCAGTCTGAAACATCTGAGGAAAAAATAAAAAAACAAATTAATCCTTGTTTAAGTGGCCACCGCCTGAACTAGGATAATTTTTATCAGCCGAAAAAAAACAAAATGGGGGCCATTTGAAAACAAAATCGATTTTCGAGGTTATAAAATCGGTCGCCATTTTGTTTTTCTATTTGGTACATTCGGTTAATCGCTACCATTATCATCATCATTATCTTAATCTTCAATTGCGAATACTTCCGATGCCATTGTTTCATTGAATATTTCTTCGTCCTTTAACAAATGGTAACCAATGTCACCATCATCACAGTGCAGCCATTCCATGTCTTCAATGTCCAAATTTAAAATATTTTTTGTAGGGTTCGAATTTCATTCGACAAGTCATGCATTTCATTTTCTGAATCAACAAGATTAGATGGAGTGGTTTGTAGTAATGGCCACAATTTATTCCAGCCCAGCATCTTTCGAGAGTTTCTTTTGGTATATCGGCCCAACAATCTGCCACGTTATCAACGACGTGCTTCAAATTGTATCTTTACAGAAAATCTAGAAGAGACATCTCCTCTTCGCTCACCAGTGATCGGATAAATGGCTATCGATATCGTCATTTAACTGATTCAATTACGGATTGGTCCATTGGTTGAATGAGTGACGTTGAATTAGCTGGCAGAAAAATGCATTTAATGCAGTGGTGTTCACACGCATACTACTACAATTTTCGACTTTTGTGCTTGTGTTGTTGACAAAAATTGTTGTGCAGGTATTAAGCAAGAATTGTGTTATAATTATCATTGTCATCATCATTATCATCATCATCATCATCATTATTATGATTATAATTCCGCAAATCACGCGTTTTCATATGCCTCAAATATTTCGTGCAGTGCAAAACACACGACCAAGCGGCGCAAACCACTCAATTTGAAGTTTCAGCGCCAACTGATTGAGAGAACTTCGTACATTCGATCGTGTATGTGTTTCGATTCTCGAATAAAGCTGTTGAGTCTCACCACGCGTGGTACTACGTGAACATCACTGATTTAATGTTACCATCAGGGCTGGTCAAAATATCTTCTTTTGGGTGGCTAGGTGCATTATCCAGAACAAGTACGGCATTTAGTGGTAAATTTTTCTATCGTAGAAACCGTTGTACGTCGGGACGAGGAGTCCATCGTAAGAAATATTATACAAAATAAAATTTTTGGTTTACCGATTTGGTGCTCCGGATAATTGCGTGTCAGATAAGCGAGGTTCCACTGAACTTCAAATTAAGATTTATTTAAATCCCTTGCCAACTCAGTTTTACCGAAGCTGTTTACTTCCGTAAGAACATTTTTACAAGATTATTAGAAACTACGCGCTAAGCATCTAGTAAACTATAGAATTTAATTTCTGAAATACCTTAGAACAGCATTATATCGACTATGTTTTCGTTAGTGAATAAAATTCCGGTCATAAGCTCCATATAAGCGCAATTGAACCTCCAGGTCTTGAGTTTTTAACCTTATGGAAGCTCATGTTTTGTTGGATATTCATTTTTAGCACCTCTCAATAACCTGGAAATAATTATAAAAGAATAAATATAAGTATGTAGAGTGTTATATAAAGATATGTTATAGATACATACATAGAAAGACATATTTCATAATTTAATTAAAATAACGCACAAACTGAAATTTCAGTGCAAGATTTATGCTTAAATCTTAAGATGTTTGTTTTTTTTTTCAAAACTGGTATCTAATCCCATACAACTTTTAATTCCTTTGAAACTGCTTTTTCCTGCTCTGGCCAATAGAAAAATCATAAAAATTATTTCTAATTGAATTTCTTAAGTAAAAAGTTATTTTCTTGAGTCTTTCAATTCAAAGAAGTATTTCTTCGACTACATTCGAAATTCCTTTTCATATGCAAATCCAACTTATTGCCACGTACGGTTGAGTTGCAGATAAAATACATTTTCTAATTTCATATCTTAAGAAATAACAAACACACATGCCCACACACACACATTCGTAAAAACACATTTGCAGCAATAAACCTACTCACATTAAATCTTGGAATGCCAACAACACTCCAGTCAGCCAGTCAGCTAGTCAGCCTGGACGCAGTCACTCATGCATGCCATCAACGACGTACTCGTAAATCCAGTTCACGACAGACAAATGTCGACAAATACGTTAATGGTCAGTGAGCACCAAACGAGTGCGCCCAAAATTGGTAGAGCACTCAAGACAACAGCCAGAATGATCAAGGATTTAGAAGTTGTTGTTGGTGGGTGGGCTACATTTAAGTGACCGCTGGACGTACAAATATAGCGGCAGAATTTGTTAGAAGTAAGTGCAAATGACTTCTTCGAAATTGTTTAAGAAAATATTTCACTCAATGCAGTCAAGCTGTTGGAGCAGCAGCTGGAGCTGAATTTGAAGGCAAGGATATAAATTCACTCATGCAAAAAATTTATGTGTGTTGCGTTTCCTTAAGGTTCAGGCAACATAAGTATTTGTAAAGTTTAAGTTCTTAAGACAAATAAGCAAACATATTTACAGACCCACAAGCCCACACAAACATGCTAACACACACACACACACGCGCTCACAGGCGTAAACAAACAGCTTGTCTTAATAGCATTATTTGTGCAATTTGTATGCTTGAAAGTATTTTAAGCTTGAATCCTTGTAGGACAATTTTATCGCTCAATCCCGCTCTTCTGACCACTGTCTGTCTGTCTTGACTCTCTCTTTCTTACATTATTGCATAATGTTTGCAAGTGTCAAACTACTACAATAACAACAACAACAGCCATCTAAGTTGTAGCTTCAAAGAATTTTCAATTTTCTTAAGAAACTTGTTTGGGTTTCGAACACTTTCTTCTACATCGCCATCGTCATCGCTATAACCATCGTCTACGTCTTCGATGTTGAGGTTTCTTTTGAAGCTTTACGACTAAAATGCGATTACATGACCAGAACACGCACTAAGAGGTGGCTTATAAGGTCAACCTTTTGGTCATTCTTTTCAGACACTAGGCGTTGCCTGGGTGCAACTATATTCGTTGTTATTGTTGTTGTTGTTGTTCTGCATGTACGGATGAAATGTTCAAAAAGATTCACTTTTGGAATTTGCATTTTATTGTAACCACTTCACAAGATGTAATATAAGTGGTGTAGCAGTTTCTTGGTAACCATTAGAGAAAATAAAGAATGGATTTAAGGATGTGGGAGGAGTAACCAAACCTTTGACAAAATAAAACTTCAATAAATACCAATGGATACATAGAGACAAGTCATTACTTAAATAAATCGATTTACTGCAAAATAAAGCTGAACAAAGTTTTGAAATTGGTTTCTAAAATTTGTTTGTTATATGAAGTATTAAATGCAACTCAATACAACGATTTCAGTTAAATTGCATTTCAGCCCTGAGTTCAGATATGAGCTCTATTCTCAGATTTTTGCAGTTAAACGACAGCTCAAAAGACTTATTATAGTGATTAGAACCGACTTTAATATTGTAAAATTGGGATCTAAGTTCAACAATAAATAATCGATAAATGCTATGGATCGACATCTAGAATACAAATAACTATTTACGTCTAAGATTTAACATATTTCTGGCAAAGATCCAGAAGGAGGTTCTTATGATATAAGTTTTGAAAATATATTTAAACTAGCGATATCCGGCGCGCGTTGCTGCTCCCGGCAAGTATATTGGAAATAATAAGCAAATTCAAAACTTTTATTAGTCCCTTAGTCTGACACCACGCTCATGTTCCACTGCCCGTTACAGTTTCCCAGTAGCAGAACATTACTCCCAGATGGCAATTCCATTATGAGTTTCAATGACCTGTGATTTAAACTGCCTTTACTTTTCTGTATAGAAAATCGGGCCACACCCCCTTTTCGAATGCACGTGCTAGTTTTCCAGTAGAAAGACTTTAGCAATTAGTAACTCCATACTGAGTTTCATTGTCATGCGACGTTTAGTTCCAAAGCTATTCAATATCAAAAATTTGACTTGTGTGGTCGAAGCCATAACCTCTTTTCCTATGCCCGTCCCAGTTCTCTTGTAGAAATACATTCTCCATTCTGAGTTTCAATGTTATGTGACTTCTACTTCCAAAGCTATTCGATATCTAAATTTTAATTGCATCGGCAGTGCCACGCCCACTTGTCAAATGGTCACTCAATTTTGCCAGTCAAAGCACACAACTAAATAGTACGTTTTTATGCGTATATAGTTCTCCCCCCATTTGTAGTACCATTGCCAACAGTGACCATATGAACTAAAGTACTAAATTTTAGTCTGATAAGACCCAAACCGTCTGAAATATAAAACTTTCATTAGTTTGTGGGCGAAATAGTTCGAGAGTTATACCTTAAATTTGGGCTGCTGGAAAAGTGCCACACCCCTCGTCCAACGCCCATAAATTTTTACCGGTGGAACGGCACGTGATATTTTCACGATATCACATATTCGCAGAAGGAAGTATTCAATTTGGTCCAGTCGTTTTCAAGTTTTAAGCAAACTAAATTTTAGTCTGATAAGACCCAAGCCGTCTGAAATATAAAATTTTTATTAATTTGTGAGCGGTAAAAGGAGGTGTAGCAAAAATGTTCTCATACGAACCATGGTACGGCCAATAAGAACACAACATAGAAAACCTCAAGCAAATCGGACGCTTGAGTTCCATTCTTGAGTTATGGAATTACAAACACAATTTTTTTATATAAATACGACTTTTTTTGATATATAGAGACATGGGAAGATCTTTAAAATGCCATATCTCCAGAAACAATGTGGTTGAAATCGGTTGACCCGTTTCCGCAGCAAGAGGTGACATCAAAATGTACACTACTTTTTATATTACGCCCATTTCAGATTGAGGTGACCTATCAGTCGAACTGACCATCTCCGATTTGGCTCAAATTGTATGCCTAGATTGGTTTATTGCTTAGAAAACCAAATCCGAAGTTATACATTTTTAGAACCATTTTTCAAGGCGAAAATAGGTTGTATTTTGAAACGACGTAGCTCAGTCAAAATAAATCCGATTTTCGTAAATAAGGTATTATTAGAAAGGTTATTTTGTCTTTTTTAAGAGAAAAATATAAAACTTTTGGAAAAATTGCAGTAAATTGGCCCATTCTTAATTTCAAAGTTCAATCCATGCCAACAACAGACGCTATAATTTTTTTGCAGTTTCTTTATTTTGGTTTTTTGTACGTTTTAATACCTTTCCAACGATATAAAATTAAGGTGTGTTCTTGAAGGATTCAGAAGCTATGGCGTAAAACGTGCAGTGTTAAAGAATTTTCAATACGAATTCAACTAGCTATCGACTTTTTATATTTTATTTTGTAAAAAATCAAGCAAAAAATTACATAGATGAAAATTGAATGTGTAGTGAATTTGTATTGAAAATTCTTTAATACTGCATGTTTTACGCCATAACTTCTGAACCCTTCAAGAGCACACCTTAATTTTATATCGTTGGAAAGGTATTAAAACGTACAAAAAACCAAAATAAAAAAAACTGAAAAAATATTATAGCTATAACTATTCCAATGATACCTTTGTTAAAAAAATGTGATTTAAATTGACTGAGCTACGTTGTCTAAAAATAGGCCGTATTTTGGCATTCGAATGGCTGTGGCTCCGAAAAAATTTTTTGAAACTTTAAACTCCGGAATTGGGTTTCGTTGCAAGAAACCAAACTCAAAACAAAATTTGAGCCAAATCGGAGGTGGTCAGTGCGACTGATAGGTCACCTCAATCTGAAATGGGCGTAATATAAAAAGTAGTGTACATTTTGATGTCACCTCTCGCTGCGGAAACGGGTCAACCGATTTCAACCACATTATTTCTGGAGATATGGAATTTTAAAGATTTCATATTTACAACTATCAACTAATGCGCTCATACTTTTCCAGCTATAAAAAATTTAAGCTAATATGGATTAATTACTTTCATCAAATAAGTATAACCATTATTTTGTCGTGGCCGTGGTACCATCACACATAAAAAAGAGGCACAAAAATGGATCTTGATAAGTGTTTTATCAAAACTTCAACCTTTATAATGTGATCTTAGCAAAACTGCTAATAAGAACTTTTTATCAGCTACTTGATAAGGGATGGCAGTACTGAGTCTGAGTCTGAGTCGAAAACAGCAATAGTATTCGTCTCATTTCCTCGTTCTTGATTTCGTATAAAAACGAAGTATCGCTTATTTTGCAACAGTACTACGTCCTAGAGTAGTACTAAGACGCAGTACTTAACTAACTTGGGCGGCTGTGTAAGAATGGCCACCAATGTCTTAGACACTGAATTATATTTATTTACATATGTGCTGTTTACATATGCTGTTTACATATGCTGTTTATTTATGATATGTTTATATATTTAATTATTTTTAGCATTTTACTGTAGGGAATTTCATTAAAAAAGAAATAGATTCTGTCTATATTACAATGAACATTGTTGTTGCTTCATTAGCTCATTTTTTCGATCATGCTTATAAGCAAGGCGTAATCAAAAAGAGCTTTTAAGCACACAACGGAAAAGAAAGAAAAAGCTTTGAACTGCTTAATGCTGCGTTTATGAATAATTTTCTATGAGGCTTTTTAGATGGTACTGAATCTCAAACTTTAATAACTTTTTAGGGTAGGTTTAAAAAAATAAAGAATGCAATAGCTTAAGTTAAGAATGACGCTTTGAATTAGTAAAAGAATTATTAAAATCGGTTCAGTAGTTCTTTAGTTTAGCGTACACGAAGATAAGTGATAAGGCTTTTATATAATAGTATAGATTAAAAAAATAAAAGATGAATCCTTCTCTTTATTCAAAATTAAATTCAAAGTAAATATTACTTACTATTTTAAAATTTTGAATTTAATGTAATATAATAAGATATAATATACGAGAATAGTCGAAGAAGTATCCGATATAACAAAGAGAACCCAGAAATTTTTTTTAAAAAATGTCTTTATTTCCCTACATAGTCTCCTTTTCGCTAGATAAACTGTTCCCGTAAAATCGTAAGCGACGACACGAGGATGAGGAATCGTAAGGTTTTTAGTTGATCGAGGCTGTTCGGCTAGATCGTTGTTACGAGGAATTTTCTTTGCTATTATTTATTTGTTTTTGTTATTAAGATACCAAAGTAATTACCTTGCTTAAAGTCGCACTCACTTTCTCATTTTCTTCAGTTTTTCTATTCATTTTTATAATAAAAAAGAAACATTCTAATTTCAACTAAAGATTCGCTCAATCAATGTCTGCTACTTTTAAGTCAGAATTAATTATGTCTGTTGTATTTTTTTTTATTTTAATTTTTTTATTTTGTCGTATGCTACTTTGTTTGCACAACATCAAATGCTATAAAAATAAATTATGCGTTGCCCACCAAACAACCACATCAAAGTGACCACTCAATCAACAAAAACAACAACGGCAACAACAACAACAACAAAAAGCTTTTCCGAAATAGGTAATGCAAAGAAGCGTATTTTTTTTTTCTAAGAGGAGAACACCAACAAATCAACGTCAGCTGAATGAAGAAATTATAAAAAAAAGTTAACTTAATTTCATTGCAGGACCAACACCAAGACTTTTATGAAAAAAAAGTTTGCCTTAATTAACGTTAATTTCTGCATCACTGATTTTTTACTGAATTATGTGGTAAACAAAATAATGCGTACGTCTTTTAAGGATAATGAAGCACGCAGCATTCAAAAAAATAACCAAAAGCAGAGAAATCCCAAGTGGAAATTCAAAGGAAAATAAAATCACAATGAGGGCTATAACGTCCTAAGGCTCTGTATTAGAAAATGTTTTTTTTTATGCAGCTATTTGGATCTAATTCCATAGATCAGTCGGATCTAATTTTGTTTTTTATTTTTTGAGCTTAAACTAGTATTGAAAATAAATAGCTTTCCGAGAAAATATTGCCGTTATAAAGTACAAATTTAGTAAAAATTACACAGTGCGACACGAAAAAATAACTTCAAATATCTCAATGGTTTATAATAGTGGATGGT
Source organism: Pherbina coryleti (assembly GCA_943735915.1). Lineage (NCBI taxonomy): Eukaryota > Metazoa > Arthropoda > Insecta > Diptera > Sciomyzidae > Pherbina > Pherbina coryleti. The sequence continues at coordinate 46,972,134 of OX030951.1, read as the reverse complement.
CTATATATTATGCCCTCGTACTCAGTTTTATCGGATTATGTCAAATAAGAGAGAAATTCAAGGTCAAACTTCACCTTTAAGTCACAAATTTGTTGTTATAACTCTTAAACTAAATTCAAATTCTATGTAGTAACTGCATCTAAATATTTGCAATGGATGATTCTTTACATTTTAAGACCATTTTTTGCTCAAAAAGTTACGTAAGGCATTTAATATTTTCTTCGAAAACAGGGCTTTTAAAAAAAAATTAAATTTTCAATAGTTCAGTTACTATGTATTTGTCTTCAAAAACAATCAGATTTTGCTGAATTTTTGCATACACCTTAAGTAAAATAAAATAACCCACCTGTGAAAAGATCACAACCATTACGTGTGTGCATCCAAAGATATTCGGATTCAAAGATTACCAACGGTGGTAACTTCGTTAATGTAAGCCCTAGCGTAAAATCATTCAAATAAAACTTATAGACCCAACAATTTTCTTCAAAACTGTCCTTTTCATTTTGTATCGTATCGTATCTTTTCATTTTGCACAAAATTCCAGGGATGATAAAATTATGAGAAGAACAGAGATGTTACAAACGTGTTTTAACAAAATGTTTCTCAAAAAAAAATTATATTTTTAGCCGGCCATTGAAATTACTTGATATTTCGAAAAATTACTGTCGTACTGTATGAACAGTCAAATTACGGTAGAAAACAGTAATTACTGTGCAGTTAACATCAGTGTCCTGAAAGAGAATCTATAACAGTGTTAAACAGCTTTGCCCCGAAACACATTCACAAAAGCAAAAGCACGAATATATCTCACACACAGCACGACGAAAGCTTCACTTTGAAACTCTCCGTCGAGCAATTAACATATATGCTGCTCGTCTGCTTATGCGCTCAGTTTTATCAGATCGTCTTCTTACACTGAATAAAATTTGTTTTTTTAATTTATGTAAAATTTAATTTTTATTAATTAATACATAATTCTTTAATCAAGTGATTTAATTTCTCAATACTTTACTTCACTTTAACACATATGTTTGTCTTTGTAATAATTTTCTTTTATTTATTCATCCATCATTTTTAATTGAAATACGTAATTAAAAGAAATCAGAAGACCACATTTATCTCATTAAATTTATACTTGTCTTTGCCTAGTCGTTTCCATTCTCTTCATTTATTTTTTCTTAACCAGTATCTTTTTCTATATACTTTTTCTTACTTTTATCAATTTCTCTTTTCTTAACTTTTATTATTATTAGATTTTCTAGGTTTGGCTTTACCTTAATTTCGCTTTTACCTTATCAACCTTTGTGAATTCCATAAATAAACTTGATATATTAACTGTGTGCGATAGCAAATCAACTTGCTTAAGTCTTTTTGCAAAATAACATGCAATTTTCTTTCAGTGAAAGCTTAAAAGCTAGTGTTAAAGCAAAATGAGTATGTATGATATTTGTGGGGCAAAGCTGTTTAACACTGATCTATAAACAAAGAGTAAGTGGCCATCGTCGCCGAAAGCTTTGTATAGAAGATCTTTGTTTTAGGGTTAACGAGGATTTAAAGAAAATAGCTGAGTGGGCGAAGGTAAATATGCTAAACTTAAACCCTTTGAAATCATTTGTCTTACCTATAGCTAAAAATCTACTAATTACACGAGACTTGCCTCCAGTCCTTCTAAACGGCGTTGAGCTTAAATTTGTTAGGAAGGTTACCAACCTCGGTTATATTATAAACTCATCTCTGTCATGTGAGGATCATATTAACTCATGCGTTAGTAAGTTGTATTATGGGCTACGCAGCCTTCGGATAACTGGAAGTTTTGTGCCCGTCGAAGTAAGACGCAAATTAGTCGTGCAGCTCCTGCTGCCTATAATCACCTATTCGGAAGTAGTATACCCTAAGCTTGACTCACGGTCGGCGCATAAGCTTCTGGTTGCTTATAACAATGCAGCCCGCTACGTTTTTGGCCTCAAAAGTTTTGACCATATTTCTATCTTCTCAAAACAATTACTTGGACGAGGTCTTCTAAATCATCTTGAAGCAAGAAATTGCATTTTCTTGCATAAAATTATTCATACTCAGTGCCCCAGTTACTTGTTTGAAAAACTCTCTTTTTGTAGGTCAAGCAGAAACTTCAATATTTTAATACCTCGATATAATTTCATAAACTCTAGTAAATTGTTCTTTGTGAGCGCAATTAGATCTTGGAATTCATTACCCATTAGAATTCAATTTGTTTCCAATAGTAAAACCTTTAAGCATTTAGTTTATGAGCACTTCTCCTAAATATTTCTACCTACTTTCTTCGCTTTTCTTTGATTCTATCTGTTTTCTTTAATTTACATAATCTTTATTATTATTTTTCATAATTTTGTAATTATCATTAATATTAACTTGATTTATTTTTTTTTATTTTCAAATAATTTTGTTTGTAACTTTTTAATCTAATTGTTGTTATTTATATTTATTTATTTATTTGTTGTTATTTTATTTGTCAATGTGGCATTCAAAAGATTAAATCTTATTTGTCAACAATTGCCTCAATAAAAATACAAATACAAAAATACAAATATAGTTGACAGGCAAAAACAGCTGTATTTATTACAATTGAGCGCAGGTAGTATTATAATTTTTCGTTTCATTTTGAAATGAGATTAGTTTTGCTAAATATTTTCAAGTATAACCAAAGTATAAGATACTCACTTTCAGTGATATCTTTATCAATGCTGGTAAGTAATTTTTATGAATCCTTTTCCTTGATACTCTTTTTTAAGTACGGTTTAATCTTTTTTAAAAATTTTGACTAGTTCGAATATAAAAAAAAATGTCTTTTCCTGGGTGAATATGATTAAAGTCAATGTCAACCTATTTAAAAGCAAAATAACATTTAATCCAAGACTTTTACAACATAATAATCAAAGTCAGGAAGAAAACATAGAACAGTTAAACTAGAAATATTATCTGGCATGAACTAAAACGAAATGAATTGTCAAGGTTGATATATTTATTATTGGCTCTTTATCATATTTTAATACTTACAAGTTTAGGACCAAGAAGACCATTTCAGCCATGACTGAATGGTTGCACATGGCAAACATCGTATTCTTCTTCGTTATGTTCCGTAGAAATGTGGTTTTCTACACTGTCATTTTTTAGGTTCTTAGCCGTAAACTTTCGTAATTTGTTTTTTACATTAAAATACCTATCGTGCAGTTTTCCGCTTGGTCTTTTGTTAGTTTTTGATCGAGAAACGTAGTAGGTATTCTGAAAGAAGAGGTTCGTATATTCTTTTTCTATAAGTGAAAGGTTAAAAAAACGTTAATACCTGTCATTGTCCATGGAAGCAGTCAGCAATTTTTGTACTGATTGTTTTTAAATCAATTGAATTTAGACTTGAATGTTTTGCTAGCAGTGAATCAATAATGCAATTTGCCACTCTGGCTCTAATAATTTGTTTCGTTCGAAAAATTCCAAGACTGATTTCCCTTTAGCTCTTTCACAAAGTATATCTTCTACATCAATCTTTATTAGCAGATGATTAAACGGTGTATGTTATAAGCAAGAGAGCATAATAATATTATTCAGGTGATTTCATGAAATAACAAAAAAGGAATTTATAGGGACTTGACATAAATGAACGAAAGATATTCTTAACCTCTATTGTACTGTTAGCACTATATAGTGATGATGTTGGACTTTCTAAAGGATTACTGTCTTCTGTTAAGTCCAATTTATCATTTGATTGGAAGGGACTGCAGCCGAAGTAAAGTCGCTACAAAATTTTGAAATAAAGTAAATCTAATTTTGAAACTGAACCATGAACACACACATAAATGTAATATGAGACATATTTTAAGACAATTTTTTATTTTTACTTACCTACAGTGTCCTTTCTCCAGATGTCAAGCTTAGCTCAGAAAATTGTTTTTATTCCCACCTGTTCCAAGCGTGGTAATATTTGTTGTATGTGTGATTCTGTTAGAAATTGTAACGCTTCAATCAGCGTTAGATAGACCAGCACCTGTTAAATTTTTTAAATTTTATTAAAAAAACTTTTTCCACTTCAAAGATCTAACCGCGTAGGATAAGAAACGTAGATTCTAAGCCCCACGATTTCAAAAGGTTGAACAGCGCAGCCTCATTTGGGTTTTCAACATAAATTATTTCGTTTAACACTTCAGCATTTTCTGAACAATCAGTTTCCATTTTTATTATTTGCTTTTATCACACGAACGCATTTAACAATTGTATAATTTACAACATATTTATGAAAATTTATTTGGCCGAAGCAAACGAGGAAACTAAATGAAGCAAATTTTGTGTATCATTTCAATTCCTAACCGTAAATATTAAACGTACGAATATTGCGAACAAACGCACCACGTTTGAGAAAGTCAAACGTTGAAACGTTTGAATCAAATGCGCAGATTTGCTGTTTGAAAGTTATTTTAGTTTTGACTAATAAGAGTGAAAGGTTTGAGCGTTTGAGACAAACCTCCTGATTTTCGTTTATGAAAATAGTTGCAATTAACAACTGTAAAAATTCAAACAGTAACAAACTTTGGAGGAAACGCGTAGAGTTTGGGTTAAACGAAATTTTTAATTAACTTGTTTGACTTGAAACGCATCGACGTTTCTTTTAAATTAAAATGTATTTGAAACAACTGCCGAAATACCAAATGTTTACACAGTTATTTTAAAAGAAAATTTCAAACGTTCCAACTTTTACAAAAACATTCAATTTGATTTTGATTTTGGTTTAGATTGAACGTAAATTTTTTTAAACGGGTTTTTCTCCAAAAGTGCAGCCAAACGTGCGCCACTTTTGATTTAAAAATCACTTTTTTTCCGTGTATGAACATCGCATTTACGGTATAGATTTGATGGTCATTACAAAAAAGCGCTCGCGTAAGAATTATATATATAGATAGATAAAAGATTTTTGGCAAAACTCACCGTTACCATTCATGTTTTCCAAGACCCCTCTCCAATCAGAAAAAGTACACCGCTGCTGGTTGTCCACCGGATGAAATTCTTGAGCCAATTGGACTTTGTAGGTATGCAAAGTCAAATCTTTCGTCGATATTCGCTGCAGTGTGGACGTAGAGAAATCGATTTCTTGAGCACGGTGACGAATTGGGGTGTTTGGGTCTTCTTAAACTCTTTCCTTCCCTTAATTGATAATTTCAGTGGAACATTCGGGGCGAAATTGTTTCGGTGTCTTAACATATTGGACTAAGTCATGCTCTTGAAATTTTTTTTTTTATAAGTGTGTTGCTCACACACGTCTCAGAAGACACATGATAACGAGGGAAATTCGCTCTAATTTTGTGCATCACAACTGCGATTGAACATGCATTTTTTAACGAATTGCTGGGTTTTTTACTGTGTAGCATAATATAATAAATTTTCAGTTCTTATAAATGACAAATGTATGTATTCGATCACTACCAACCGATCAGCTGTTGAATAAAATGCATTTGCAACTCTACACCTCTTGTTGATACACCCTTAGCAAGCGGGCGAAGCATTTTCTGTGCTTTTCCACACGACAAAAGCTCTCGTTCTACAATTCGAGTATGAGCAAGTTGCATCACGCATCTAAAAAAACAGAAATATAATTGTATATATAGAATATTTCTGTCCAATGATCTGTTTAATTGATAATGATCTGTGACGTTATGCTTTGCATGTATAGCATTATAAATGCTGAAATTTTATGTCGAATACAATAGAAACTCCATTGTAAAGTAGGGTATTGATTAAAAGAACGTTCAAATATTAACCTAACAATATGTCACTGACGTCAGTAAAATATTTAAGTTGACTTTTTGAAGCCCCTCCCCCCAATTATTGTTCAAAATCAGTCCTGCGAAACATATTTAACATTATCATCCGCAGTGAAGCAGCTGCTTAACGTTTGCCTAAAAATATGCTTAAAATTTTTAATTAGCTATTCTCTCCACCTCCCCTAGACCTTTCACTGATGACAGCTTTGCACGCACACGCACCTATTAACTTTTGATTTTGTCATTTTGACCGTTAATTTTTGACAGAGTTCAACATACTTTCAGGCGCATTCTTTATGTCGTATTCAAAACATCAACATGTTCATTTCTTTGATGCTTTTAATGCATGTCCGTCCAACAAACAAAGATTTCCTTGGACTTGGACATTGAAGTAATTTACGGATTTTATGTTTTACATTCTTTTCAAATTACTGCTCACTATAAAAACCCTTTTACACAAAAACACATCTCCAAGCATCATCGTACCCATACCACAGCAGAGGCTTGAGTTCAAAAAATCACATTAAAAGGCAAATTCAAAAATTTTAATCAGATTTACACAAAAACTCACACACACTTGCATTTGGGGGTATTTTTTGTTCGTCTACGTCGAAGAAGGTCCAAACTAGTTGGCGTGTGCGTGGGTACACGCGAGTGTTTGTATTTGTGTGCGTGCTTTAATATTGGTAAGTGCGGAAATGTCCCAAAGCTAAAATAAGTCACACTACTCGGCAAGGGTTGTTAGACGACGATTCTATGAAAGAAACGAAAAAACAAAACTCGGCTATCCTTTTTTGCTTCTGTGTGTGTCCAGCTTCTTTCAGCAAAAAAAAAAAAAAAAAAGGACAACAGTTGCCTTTTTTCACTTTGACAAAAGAAGTCCCTGGATTTCTGGTTGGGTCACAGCTGTATAGATGTCCACAAGCAGGCAAGACGAGAGAAAACAATAACAACAACTGGCACAAAAACACTCAAAATATGCTCACATGTATGAGTTGTGGTTCGCAATAAAATTAAAAAAAGCTTATTTTATCCTTTTTCTCCTACTAACTCAACCTTCAGTGATGTATCTATTAGAGTGTTGTAAATGTGGATGTGTATGTGTGCAACACATTTATTTATTATTTGCTGATGACATTTTCACTACAGCCGGCAATCTTGGAAGCAGCAGTTGCACGATATCCTGATTATGATGTATTAGAAGTTGTTGTCCTTCGGTGCGTAGTCCTTGCCACTGTTGTTGTCACTATACAGCCAGGCGCAGGGCACACACAGTAAAATTTAAATTAAAAATTATAAAACACAACCGGAACAGAGAATGAAGTTGGAGTTTAAAGTTGGCTGCTATGAAATGTATCTGAAAATTTTAATAAATTTAAAGTGCTGCATAGTCCTTGAGATCTATATATTTTCTATTGATTTTGATATGTTTCAAAAGACCATCAAAACTTGTGCCAACATATTGAACTACAGCAACAAGGACATTATTCAATTTATATTCTCAGCAGACACATGTGGTCGCTGGTTCATAGTAAGCCTTGAAGTTTCCTTTCCAGCAGCATCTTAAAAATTTTAGTCGAAGAAATGGAAGAGATAGGAGGTGGCCGAAGTCAAAGACGAAAACTTGTTGCTAGCTTGTTTTCTCGGAAATTAAATTACGAATCTTACTTTGGAGAATAATAATTAAGTCAACTGGTTGTTATGGGTTTTAAAGTTATAATGACGTTGTTGTTTTGTATTGATACGGAGAAGGCGATAGCGCTTTAAGCAAAACATAAGTTAATTTCGTCCGTAATTGTCCATTTTGTGGTCAATAACTACATACTATAGAAGTATGTTCACAAAAAAGCGGACATTTTTTAAAAACTATGTTTTGGAGGTGTCTCAAGATAAATGTTATGACAAATGGTTCGAACGCATACCAATATATTAATCATAATGGAGAATATTTCGAAAAACAATAAAGAGAAAATTCGGTCTTTATATATACTACTATCACCTTATGATCAATTGTGTTGTGCGTGTTATTAAGTTTGTACACAATTGACCGAGAATCGGACCTATAGGTTTTACGCCGACTCCGAACGGCGATGATCGAAATGTTCTTGCTCTCAAGAAGCTTAACATCCCAGTAAGTCCAGAGTAGCATGCATACACGAAATATGCATGCTGTACACATGCAGGAGTATGGACAAGGCATGCATTGTCATAAAAAAAAACAAAGATTCATCAGAATCACTGAAATTCTCGTTTTGCAGCTATTTTATGCTAAAAGTATGCATGTTGTTTATATAAAGTAGCATGCATGCTAAAACAAGCACGCTGTATTAGTACTAACGAATGTACCGAGCATGCGTAGTAAAAAAATTTTATTAAATTCCGATAAATTTTGGTTAAACCGATTTTGTATGCATACAGTATACATGTAATTTGCACAGCGTATCATGCATTCGGAAAAAACAAAACAGCGAAGAATTTGTGGAAAACCCAGAATTACCAACAACAAAAAACACACAAATACAACAACAAGCAAACGCGAAATTGCAGTGTCCTTGATTCTGAGGCGTAAAAACCAAACAGAACTTATTTCGGCGAATTCTAACTAACTGTAAAATTCTAACAAAACATCAATGACCTGCATTATCAATTGAAGTCTTGATCAGATCAGTTCACAGATCAGACCACCACACAAATTAAAATAAACAGTACAAAATACATATATAAATAGCTGCACAAAATGTCACAATATTTTCACGAAAATATACCAGCCACACCAAATAATATTGCATGCATACGGCATTAGTATTTACTCATGCATACAGTATTAGTATTGACGCATGCATACAGTATTCATGAAATTGTATGCATACAGGATTAGTATTAACGAATGCATACAGTATTACTAATTCCTCATGCATGCAGTATTAGTAATTGTGTGGGTTCACTGTACACATGCTCTTGTATGACATCGCCATGCAAAAAGGAAATGAACATGCCTTTATGCTGGCATGCATGCAGAGCATCAGACGCATGCATATATTCTCATTTTTAATTCAAATAATTTTCTGTCGCTGCTGGGGTTCGAACCTGGGTCTCCAGGTTCATTGACAAAGAGGCCACGCACTTTAACCTACTACGTCGAGGACGCCATTCTTGTGCCTATCATTTCATTTGTTCCCAAATTTGTCTGCATTCTTATATTTGCTCTAATAATTCTCCTACATCTTTTCCAAACTCTTATTTTGCTCCATATCCAAATTAATAACCTTAACCTTGTTCAAATGCTTTCCTAATCCACTTCGTTTCTAAATCTTTGTCTTAAATTTTGTTTTTAGTGTGTTCAAATCCTTGTTATATTCCTTGTCCCATTTCTTGTCCTTGTTCTTTTCACAATCTTGTCCCATATATTGTTTTAGGTATGTAGCAATCTTCATCCATGCCCTTGTCTCAGTCGCTGTCGAAGTCATCTTCCCAAATTTTGTCCTACTCCTTGTCCATTTCTTTACTCTAATCTGTGTTTAAATTTTTGTCCTACTCGTAATCTTATAACGGTCCCAACCTTTGTCCAAATACTTGCTCTCATTACTTGTCTAATGATTGCCCTAATGCTTAACCAAATCCTTGTCCTAATACTTGTCCTTATTTGAATTTTAATTTATTTAATTTTATTCTTTTTTTTTCGCTTTTGCTATTGCATTCGTTACATTCTGGTTACTTAAAGGGGTTCCCTGTGAGGCCTTGTGACGTCCTTAATTTCTTCTTTGTTTTATCATGTGACGGAAAACCCCTGGTTTACTGTCGTTCTATAAAATTTACCGTAGCGCCAATAGTTATGGAGTTATAATTCCATGCAACGTTTTTTACGTTGTTGTTGCATTTTTACTGCATTAAGGCGGATTGCTTCCGTGGTGTCGAGGAACCCAAAAGAATTTTATCGTAATGAGGCCATAGAAAATTATTTTATTGTTGCTAAATTAAATTCTTCGTAGCAGTTCTACTCAACGCGTAAAAACTCCACGCAACAATACTGAATTTTGACGCTGCCTGACGTCAGATTTTTCCTTCTTTTATTTCTTACCAACTAAAAATACTTAATTTTTGTTTATATTTATCGTGCCGCATACACACCAGTGTTGCCAGATTGAGGTAAATTTCCCTAATTGAGGTAATTTTTGACTCATTTTTTGGGCAGAGGTACAAAAGGTACTTATTAATCAAAAGTGGTGAATTTTGCGAAAACAATAATTTTTTAGACCTATTAATTTTTTAAGTTACTGCCAGCACTGTTACCTCTCTGAATATACTGACAAGCAGTTTAAAAGCCCGAACAGAACCAAAGCTGCTGTCGGTTGGCGATCCTCGCTAGGAGAAATCAGCTGAGAACACGTCCAGAATTGGAGCGGTTGTCGGATCAGCGTTGCTTTTTGGTGTGTGAATGGCACAAATGTTATTTTTTCATGTTTTTGTTGTTTCTTTATAAATACTCGTGTATGTATACTAACAAAAAATTTATAACGGTTGTTAATAATTTTAAAATTTTTAATTTTTTTAATTTTGAGAAAAAGTAAATTTTCTCCGAAAGTGGTAAATTGTATCCCAAATAGTGGTAAATTTCAGTTCCTCTCTCTGGTAACACTGATACACACTCCAAGTAATAATTTTAAGCAACTCCATTGCACGGCTCTCTCCGCGGATCGCATGAATATTTTGTCTACTTTTGTCATGAGGCTATCGAAGAGAGATCAATTAAGAAAAAGCAACAACACCAACAATGCTACACAGCTCTGTTAAAGTGTATGCATCAATTTACTTTTTATTTTTACTCTTCCTCGTGTATGCTACAGCAACGATGTTAAACGATGAGTTTCGATTAAGAAAGGCAGAGAGATGCAAACTACAGCCATGGTTATAAGAATGCATACAAATTTTTTTTTTAAATACAATTCACATAATATATCTAATATTTTTTTTTTTTATTTTTCGGTACAACTGAGGAACAATTTTAAGTTCCAGCCACTTATTTTTATTATAAATATTAAAAAAGTGTACGACACCATTCGACGTTTGCGTATTTATATATAAGATTCCCGAAATATATGTAGCATCTCTCGTATAAACAAACACTCTTTTAGGCTGTCTCTCTTTGATTTCAGAGTTGAGATCCTTTAAGAAGATATTAAGGTTGCTGCCAATACAGAAGTATTAAATAGACTAGACAGCTAAGAAATAATTCGTTTCATTTCTTTTTTTTTTTTCTTTTTTCTTTTACTTAGAGGCTGGAAAAAAGGCTTTTACATATAACGTTAAACTACGTTACTACTAATCTACTGGACAACCTATTTTCAGATGTAAGCTCACTGGGATCAATAACAAATATTTGTTCTAAATTTCACGTACATTGAAATGGGCTTTAAGTTTAAACGGTGAGCCCAGTAACCCCATCAGAAAACATAACATCGATCTTGAACGATGGTGTTAGGGGGAAAATTACTGTGAACTACTTAAATAAGAATAAGCACTTTGGCAAAACATAAGAAAAATATTCCGAGAAAGTCAAAAATAAATTCCGTGTAACTTTCTTGGCATAATTGACAGTATAAGTAGAACCTAAGTAGCTTGAGTGGATAACAGTGAAAAGTCATGAAAAGACTACTGATGAGTTGGTGTAGCGGCCAACGAAATAGTCTGTATAGTCAAGCTGTGTGATTTGCTCTAAACAGTTGCCTTCTTTGTCTTCATGTTGTCTTGTTGTCAACATACTTGGCCTAGAGCTCAAAATTTGCTTTCAATAAAAGGTTACTATTTGTTAGGGCACACAAAGAGAGAATAAAATTTGATAGGTCATTGAGAGGTCATTTTTTAGGACTTGCTAGTGTGATAGCCAGCTACTCCAAAATAGTAAATATTTAAATTCTTAAATTATCAATACTACCATATTTTTGACTTATAAAAGTGAAGAAGCTTAAAGATATACTTATTCAATTCATATTTTTAAAATTTCCAGGAAAAACTAAGTAAAAATTATAAATTTTCAGTTAAAACACAAATTCTCAAGACGCCTTGCAATAAGCTACTTACTTGTAGGACAAATATATTCGGAAAGTATGGCTACTATAAAGCTTTTCAAAGTGTATAGGGGGGCTTTTTTAATCTGTGGGGAAATTTTGTGAAAATTGCTCTGGAAAATTAACAATATTTTGGCTTATAAAAAAAAAAAGTATAAATATTATTCTTGTGAAAAATTAACATATTGACACAATTTTCAAGATGCTCCAGCAAGACAATATCAACAACAACAATAACAACAGCAACAACAACAACAACAACAACAATAACAACAACAACAACAACAACAACAACAACAACTAAATAGCTGGCGAAAGACAACAAAGCCACCTCACTTAAGCGTTAAATACTCCACGGTATCTGTTCACACGCTCTAAAAAGCACTAAAGTGTCATTTTAAGCCAACTCAAGAGCAGTTTAAACGCATGACGAGTTGTAGACGGGGGCAGAGACTAGCGACGAGTATCCAGGCAAGCAGGCACCGGTTATATATGTACACACAGGGCAATGTAAATTTTTCGCAGCTCTTTATTTTTCCCACTTGTTGTGTACACTTATTTTTTTCATGTTTGTTGTTTTCTTTTTTTCCCACTTCTTTTTTCTACTTCGTACACAACTTTATTGTCCAGGCATCAATGAGCAGCGCATCCGTTGTCGCTGGTGGCGCTTAGAGCCCACTGGTAGAAGTTAATAGCACTTCAATTGGTGCTACTTTGGACCTGACACTCCTTTGGGGGCTGCGGCCAGGGCGGCAATTGAAGCGATCAAAGAGCGTAAAATTATGTAAATTAATTTCACGCCTTTTTAGATATGCGAATTTTTTTCAGGATCAAAAAAGCTGCCTTCATACTGGTTGCTTGGTACTCCACTTCAAGTCCTGCTAAAGGACTGAAGAAATTTTATTTTACATTGTCGTTGGAGTGACTCAAAATAGCTTTACGATGCGTTACGCTTTGGAATGGCGTGTTTACGTAACCTTTGAATGTGTTACGGATGTGTGAATGGAGTGGATTTTTTTATGGTGGTGACTTTAAAAACCAACATTAAGATGCCGAAGTCAATGTTGGAAGAGATGACATTATTTGATAGCCATTTTTTGTTACAATTTAATTTCAGACAAAATTGAATAGAATGTCATCAAAATGTATGTAGATTGAATCAGAGTTAAGAACATAACTCGAACTAAGTCTAAAGCTAAACAAATGAAGATGATGGAGCATGACATAAGATATAAATATAAAGATAATGGTTCGTAGTTATTTTCAAAAAGCTTTTAATTCTGACAAATTCAAAGTTGCAAGTGAACAAAATTTTAATTTCCGCTTTTTATACATGGCTAAATATTTGCCTGCAAAGCGACACCAAAATAACACAAGACTGCAGGCATTTGTTGTACACAACAAGGACAATAACTCCAACAAAAGGCACTGAGTAATATAATTCAAAAGAAACTACAATGCGAAGAAGAATGCTTATAATTAGAAATCTTTCTTTATTTTAAAGCAACTTTTGGCAGTTTGTATAAAATTAGACAATTTCATTCAATTCAACTATTATGGTAACTCGAATCATAATGAAAAAACCATGACTTTTGATCATTTCCAGAAGAGGGGATTTTGATGATTTCCAGATCCTTCTTCAGGCCTCAGGCAGAAAAAGGAGCCTAAAATAATGGTATCTGTTAAAAAGATAACGATGCACAAAAGCTTATTTTATACATGGAGAGAAATAATATTCTTATATAAGGCGAATACAGGGTGGCTGATGAATATTAAAAAAAAAAAAAAAATAAATAACTGGCCATTTCAGCCCTTGAAAGGACTTTGACTTAGCTTCTTATGATCAATTGTGTTGTGCGTGTTATTAAGTTTGTACACAATCGACCGAGAAAGGGACCTACATGTTTAACGCCGACTCCGAACGGCGATGAACGTAATGTTCTTATTCTCAAGAAGCTTTACATGGCATTTGATTACTCTCTGAGGTTTGCCATTGTCTGCAGAGAGGTGGCGGCCGTACAGAAAAATTATTTTAATTCAAGTAATTTTCTGTCGCTGCTGGGGTTCGAACCTGGGTCTCCAGGTTCTTTGACATAGCGGCCACGCACTTTAACCAACTACGCCATGGACACCACAATTGCTGATGAATATTGCTACATTAAAAAACTCAAATAACTTTTTGTTTAATTCATGTAACTTATTTTTTATTTATTCATTTCAAAAATAAGATATTTTAATTAAGTTAATTTAATTGGTTTTAAAAATAATTGAATTTAAGATGCAGATCCACTGGATTTTCATATACCTGGGTATCACTTACTGCCATTCTTTTCTCTGCATAGGGGGATAGCCCTTTTTATAAGAACTGATGAAGCATATCAGTGCGACCGGAGTCTGAGCGTTACCGATCCGGAGTTTTGTTCCTTGTGGGTGAAGTTCAGGGTTCGCTCGCACTTGATGCACTTTTGCTACTTGTATACAAGTCCGAATTTAGGGAGGGAGTTCACTTTTAACAAATTGGACTCTCTCTCTCTCTCTCTGATTCAATAACGCACATTTCGGGGTTGTTTCCTGACAGCGAGATCGTTGTTGCCGGCGATTTCAGTGTCCACAACCAGGCTTGGTTATGTCATTCGGGGGCAACAACACCTGAGGGTGCTGAATCGAACCAACTGATTCAACTAGTGAAGGAACCAACTTTCATCCGAAGGGTTGGTCTGCAAAGCCACAAAGTCCTAGACCTTTTTCTGACTTCACATCATGAAAAATATGATGTGACAGTTCATGCACCTCTTAGTAATTCGGACCACTGTACTATATCCACTGATTTTCCATATTCTAACCTACGCACTTCTTCACCTAAAGCCCCGAAGAGGACTACACTTGGTTTTATGGAAAAGGAAATTGGATTGCATTAAATAATTTTTACAGCGATTTCTATGTTTCGCTGACAGAAAAGCAAATGCCGCGGCTCTTATGGTACAAGAAATTATTTTATTGGGCATGCGGTCTTTCATCCCCAATAAAATGAGAAGCATTAAGCCAAAAGACCACTCCTGGTTTAATGAGATTTGCAGGATTGGAGTCATGTTCAAAGAGGAAGCCTTTCAGAATTGGCGTTCCAACAAGAATGCTGAAACTAGAAGACTTCGCATTGAGGCTAGGAATCGCTGTAATGCAGTTTTAAAACGCGAAAGTTTCTTCACGAAACTCATATCAGAGAACAGGTTCTTCTCTGCCTCAAGGGGAGCAAAAACTTTTGGTCATTCGTTAAGAGAGTTAAAAATCGGACGTCTTTGTCGATTCCTGCTCTTTTCAAGAATGACCAAATCTTCACTGACTCGGTTGATAAAGCGAACCTATTGTCTGGAATGTTTGCACAAAATTCCACAATTCCAGCTAGCAATCAGCCACTGCCCTCTGTAGAGAATAAATCGTCTTCAATGCAGGAGATACACTATAGAACGAGAGCAGTTAAAATAGTCCTTGCAAACCTCAACATAAACACATCTTCTAGCCCTGATGGTATACCACCAATTGTGCTTAAAATGTGTGCTTCTACACTGGCTCGACCTTTGCGTAACCTTTTCAACATCTCATACAGGACAGGAGTATTTCCATCTTGTTGGAAGGTTGCGAATGTTCAGCCGGTACCTAAGAAGGGCGATGCCATGAACCCTGAAAACTACCGACCCATAGCGATATGCTCCAAAGTCATGGAGAGTGTAATAAACTTCCATCTTATGAACTATCTGGAGCGCAACGAATTGCTGAGTGACCGTCAATATGGCTTCCGAAGGGCTTGCTCTACTGGTGACTTAATGGCGTTCCTCACGGAGAAATAGAACTAATGTGTTTACATCTGTGGTGAAAGCAGGGTTGTTGCTCTGGATATGTCTAAGGCGTTTGGCCGAGAGTGGCATAAAGCGCTCGTGTCGAAACTAATTGCATATGGTGTCGGTGGTAACTTTACTCGATGGATCACATGTTTTCTTAAGGACAGGTTGATTCGTGTCGTTGTCGACAGCATTTCGTCCAGTGAAGATGCCATCGTTGCTGGAGTGCCGCAGGGTTCAGTCTTATCGCCAACTTTGTTTCTGGTTTTTATCAACGAACTTCTGTCGTTGACTCATAACCCAATTCATTCGTTTGTGGATGACAGCAGCATTTGTCATTCATATTATTTCAAAAAACGCTCGAGCTCTTTGGAGATTGTAAGAAAGAGGCAACATATGAATGACACACTGCTTAATGACTTGGAAAAAAATCTCCGAGTGGGGGCTTGCTAATAGAATCGAGTTTAATGCTTCCAACACTCAGTGCTGTCTGTTTACCCACAAACGAGTGAATTGCCCCTTAGCACCCCTTAATATGAACGGTGTGGATCTCGCGGAGTCAGATTCTCTTGACGTTCTGGGCATATCAATCAAATCTGATCTTCGCTGGAACGATCACATTTTCGATGTGTCGAAAGAAGCGGCCAAGTGCTTAAGTTTTTTAAAACGGTGTAAGAAATACTGCACTCCAAATGACCTACCTGTGATCTATACCTCATATATTAGGCAAAATTGGAGTACAATTCGCACATTTGGACAGGAGCTTCAAGATCTTATTTGGAGCTTCTGGACTGAATTCAATGACGTACGATATATCTGATAGAGGATGAAAACATTTCATCTTCTCCCAACTCTCTTGGGCAATAACGTAATGTTGGTTGCTTAAGCCTTTTATATAGGTCTACCATGGAAAGTGTTCCAGGGAGATACAAGAACTGACGTCATCAGCTCGTGTGTTTCCCAGGTCCACTCGGGCAGCGCACCAAGCCCATCCCTATACCATTGCCTTGATGCCCAATAGAACCTCGCATTATCGAGATAATTCGTTCTTCGGTAGTACAATAAAATTGTCGAACAATTCCTCTGCGAGCGTGTTCCCCGGCAGTTTTGAACTATGTAAATTTAAAACTAATCTTCACCGACACTTCTCCATCTTTCCACTCTCCAACTATCACCCTTCTTCCGAATCAACATAATGCTTTCGCATTTATAGGGGACATCCCCTCAACGTTGGTTTAGTCTTAAAAAAAAAAATTAACGGTCTCCATTGACCGTAACAGTAAGACCGTTTTCTTCGAAGAATTAAGGGCCGACAATGAACCTTGATGAAACTACACACTACACTGTGACGCGAAGTGAATACAATTGCGTATCATGCAGTACCTGTGGGCTAGAAGCACTCCATGTTCGCCAATTTTGTTTGTTAACATTGCCGTTTAAATCGAAGACATAAAAATGCAGTTCAACATGTTTTCGTCCTCATCTGCCATTTGAATGATCCACTCGCAAAATTCCAAGCGAATTGGCAAGTCTGCTGCATTCAGTTTGCTTGTAAGTTGCATCTTATATGGGAATAAGTTTAAATCTTTATGCATAATTGTCTGCAGAGACTGTCTGCTGATACCCATTTGAACAGATAAGCTCTTTGTCGAAACAATAGGATTCGCTTGTATAGCAGCACCAACAGCAGCGATAGTTTCCCGCGTCCAAACGGAGGGTTCTTGATTATAAGGCTTTCTTGTGATTGTTCCATGTTCGGCAAAATTATTCACGAGCCTCATAATGGTCCATCTGCTAGGAGGAGTGCCAACAAACGTTCGCCTATATTCTCTTTGGACTCCAATGCATGAAAGCGGTGCACAATCCAAATTCTGGTCCCATTGTCTCAATTTTCCATTTTTGTTAAAATTAAAGATCACTAGAAAAGAAAAAAATAAAATAATAATATAAAAATAAAATAATAAAAATAATAATAATAATAATTTCTCACTTTAAGCAAATATTAGTCTTGAATATAAAAAAAATATTCTTGAGTTTTAAGCAAATGTTTCTTGAATTAAGCATTTTTTTTCTTAACCCCTTAACCATTTGTCGATTATATTCGACACTGCATGCGCGTCATAACATAAATTTCAATTTTAATTGTCACGGAGAGAATAACATGTATTTTAAGTTTGCTCAATTCTAACAAAATAATGCTTGAATTGAGAAATTTATGTTTGAGTGTAAACTTATAGTTTATTTGCTTGATTCAAGCCAAAAAAATGTTTAATTTTTTTATCTCCATGAACTCATAAGCTTGTGAAACTTATCCCAACTGTACACTTTGTTGAAATTTTTTAAATCCACTCCAAATGTTATAGCCATATTTTGTAAAACGAACGCAGTCACTTGCGTTAAGATTTTCAGTCTGGCAATGCCTTTTTCATATGAAGTAAATCAAGAGAGAGAGACTCTCACTCAAAAATTTTCTACTAAAATATATTAACAGATAAGAAAATCCGAAGTGACGTGATTGCGTGCGTTTTACAAAATATGGCCATTAATGATTTTTATATTCCTAACGGCAATTTTGAGTTGTTATTTTTCCTATAGAAATTGCTCAATTCTGAGTAGATTTATAAAGCAAAAATTTTATTGGTTATTGTGGAATAATTGTACTTTTTCTATTATTTTATCAAAATGATAATTTTTCGCAGTTGCATTTCTATAAATCCAATAGTTCTTTGAAGATAATTGTAGCGTTTGGTAGAATCGCCTGTTTATGTGTTTTTATACCCCCACGTTTAAAAAACGTAAAAGAGGTATATTCATTTTGTAGCTCCGTTTGTAATGCCCATAAGGAGGCGTGATCAGCATCACCACCCGAGTCGATTTAGTTGTGTCCGTTAGGTCATAAAGGTCAAGTTCGAATAGGAGCCAAATCGAATGAAAACCACGCCTAGCTCCCATACAAAGTGACTATCAAAAGGGTAAAATCTCTTAGAATTCCAAAAAGAATTAATATATGGATTTGAAATTTTACATATGAGCTTAAATATTTAATATGCATTCGGAGTATGAAATTCGACCAAATCTGATGAAAACCTACCTCCCATACAAAGTTACTGTCAAAAAAGTAAAATCTCTTTTAATTCCACGAAAATTAAGATATGGACCGGAAATTTTGCATATGAACTTTGATATACATCTTGTGTATGAAATTCAACGAAATCGAGTAAAAACCACACCTGCCTCCCATACAAAATGACTTTATCAAAATACAACAGCAATTGTTGAAGACTTTGAATATTCTTTGGTTCAGCCGTGGGGGTATTTTAACTTCGGCCCATTCGAAGAATTCTTACTAGTTTAATATGACAGCTGCAAAAAGATTAAGATATATTGAAAGTGGGAATATAATTGTGTTAAATTCCGAAGGCATTGATGTTCGTAAAATAAATCGAAACGTGATCGAAGTTATGGATAAGTAGGCTACTTAAAACGCAATCATGGAAGCTATGGACGTGCAAAAGGAGGTGGCAGAAAGGAAAGCTGAATGATCGTGATGAACATGAAATTTTTAAGGCAGCAAGCAACTCAACGCAGAAGTTGCAAACAACTTTCTGCTCTTTGCTCAGTAAATGTATAGCGACGAACAGTATCTAACAGATTCTAAAACGAAATTCTAATATAAAGCGTGTCAAAATTTAGAATGTTTCAAGGCTTTTTCAAAGATATATCGATATCCACATGAAATTTGCAGAAGAGTGTATTGGGATGGATTGGAACTTGGTAAGTTACTTTTAAGAAATTTTTATTCTGTTTCCCACAAAAACTTTTCGTTTTAGATGAGAAGAAATTCAGTGTGGACAGTTCTGATGGATTTCGTAGGTTTTTAATAGGTAACCCACAATATTTCTCTCGTTGCAATTTTGACGGTGTAGCTTGATGATTCAGGAAGCTAATTTTGCCAATAAATCTCTTAAAATTCAATTAGCATCTTTGAAAATCAACAGTAAAGATTATATTACAATATAACAATGTAGTCTTAGAAATTTTTAGATGCGAATCATGAAAAAATTTTAAATTCCAACAGGAAAATGCAGAAATACTATGTACATAGTACATACCAGCAAGTACACAAAAGTTTCGTTTTGAGCTAACAACATAAGTCCTGGCCAGTATGTTTTACTTAAATCCAATGGAGAAAATTTGGGTGCATTAGTACAAAAGGTTTATGCCGATCAGTGTCAAATTAACATAGTTTCAGAACTGCGCCTTTCAGTAGCCTTTGTATGACTTTACACTGTGATCCACTTAAGCTACTTAAGTTCTACTTATACTGCCAATTATGCCGAAAAAGTTAACGCGAAGTTTATTTGGCAGAGAGAACGCTTTTACATTAGTAACTGAGTTCTTATCTACTTTTGATGCATCCTGTGCTAAGGTTAAACTTAATCGTGTCATACTTTTAGACATAGCCTTAACTCAAGAAGGATAGAAAAATAGATTGTGCAGATCGTAAAAATAATTTTCAACGATCTGCGCATCTACGTCACGATAGACTTACGATATAAGCTTACGATAGGGCTTTCTGTTAAGTCTTGTTCAGAATGTGAACAAATATGAAACAATGGCAAAAGATTGAAGTGAAAAAAAAAACAACAACCACATCAGCTGCTGATGTATTTCCACAAAAAGCTGTTTTTGACAATTTATGTTTTCCTGTTGAAGAGAAAATAAGCAGTTGTCAATGCTACCATGTATTATTATACCATGGTATCCACAATGTGTCACTGTTTGGGTGCAGACTGTGGGCCGAAGGCATAATTGGGCAGTACTTTTCGCTGGTCACGTAATTTCCCGTTTTGGAAACACCAATTGGACACCAAGATCTTGCGATTTAACACCTTAAGACTTCTTTTTTGAGGTTATGTCAAGAGCTAATGCTTACACTAACAATCAGCAAATAATTGTATCTCATAAAGCAATCATTGAAGTCATCATTGCCGAAGTAGAACCCCATAAACCAAAAAGGATTAAGATCTGCAAGCAAACCAAGACGACCATTTGAAAGTATTATGTTTCATACATTATCTTCACGTGTTGTTCTGTTCATTGAATTTTCAGTTCAACGAAAATTTAAGAGCATCTAAATAATTCTTCGTTAAATTTAAAGAACCAAAGCAATTCTACCATTCTTTGCTGTTCTTTGTGGAATGTTCTATGGAAGATCCATCGCTCAAATCATATCTGCTATAGACAGTTTTAAATTTTAATTTAATTGAAAAAAATTAATTCTGATCGCCTGTAACTTCTCTTCACAAATGGTAAGCCTCAGCGAGTTAAAAATGCCACGTAAAGTTTCTTAAGAGCATGAAACTTTTGGAGTCGACAATAAACTTTTAGTTCGAGTTCTCGGTCAAAACTATCCGGTCAAAACTACTGTACAAAACATGCTGTACATAGTACTATAAGCTGCTCCGTACATCTTAATTTCCAAACATTTTTAAAAATAATTTTTTGGGATAAGCCTCTCAGCAGCAGCAAAACGTGAATATTTTTGCGAACAACATTTAAACGAATTGTGAAAATTTAAGGCGCTCGAGTGACGTCATAAAATGTACTTTACATCTAGATGAAAAAAATATCAAAACAATATAAATTTTAATAAATAAATCCACATCATCAACAGCACGCACCATATATCCCAAATATATAGAAATGCAAAACAAAATCTGCCTAAAAGCATGCTTTCTATTTTTATTTAACATAATTCGGCAAAGCTGGAAATAATTTTATTTTGTTCACTTATTTTTGCGTTTTTTTTTTCAAATTTTGTTTTCTCTTATTAGAATAACATTTTATGATATAATCTGTTATTGTGCTCAACACTAAAGTCCTCCTTGCCCACACTCATGAAGTCGTCCACATGCTTTAAGCTCATTTGCATAAAAATACTGATGGAACATCAGGTGCTTGAGGTTCGTTCATCACAACTTAAGCAGGAGCATAACAATCAACCGCGATTTTCGCTCTAATGTGCGCACAGGTTTTTTACATATTTTCTTCCCCATCAAGCCCCGCCTTTTCGCTAACGCCATACTTCATTGTATTAGCATTTTCATTGCTACTTGAATATGCCAGTGTGTTCATTTAGATACTTTCCTGTTTTATCCCAAATCCTTATTTTTTGCTTGACAGACATTAGCTGTTGTTGTTTATTTTGCAATTTACATTTTATTTTTTGAAAAAAAAAATAATCTTACAAAAAATAAATTTATAAGCTATGCTAAAAATCAACTCCAGGACTTTCTACAAACTGCTTCATTGTCTACCGCGCCGCTGCTTAAATTTTTACTTGCTTCAAGTATGTGCAGCATGTTGAAATCACACGTTAACATAAACAAGTCGAAATCTTTTGACGACTGGCGACGGCATCGGAAATCACATAATGGAATTTCCGAAAATCGATGGCACTCTGGGGACACATTCGTTATCTGTGTCGCTCGTCGTCGTCGCCGCCAACATAGCCACCACATCCGCCTCAAAGTGCATGACGCAAAAAATTGGCAAAAAAATATCATATAACAAAATAAAACATTTTCGGCGTTGGTCTTGGTTAAAAGTGCCAAAATAAGGAAATTGTTTTATTGAACCTGAAGATTTGAGGGCAGGTCGCTGCAGTTGTTGGAAGTTAGGGAAGGAGTAGCCCAAGCTAGTCACCTGTAAAATGATGAGTTTAAGTTGGGTGAAATTTAGAAGCATTTTGAAGATTGCGAGGTTTTTGGGAATATATGTTATGGAGTTGTTGTTGAGGACCGAGATTAAGGAGTTATTTACTAGTTATTGCTGCTTACATTAAATCATTTAAGGACAAGAGAAATAAATTCAGCAGAAACTATGAGAGTCTTATTAGATATAAACGGTGGTCAGACCAGTAATGTTTGTTTTTCCAACTATGTTTCGGCAGCTGTTAAAGTTACCAATGACATCTAGCTGTCAGAATATTTTAGAATATTCTCTTGCCATTTTATCACGCATCACTGCATGCATGATGAATGTGGAAATTATTAGAAAATATTATAAGAATTCCGGCTCAGCTCATATTACGTAACGTGAATTTCGTCGTGAAGTCGATCGTTATCATGGCTTCCGAGCGTAGGCACGTCGTCGCACCATGGAAAATTTTGAGCGTGAGTTCACTCATTTGAACCTTAAAAAATGAACTACATAAGTAACGATAGAGGGTTTGAAATGCACTACGAAGAATAACGGAGGGGGAGGGGGAGGGGGGGGGGAGTTAAAAATCGGTCACGTAATTTATGAACGATCCCTTACTAAGACTAACTTTTCATCTCTTCCTATCCTGTTTCTTCGTATCCCCAAACAGTTGACACTCCGAAATTGCTAGGAATTTAATCGCGTCCCCTTGACACTCCGAAAGTACTCTAGCCAGCTTTTCAACCCTAGAGTACTTTTACCTTACTCTTAAACTACTAAGCCAAGCTATTTCGCCTCTTCGCACCTTCTCATCTTCTCCACCCGACGCTTCAAAAGTACTCGACTATTTCATGTTGTGGCCTCAACACTCCGAAAGTACTTTAGAACGCTATTTCCACTTTTTTGCATCCACTCTCACTAGGCTTTTACACATCTTTCGGTAGCTCTTCATTTTATGCACTCCAGCAAAACTCCGATGCCTTCCTTATTTTAACTTATCCATAAGACATGCAAATATACCACTGGAATCGTGTTCGTGCTTATGCCAAGGCAAAGACTGTCCCCGTGCTAGCAAATTTATTTAGGATTATTGCTAAACCTTCGCAAGCATAATGCTACCGTTGTATGTCAACGGTTCAACCTACCTCCCAGATTGGGCGAACAACTCCAGAGTAGTCCCTTCTACATTTACATAGGATAAGGCGAACCCGTTGCCTGCGACCATCTTCCTTTGTACTGGCTTTGAACAGGCGGAGTAACGGCGATACATACCATGCAAGCAGCGCAATGCTTGAAGTGATGAAGGAGAAATTAGGTGACTGGGTTATCTCAAAGCACACGTTCATCAATTGGTCACCGCGATCATGCGGCTTAATACCCCTCGGTTATTTTTTCTGGGACCACGTCAAGTCCTTAGTCCATGCTAACAAGTTAAGCACTTTGGACGAGCTCGAGCCCAACATTATAGATGTTATTGCCGCACATATTGGACCGAGTCATCAAAAATTGGAAGCACTGCCAACAAAGCCGAGGTGGATGTTTTCAAAAAATTTCAACTAAAGAAAAAAAATCCTATGTTTTTAAGGCTATTTTATGCGATGTGATCTCATTAACAATTTTTATTCAAGTGAGTGATTCTTCTAACAAAATGTAATCATGATGCTAGGCAATGCATTAAAAGCTTTAGGTACTGCTACAAGTTAAGCGATGTCGCGAGAGCGCAACTTAAATTAACAAAAGCACATCAAAACAATGCAAAATGTATGTTATAGTTTTAAGCAAAGTAATGTAGCCAGAGAGCAAGAAACAAAAGCAAAGTAATAACAAAATTGAGAAAAATGAAAACGCTTTAGCTACTCTTAATTAGCAGAAATTGATGAGTACCAGTTGTATGCTAACTTTTAACTCTGACTGTATATCTAAAAATATGATGACTAAGTAGATTTCTTAACAGTATGTATAAAAATTGTTGGAAAATCTTTAGGAAATACTTCAATTTTCTGCTGAGCATGCGAACATTTATGGTTTATTTTAGTGAGATTTCAATTAAATAGGTCTACAAGGTTTTGTTGTTGGACAGCTGGAGGTGTTTAACACAAGTATATAAGCCTATATTTGGCCTACGTCAAAATTGGCCAAACAAGTCAGGTTATTGATATATTTAAGACTATATTCTCAAAGAATGACTTTATAACTACTTTTGAGGTTTTATACAAGGCACTCATGAACTTTTCATGAATTAACTCCTACTCTTGCCTTTCGAAATAAGCTCTCAAGTACAATTTCCTTGTGAAATAAGGGTTATTTTACGATGACATGATGAATTTCAAACCCTGGAAAAACCGTTATTAAGAAATTATACAGTTTAAGAAGTTCTACATAAATGAAAATATCCACGTAAGTAGGAT
This sequence comes from Pherbina coryleti, assembly GCA_943735915.1. Lineage (NCBI taxonomy): Eukaryota > Metazoa > Arthropoda > Insecta > Diptera > Sciomyzidae > Pherbina > Pherbina coryleti. The sequence goes on along the minus strand of OX030951.1, from coordinate 46,947,337 downwards.
TGAAAGCTATTTTTCGAATATGATCTCGAGCATTTCAAAATCCTAACATGATGGGTCATATTGCTTTCGAGTTTTATATCTTCGTAGGAAACTACTTTGGAAATTACCTCAGCTACCCAATAACAATCATGATCACATTTTTGGTAGCCTTGTTCTTATCCACACACACCTTCAATAAGGAAACGCATTAAAGCAGCAAATATTTAAGAATGATGTCTAGAAAAAGTAGTTTTGTTTAAAACTGAGCATTATTATAGGGGGGATGAGTTTGCAAAAAACTTTTCTGTAGAAAGCATAAAGTCCAAATAGTTGGGAAACGAGATCAGAGTGAGAAAATTAACTTCAGGTTTGTGATCAGTGCCATCTTACTTTATTCTTAAATTTTAATGAACCCTCAAGTTATCAGAAAAAACTGTAATTTTGCTGTGTTACGGTGTTATCATTGTATTTGTAGCCTCGAGCATAAAATCTTAATTCAAATCAAAAATATTCCCTCCATTTCAGATCATGTCATAAAGAATCAATTATATGCCACAAAAATAATATAAAAATCTTCTCCCCAACATTCCATTCAGCCGCAATTCGCAAGCATTTGATTTCATTTAAATGACCTCGCAAATGTTCCAATTCCAATTCTATGCTTTAATATTTGGTTAACAACAAATAGCATTTGAATGGTCAATAAATGTACAACAACAACAATAACAACACTAAGAAAGGACCACTAAAAAAAATGGGTCACTTGAACCCTATCATTAAAGGTAACACTTAACAGCTGTTTTTATTGGCAACAATTGTATTTTATGTCGCTTTTCAAATACCAACACACACAAACACACACACACACATACCAACTCACACAAAACAATCAACTTCTCAAACCATGTCCGTTAAACACAAACCATATCCTTTAGTAGCAGAATAAAAGCATATTTGCAGTCCCAAGAAGTTCCTAAATAAAACGCCTCAATTGACTCACGTGGCAACAATTTGTCTTGTAAACAAATACAAAAATACTCCGCAAGGGATTAACTTATAATTTTTTTAATAGATTTCGGCTTTTTTATTTTCATTGCGATTTTTTTTTTCCTCAGTCTATCTTACTTTCCGTTCTTTTATGGCCTGCACTAAGGACTCAAATTTAATAAAATGGCAACAAAAATGCTCATCACGTTCGTTTTGCTTCAAAGCCAATATGTCTGCCTTTAAATGGATGTCATTTAGGATGCCTTTGAAATGTTCAAAATTCAACAGGCGCAGGCAGCAGCATTGCACAGGATGAGCTGCTAGTCGTATATAGAGCAATACTCGAGGATATCGACTCCTTTGAAGCATGTCAGCGCGTAGCATACTTAAAAAAATTTATTGAACATTTTAATTCGTTTTTGTTGCAAATAAATTCTGATTTATTTGGCAATAAAGTCGAAGAAGAGCAGCAAGCACAGGATATACTTAAAAACAATATGTGCAAAGGTCAATAATGATTGGGAGTGAGGATTGGTTTGAAGGACTGTTACGGAATCGTAAAGGTACGGGATGAGATTGGTCAAGTGTTGTGTGGGCTGTTTTTTTGTCAGAGAAATACATTCGCTTTATTGGCTTTATTTTCAGTTAAACATGTAGTGCATAATAATAAAAATATACAAAAATGTCCATATTAAAAATTGACGAGTGAGTACACAGAAAAAAATAAATCTTGGCTTTGAATATCACAATATATTAATGATTTCTATAAGACTGTAAGAAAATTACGAAGTTAGAATATTTTAAACTAAGGAAGAAAAGTAAGTAATTTAAATGTAATCACATACAAAAACACTTTTTTTTTAATTAACGTGATATCAACACAAAATATACCAAAACATTTTTTTAAATTAAAAGAGATGAAAAACAAGTTTAAGTTCTTTTCCGAAACGTTATTTTCGTTGTAAATTTTATATATAATATAAAAATTATTCGACCAAAATACTAAACGAAATAAATAATATATGATATTAATAATATAAAAATCAATATTTTAATACAATATTATTATCTTTTTATACCTTATCTTCCATACATGGTTTTGCTTTATTTTTCAGTTTAATGTTGGTCTGTCTGGAGAAAAATTGGGTAGAGATATTTATTTAATATTCTTTTGATATATTCATGAGTTGGTTGTTACATATCTCAAGTAATTTCCCCGGCACTTTTTAAACTGTTGGCAGTTTTTCTGCAAGAATCCATTGTGCCGCCCACCTATAGCCAAAACAGGAACATCCTGAGTAAGCACAGTCTTCAGAGAACCTCGAAGAACTCAAGATCAGACAATTATATAATATGTGGCACAAACACTTCTATCATTGTGGGGAAATTTACCAAAATAAAATATATTACAGAGGACTAAAAAACCACAATAAATTCATCTACCAAATGATATACCAGTCAGGTTGAAGATAAAGGTCATGTTTATAGTCAAAACCAATCGAACAAAACTGCTCAAGCAAAATAGATCCAACAAAAGAAAAAACGGTTCTCTGAAACACCACGAATGAAAACCTATTCAATAAGCAGTGTTAACCTTAAAGCTGTTCTTTCTACCTTAAAACACATTAAGGCATGTTGCTACTTGGCGCGCTCGGTATTCGAGTGAAAATTCAGAATCTTTTACAGGAAAACGGTTAGAGATAATGGAAAAATTTTTTAGGGTGAATAAATACACTAAAAATATTTTACATTATTTTTTTTTTAATATTTAACATTTGTTATGTATGACACTTTAATTTGTCGATGTCGGAAAGAGCTGATGGTTACCAAAATAACTAAAGTATGCTACCACCTAGAAAAACAAAATAAAACAAAATTCATAAATAATATGAGTATGGTTATCGTGTGAACTAAAATTTTAAAGTTTAGTAAAAAATAAAAAAATGATGAAGATTTAAAAAAAAAATCGTAAAAAACGCAAGTTTTTCTGGTTTTTGTGCAATAAAATATAGAAAAAATCCAAATTTTTGCAATATTTTAGTTCATACGAAAAACACACATGTAGAAAGTGTGCGGTTAAAATTTGAAGATAATTGGACAATGTAGTTTTATGTAGCGATAGTAACCAGGTATAAAAATGTAAAAAACTTCAAATTAAAGTTTCGTACATAAAAAAATGTTAAAAATTAATAAAAAACTTTTTGTGTAAGTTCTGAGTGTGTTTATTCACCCCAAAAAAATTTATCCATTATCTCTTACCGTTTTCCAGTAAAAAAATTTTAAATTTCCACTTAAATAACGAGCGCGCCAAGTAGCAACATGCCTTAATTTTGTTAGGAGTTAGTATTTTCATATTAAATTTATCTATTTTGACATTCTTCGGGGAGAACAACATCATTAGTACTTTACAGTTGAAACCACCGAAACACAATACTTCGAAAACAATATACTGTTATGTATAGTATAACAGTAAATAAAATTGTATTACCACCAATTAATGAGAAATAAAGAAAAACAAAATAATAATAATAATAATAATAATAATAACAATATTAATAATAATAATAATAATAATAGTAATAATAATAATAATAATAATAATAATAATAACAAAAATAATAATAATAATAATAATAATAATAATAATAATAATAATAATAATAATAATAATACTGATAAAATAATAATAATGATAATGATAATAAAAATAAAAATAAAAATAATATTAATATTAATAATAATAATGATAAAATAATAATAATAGTAATAATAATAATAATCATAATAATAATAACAAAAATAATAATAATAATAATAATAATAATAATAATAATAATAATAATAATAATAACAATAATAATAATAATAATAATAATAATAATAATAATAATAATAATAATACTGATAAAATAATAATAATGATAATGATAATAATAATAAAAATAAAAGTAATATTAATAATTATAATAATAATGATAAAATAATAATAATAGTAATAATAAAAATAATAATAATAATAATAGTAATGTTAGTATCGTCATTTTCAATAATTAACTTGGATACCCGTACCTATCGATGATAAGGAAAAAAACAGAGAGTTCTTTAGAAGAATTAAACTTCCGTTGATTTTTTGATAGGTATTAAAAAAATTTTATATCTTCATTAGTGTTGCTATATGTCCCATATTTTGCATGATTTTTTAAATGTCCCGTGGGACAAAATTTGTCCTGTTTTTTTTTTTACTAGTAAAATGTCTATGATTTCAAATACGCATTCACATGAACTAAGGTGGGGATGAGCATATCTGCCGCACATTCTGCGGCAGTGGGCGCCAGTGTGCGCCAAGGCGAGTAGACTCGGCTGCTGGATGAATTCGGGTATGAATCGGAATGGAGAAAGGAAAACTGTGAGAGACCTAAGAGCATAGATTTATAGAAAGTGTGAGAGCGAGAGAATAGTCTTAAGAAAAGCAAGTGTTGCATATTGTGCATATTAAGATGACAATTTCTTAAAAAGGGATTATTTTTATTTGACGTAGCTACAAAAATCGATGTTATTTGTTTACCAATCAGGTCAAGTCTCCAGGTGCATTTATAAAATTGTTTTTCAAAAGATTTTTTATTTTTATTTTTGCTTTAAAAAAATAAAAGCCTAAAAAATACTTGTTTGTTAAAAATTTTAAAAGTAAAAAGATAACGAGAACTTTCTGGCTTTAAGTAAAAAATGCACACTCAAACCCGGCCTCTGCAGTATATGCCGAATATTAACAAGTAGTTATAAAATGCGCTCTATTTGAAATCACTTAGCAAGCAACATTGGTTTTGGTAGGTACTGAGAGCAATTAAGATTTTTGCAATGCAGACCAGTGTTGCCACTTAAAACATTTTATTTTACCAAATTTTTACTGAAATCGTTACTGCCCCAAATTTGTTTGCAACCTATGAGCCAACAAAGTTTACCATAAAAATAAACCAATACATGCATTGTTACTTTCAGTTTTCACTTTATAGATTTACAAAAAAAAAAAAAAATATATAAAAGTTTGTTTACAAAATGCAAAATCCAATAATTTGTTTTTACATCAATTATTTCATTATAACTTAAATTATTTTTAGTAATATATCAGTTTTAGTCCTTATGAGAGTCTTAACTTCATAATTAATAATAAAATAAAAATAAATAACTGGCCATTTCAGCCCTTAAAAGGACTTTGACCTAGCTTCTTATGATCAATTGTGTTGTGCGTGTTATTAAGTTTGTACACAATTGACCGAGAACCGGACCTACATGCTTAACGCCGACTCCGAACGGCGATGAACGGAATGTTCTCGTTCTCAAGAAGCTTTACATGGCATTTTGATTACTCTCTGAGGTTTGCCATTGTCTGCAGAGAGGTGGCGGCCGTACAGAAAAATTATTTTAATTCAAATAATTTTCTGTCGCTGCTGGGATTCGAACCTGGGTCTCCAAGGTTCTTTGACATAGCGGCCACGCACTTTAACCAACTACGCCACGGACGCCTTCATACTCCTTCAACTTCATAATTATAATTGCAATAAACAAGCCAAACTACCAAGTAATATTAATACAATATATTGAATCAAAAATATATCAGTTTGTATTCTGAAAAAGGCTTGAGAGTCTGCTTTGTGAAAATCATAGTGCGCTTAGTGGTACTCTCTTATTCGCTCAATTTTTCTCTCTTTCACCCGAGTCATGGCAATCCCCTCAACAAGCACACTTAGCACGCAGTCAGTACGCTCTGTCGCATATTGTGCGCCTTTGTCGCATATTGTGCGCCTTTGTCGCACAGTTGGCGCACATTGTGTGCCTGTTCGTAATGTGTGCCATTTGCCCAAATTTAAACTAAGGCATTCAGAAAACAAGTATAAGCCGACCATAAAATGCATAGAACTATTACATACATTTCAAGCGACATTATTGTCCCGTAGTTTTCCAAAATCCCGTTTTTTTTTACCAAAATCCCGTTTCTGCAACACTAATTCATTATAATACGGAGAGAAAAAATCAAGCATTCTATGCTTGAATCAAGTAAATAGGCTACCACTTTACACTCAAGCGTAAATTTCTTAATTCAAGCATTATTCTGATAGAATTGAGCAAATTTAAAAGACATGATATTAAGAAAAAATATTTAATTCAAGAAACATTTGCAAAAAACTCAAGAATATTTTTTGTAGACTCTAGTCCAATATTTTCTTGAAGTGAGAAAAATTTGCTTGATCCAAGTAAACAATTTGCGGAAAACTAGAATGATTTGCTTGATTTAAATAAACAATTTTCTTAATACTAGAACGTTTTGTTTGATATTAGTAATTTTGTTTCCTTATTAAGAACAGAATATATTTGTGGCGGTTGTGACGCATTGCGTAGAGTGCGTGATGACCTATACGTCAGAGAATCCTGGTTCAATTTCCATCTAACACAGAAGTTTTTTCAATTGAATTAATTTTTCTGTTCATTCGTCACATCTCTGCAGACAATGACAAACCTCAGAGAGTAAATAATGCCATGTAAAGCTTCTTGAAAACATGCACATTATCCATTTGGAGTCGTTATCATAAAACATGCCCATTATCATAAAACTAGTAGGTCCAATACTCGATCAATTGTGTAGAAACATTTAATAATACGCACATGGCCAATGGCCAGTTTACTTTTTTATATTTTTTTCTTTTTTTTTGTGCTTGATCCAAGTAAACAATTTGCTGAAAATCAGAATAATTTGGTCGATTTGAGGAATATGTTTTCTTAGAATTGAGAATAATTTACTTCATTCAAATAAACAATTTTCTCAATATTAGAATGCTTTGATTTTTATTTTTCTTATAAAGAAGAATTTGGTAGACCCAAGTAATTAATTGTCTGAAAATTAGAAAATTTGCTTGATATATAAGTTTATTTTTTTATTTGAAAATAGTAGATAGCTAGCTTCATTGCGTTTTTAAATTAAATAAAAATTGAACCGATCTTATTTTAAAAGATTTTCTGATATCTTGTGGTGAATTATGGCAAAATAATTGTGATTAGATAATGAATTACATATCTTCAGATCAGAAAGGGGAAAGTGATTTTCGTTAATACTCATAATTTTAAGGCTAAATGTTAAAAGATTTAAGATTGAAAATAGTTGTATTTTTATTTTTTTTACTTGAATCAAGCAGTTTTGTATTAGCTTAGAATAAATTAATTAATTTAAATAATTTTGTATTATCTTAAATTAATTAACTTAAGAATATTTTTAATAACAAACTTTGCGTTTTTTTTATTTTTATTTAATTTATTTTACTCAATTTTAGAAATAAATGCTCATTATACATATCTTTTTTCTTAATTTTAGTTTTTAGTGATTGATTTGAGCAAATATGGTGTAATTTTAAATTTTCTTAGATTAAGCAAAATATTTGCTTTATGTAAAAATATTATTTCTTTTCGTTTAAAACGTTTCTTTATTTTTTTTTTTTTAACTTATGGTCAACAAACAGCAAACGAAAAAAAAAATTTAATTAGATAGCAATATAGGTAGATCAGCTCTTAACTTAAAGTGTTTTCTCGAAAAAAGACAATTATACTTATGCCAGAAAAATTTAGCTTTGCCGAATGTAGATATTTTTAACAATTTTGTATTCATATAAACTTTGCAATAATAACTTTAAGTTATGAGTTATTTGTTTTGCGTATATGCTTCTATATGTATTACTTTTCTAGACTCCCAGTGGAGCTTAGGACCTCTATGTCAATAACAAAAACACTATAAAACTTATCATTGCACTCAAACAAAGCCCAGTCTTCTCACACTTCATAAAAACGAAAACCTGCTGTCAACGACCCAAGCATAATTTAAAAAAATAAAAAAACCGAATAGAAATACCCTTTATATACACAACCAAACCTCTGTGGTAACCGTCTAACAACACCCTCACGGCCAATATTCTCCGCATATCAAATGCCAACAAACAGCAACAAAATACAATGGAAAATAACGTTATGTTACATTGAGTTACGGAACATTGCCTTAGCTTACCGTAACGTGCTACCTTTTGTCAAAAGTTTAAAAACGGTAACTAAGCAAAAAACCAAAAAAAAAATAAGAAAAGGTACAACATGTGTGACGTTTTGCAGTCATTGTCGTTGGGATTGTCAGGTGTGCTTCGCTGTCTGGCTTTGTCATTTTGAAGGCTGTCGTTGATGACGATGATGGGTATACTTGATGCATATGACTATGATAATGATGATGATGATGATGATGATGATGATGATGATGATGATGATGATGATGATGATGATGACAACTAGGAGTGTTTTTTTATTGCATAGACGTTAATGATAAAGCGTCATCATTTGCATATGAAATTCTATCGCAGCTTAACTTTTACGCATGCATTTTTTATGCTTTTTATTGAAGCTGATGAAAACATTGACAACATGTTGCTTTCTTTGGGATGACAGCTGAAGTTGTTGTGATTTTATGCGCTTTCCATATAATACATAAGAGCTCTTAAGGAAAAATTGAGTTTACTTAAAAAGTCGAAGTAAAGAGCAATCAAAACGAACGCTTCAAAACTAAAATTATGGTTTCCCCATGGTAATCACTTTTGCCGGGAAAGATAACAAAGTCATTAATTTTCGTTTGAGCCTAATATAATATTCTACAAAATGATGTGTTAATCTCTAAAGCACACATTGCCATTCGAAAAATTACAAAATAGTCTACGTTAATGCGCTATTTGCGATCCAGATCAGCTTCATCTCAGCTCATCTCATCTCATCTCATCTCATCTCATCTGAGCAACGCAATCTCATCAAGTCTCACTGATGACATCTGCGGTGGTTTTAACGTGCGACGTGACCAGCATACATACCTTTCCTCATTCAACCACTGCCACCCAGCTCATCGTACTGCATGGCCTTACCACCTCATCAGAGGTTTTGCCGTTGACATGTTGCCACGCGACTTTAATGCTGTCATTGGTTGTTTGTTGTTTTTGAAGAGTACGTTTTATGATTTTGGAATTTTAATTTCGTATGTCCACTTGGTGTGGTCATATTAAATTCGAGATAAGCATTTAGAGTGGCTTAGAACAGCTGTCAGTGTCCATCATTATTGTCGTCAAGGAAGTTTATAAGTAAGCAGATAATTCGTATTTTTTTCTACATAAGAAAAGATATAATAGACTTAATTTTAAGTTTACTTAAGATTTTTATCAATTAAATTATGAATCGATTTTTATAGTGAATCCGAGATGGAGGTTAAGCTTAGATAAAATGTTCAAACTTTTACGCCGCAGATCAAAGGAAATATTAAGAATTTTAAGAAGTTCTAGCTTAAGTTAAAATTATTTCCATTTTTTTTTTTTATTTTAAACAAGTCCATCAATGACCTTTTTTGATTTTTCTTTACCTACTTACACGCAGAGAAATAATATTTTTATATTAAGCAAATGCTTTGCTTGATCTAAGAAAATTTAAAATTAAGATTCATTTGATCAAATCAAGCACAAGGAACCAAAATTTAGAAAAATAAATTTATAATGATCTTAATATATTTCTAGAATTAAGTAAAATAAATGATTGGTTGAAACATGAATAAAATACTTATTCTAGAACCTGGAACAAGACTTGAATCAAGAATATATTTTCTTACTTTAAGCAATTGCAGAGAATTATTTTAGTTTGCATCAATTTGTTTGCTTGAATCAAGCAAATTTTTCTTGCTTCAACTTATTATATTGGCAGGCTTATAATTCACAACATGTTTACAGGAATATATGTTTAAGATGGTGCGCATTGACAAACTATGGCATGGTTCGAAGGCGCAATGTCTTATCTGTTACTTTATTTGAAAACATGTAAGCGTCTACATGATATATTTAGTATATTCGAGTAGTTTTTTATGATCATTTATCCTAAATCTTTGCTGAAGTATTTTTATTAGAATAAGAAAATTAAGTTTGTAATATTAAGCAAAACATTCTAGTATTAAGAAAATTGTTTACTTGAATCAAGCAAATTATTCTAGTTTTCAGTAAATTCTTTACTCAAGTAAATTGTTCTCAATTCGAGGAAAATCAATTTCTCAAATCAAGCAAATTATTCTAGTTTTTAGCAAGTTATTTACTTGAACCAAGCAAATTTTTCTCACTTCGAGCAAATATTAGTCTTGAATATAAAACAAATATTCTGAGTTTTGGGCAAATCTTTCTTGAATCAAGCATTTTTTTCTTAAAATCATGAGTTTTAAATTTGCATTAAGTTAAGCATTATTTTGCTAGAATTGAGAAACTTACGTTTGAGTGTAAACTGATATTCTATTTGCATGATTGCAAACTATTTGCAAACATAGAATGCTTGATTTTTTTTTCTTTCCGTGTTTTGAACCAGCCCTGACAAATTGATTTTTCAGTTAAGCTTGAATGAAATATTATATTAAATGAAAATAAAACATCGATTATGTAGTTTGATGAGCTGATTTGCTCATTTGAACGCGCTTATGTACTCTATTGAAAATTTTACCGCTCTCGTCTACGACAAACTTTTAGGTGAGATTTTCAGAAATGAGATGTCATTTCGATGGCTTAAATTCCAGAGTATGCTAAGTCGACTTAGCATTTTTTCAAGGAGATTGTTTTTTTTAATTCGGATTGATGTAAAAAACAAAATTTAAAGTCGAACACAGTAAAAAAATTCTGCAATAAATATGATTTTAACACCGTAAAAATTTTGTTTGTATCTTATACGGCTTTTGAGAAATTACAAATAAACTTTGAACGCGTCTCTTGCAAAATTAATTTTCTAGACTTAGGATAGTCTGGAATTAAGCCATCGATTGCATGTACCTACAAAATAGTACGTGCTCATGAATAAGAACGCAGATAAAACTTTTGATGCTCATGACTCATTTCATGAAATGAGTCATGAGACATTTCGTATGCCTCACATACTCGTAGCTCTTTCGTGAGTTTATAGGTTCTATGGGCTCTTACGAAAAACATCAACGACTCTGTTGTCATAAGGTGCCACCTGGGTATATCGATGAAGTTGGGTTATTGAAACTTTAAAACTTACATGCCCACGTAGTGGCCCATATGGGCCGCGTGGCCCTTAATACAAATTTTTTTCTATCTTAATTTTGTCTTTGCGATGAGCCAAAATCAAAGAACGCCTACATAAAACAACAACCCAAACCGCACTCGTTCAGAGTTCAACATATTTTCCAGCGAACTTTACAAAAACAAATGCATGCAATGCCAAAATAAAAAAACGCACACTCGATGATGTCGATGCTGAAGCTGATTGTCCCGTTTTTCTTAGAATTTTTCTTAGAATTGATATTGTTTTTTGCTTGCATCAATTGAACCAGAAAATGTTAAATTAAAAATAATTTCTTGCCCGCTGCAGGAATTGAACTCACAAACTCACAGTTCTATCGTTTGTTGCTACTTTCCTCTAACCATTACGCTAAAACCCTTTCTTTCACAATTTTGTTGGTTCAGTGATAAACATTACCTAAAGCTATGTTCCAGCAGATCACTATAATCTATTACTTTAAGAAAGGATTGTGTGTTGGCTATTCTAGGACTGTGTATTGGCTAGCCAACCGACAAAAGTAGCAACCCGAGCTATGGTTTGAATCTTCGGTTTGTCCATGCGAACTAAAAGACCTAACGAACTAAAAGAACGGACGAACTAAAAGAACGAACGAACTAAAAGAAATATTCACTAAGGATTGTGTATTAGATGTTGTTTCTACTTCCTACTAAAGGTCGTTATAAATATCGTTAAAAATAAACAACCTCTAAGTTGATTAAATTGTAACAAAATTAATGATTTTTGTATATTTATTCCTTACAACTGAACAGGGGGCTTTAAGGGAAGGCCGAAGAGGGTTAATATATATGATTTATATATACTTTGTTATTTTAAAGTTTTGAATTTAAAAATTATTTTAATCGAAAAAACGCTATTAAATTATCAAATCTATGAATTTGCGAAAATGCTTCGCTTCTCTCGTGTGTCCAGTGACGCACCTGTGTTTTTTTTTTAACGTAGAATACGTTATACGGGAGTGTTAATCTGGAGCACAAAATTTTGAGAAAATGTTTGTCACTTTCATTATAAGTTTTTAATACTTTATGCATGCATTGAAGAAAATTCAAGTATGGTCGTAACATATTTAATATGTCTTCTTTTGATTTGTATTTAAATAATCATATTGCTACATATAATTTTTTTGATTCTATAAGTAAATCAAAATTTAACTCCTTCAAATTTTGTATTAATTTTCATATGCTTTGTATTTTATGTATTATAACATCATGTGTAAGAACAGTACGATTATCTGTGTGTTCATCACAGAACCAGTGTGAGAAACGTACACACATATTCCATACAAGCAAGCAGCAACAGCATCGCACACGTACACACATATTCCGAAAAGCAGCAACAGCATCGCACTCTGTTCTCTTGCAGTTGCAACCTAAGTTCTTATAATTCTCATTTCGTTTTTGTTGCAAGAGTTGTATAAGAGGGATATTTGGCCGTACGTATTACCGATTGCCTGCTGAAATAATGCACATTTTCCCACGAATGTGTCGCACTGATTGTCATTTGCCTGCATATTTTGCTTTGTTAGTTTGCTTTAGTAATGCCATTAGAAGTATTCACATTATCAAATTTTTCATCAAATTGTTGGTCAAACAGTTTGACCACACAAGTGTTCACATTCTCAAATTGTTCATCAAATTTCATTATTTGCTTGCGCATCGAAGTGAAAACGTTGCCATGACGGAGCAATTTTTATTAATATTTTATTGAAACATGAACCAAACGAAGCAAAGAAACTCTGAATGTGTCCGGAAATATTTTAAAAGTTTGTTCCAGATACATTCTTCTGTTATTATCATGTCTATGCGATGTGCTCACGTTGAAATCTTTTTTCAACTGGCAAAATTTGTACTATAAAATTTGACGAGTGTTCACATTGTCAAATTTCTCGTCAAACTGTTGGTCAAACAACAGAAAAATCAAAATATTTTGATTTTCGTCAAGCGATTTGACAAACAGTTTGATGAGTGTTTACACATCAAATTATCATCAAATCGTCGTCAAATCCCATATATATTTTTGTTGGTCAAACTGTTTGACCAATAATTTGATGAATGTGAACACTCCTATTAGCATGGTTACTTTAGTTTCTATTTTCGTTCTGTAGTTTTATACTATTTTTGACATATGGTGTTATAATTGCACCGACTGTCAAAAATAGTATAATATTAAGCAACGAAAAAAGAAAATAAAGTAACCATGCTAATAGCATTAATGGACGCAGCTGTTTTAACATAGAATACGTTATACGGGGGTGTTGATCTGGAGCAAAAATAATAGAAATCAGATTACGCCATCAGAGGCAGAAAAAGTTGCACCGTTCTGCGCAAGACGTTAGGTCTTTCGTGACATAGATAGGAAAAGACTCTTTCTCTGTTCTTCTCACTGATTTTCTGTTCGTGCAAGAAAAGACGAAAGATAGTGCGAAATAGTTCTGTACGATTTTATTTTTTTCAGCTACAGTTATTTTTTATGTTTTGCTCAGTGAAAAACAGCTGATTTTGACAATGGGTCGATCATGACGTAGGCAGACATGCGCATGGCATAATCTTGTATTTATTATTTTTGAATAACAATGTTAGCAAGGTTGCATAGAAGCTGCGTACAGCCTTAAACAGTGCGTAACTAAACAAGCGTTTAAAGGTTGTTTAAGGAAATCTATTGAATAAGGCTGTGAATGACTAACGTATTCTACGTCTGACCTATGCGCCCGTGTTATCTAACACAGGCCTTAGCTTTTTTTTTTTAACGTAGAATACGTTATACGGGGGTGTTAATCTGGAGCACAAAATTTTGAGAAAATGTTTGTCACTTTCATTATAAGTTTTTAATACTTTATGCATGCATTGAAGAAAATTCAAGTAGGGTCGTAACATATTTAATATGTCTTCTTTTGATTTGTATTTAAATAATCATATTGCTACATATAATTTTTTTGATTCTATAAGTAAATCAAAATTTAACTCCTTCAAATTTTGTATTAATTTTCATATGCTTTGTATTTTATGTATTATAACATCATGTGTAAGAGCAGTACGATTATCTGTGTGTTCATCACAGAACCAGTGTGAGAAAGAGTAGAAGTATAATGACCAAGTAGCGAACGACAACCATGATAAATACAACCATGATTTTTGTTTGTCTTTTCTTTTAATATCAAAGACATGCTCCATTTTTTTTTTTTTATGCAGCATTTTTTATGCGGCGGCCATTGTAAATCCATAGGAATTCTTAATTTTTGTAGAGATTTTCTATAGTTCAGACACAAACCTTACAATCATAAAGCCTAGTATGCTGTAGAAACGAAAATTTCTTGGCATATAGTTCTACACCCGAAATATTAGTGTAGAGTCAAAAATGTTTGTGTGGAGAAAAAAGCAACTACAGTACGACCTAGCTCAATGCAACAAATAGAAATTCGGCCAGTTGACGTAGTTAATGAAATGAAGAAACGCAAGTAAACTTCTAAACATAAAGCTTTATGGCTCTGAATCCTAGATATTGTGGTTTTATGTATTAAGATATGCACTTTGTTTCCTTAAATATTGTTTTAAGAGATTTTTCGTACATCAAAAATGTATTTTACAAGAAAAGAAGAACTCAAAGTAAATAATATAAAATTTTATGGAAGTGTACGCAAATGGAAGTTGCGATAATTGTGCATTTTTTTTTAAGTTGCGTTTACTGAGTCAACAATGTAAATTTTTGAGTATTGCGATTATCGAGTGTTGCGTAAAGCGAGGTCGAACTGTTTTCTTATTGAAATGTCAAAATTCTGGTGCCAATTAAATGCCCGGACATATAATCGACAGCGAAATTTTGACATTTCAACTCTCCACATGGTTGTTGTACTTGCTAGCATTGAACAAATTTTTTACCTCTACAGCGTACTAAGTAGCGAAAAAAATTCCGCTGCCTTTTCGCTGTCAAAAACTCAATGCATTCCATATGGAAAGTTTCTTTCCGCTTCTACAGCATACTGGGTTTAAGCAGAAAATGAAAAAATGTTTATGAATAACAATGTTAGCAAGGTTGCATAGAAGCTGCGTAAAGCCTTAAACAGTGCGTAACTAAACAAGCGTTTAAAGGTTGTTTAAGGAAATGTATTGAATAAGGCTGTTAATGACTAACGTATTCTACGTCTGACCTAAGCGCCCGTGTTATCTAACACAGGCTTGAGTTTTTTTTGTTTCATTTTTTGCCAAACGCAACGATGAGCAACATTTTGTGTTATTTTTTTTTTGTTTTTTTAAGCATTGACCCGCGCTAAAAATTTCTTGGGCCCCACTGCTTTAAAAGGTTCCATTGTCTCCTTGTATAAAATTTTATAGGTACATACATGTAATCACAATATCAATGAAATCAATTGGGAAAAAAATCAATGATTTTACTTTAAGAAGTTCGCCAACCCAAAATAGTTCAAGTGATCTGTATGGGATCATAAGATATGATAGAAACAGATAGAATCTATGAAACGTTAAAAATATTGAACTTAAATAGAAATAAACATATCCAATTCAAGCAGTCAAACCCAAAAATCCCCACCGATTCCCGCATACATATTAACATATATCGTAACAAAGTTTTATTGTTTTGCAGTATCTTGTAAAAAAATCTCCGAATTCTCATTTTGCTATTTCACAGAAATTTTTTATTGTCATTGTATTCATTTGCATAAAATGGCGCCTCGGTAGTCGAGTTGTTAGCGTGCTCGACTGCCACCCCAGAGGTCCCGGGTTCGATTCCCGGCCAGGCCATGGTCCTTCGCTTTAAAAAAAAAACCTTTCTAAAATTTTCTCTCCTCATTTCTAATCAACTGAAATTTAAAATTCATCAATATTTACGACTTGAAGTTGTAGTTGATGGTAGAGAAGTTTGTGGATGAGATTGCCTTATAACTTGAATTGGCTGAGGTAAAGGCATAACACTTACCTCTGATTCAAATTCACATGTTTCTTTGGCTTTCCACCACGCTTAGAACATTCTACACATCGTCATATGAAATCAAAAAGGCCGTAAGTTACATTTGAAAAATTTTGCAGGAGAAGCAAAAAATATTGGGCTTTGCTTTGCGCTTGCACTGAAAAGCTTATTGAATTTTGTAGACAAAAACGTCGTTTTTAGTAGTAGGAGTGTAAAATTTTGCATGAACATGTATTTTGATACGGTGCCTCATAATCAATCAAAAAGTCAATTTTGAATTTTTGGTAACTTACGCCTTTTTTGATTTCATATGACGACATGTTTCACTTTTTTTTGCCCTTTCCTTCCCACTAAACTATCACCCCATTTCGAACCAAGGCAGACTTGACTGAATAGGTATTCCACCTGAAATCCTTGGTTCAAAGCTAAAAAAAAAAAAAAAATGTACTTATAAAATGAATGTATGTCCAAGAGAGGTATCCCTAGGGTTTAACCGATTTCGACCATTTTTAGTACATATCTATAACACTATTTTTTTAACATTCTGACCAAGGTTCATTAAGATCGGCGAACCTTTGTATGTACCACCCTTATAAAATCATTAATATAGGTCCAAGGGAGGTATCTCTAAGGTCTAACTAATTTAAACCATTTTCAGAACACATTTATAACCAAATTTTTCTAGTATTCTTCTATAGTTTTTATAGTGGAAGTATTCAGCCTTACTTTTTTCTTCTGATTTTCTTTCGGATTCGTAACGTTGTATTCTATCCGAACGTTACGTCGTATGCGAAATTCGTAACATTGACACTTCGCAATCCGAATGCATCATTATTTGACAGTTCTTTTCACATCATCATTTGACAAAATCCGCGAAAAGGATTTTTTTACGACTGCTTAGCATCGTCGGGATTCACTGGGAAACCGAAATTTTAAAGTGAAATGTTGTTTATTTTATCACAATAAGCTGTATATAGGACAATATGTAAGTATTTCTCCTTAAAATCAACAAAAAAAAAGTTTTTTCTGTTTATGTAGGTAAAAAACCAGAAATAGAAACCAATACGCACACGTGTTTGGTAAATTTAAAGAATGAAATTTTATGCATCATGACCGGGTATGGGCATAACTACATTTAAAGCTTCTGTGTTGTCTCTATGTTTGTCTTTTGTTTTTGATTTCTTGTTGCATTTTGTGTTGCTACATAAGCCTTTGCTCTCAAGTCTTACTCTCAACGCTCCCAGAGCGCTCTCTGCCCATAGTTGATCATGAGCGGGTATGGGCACCACTACATTTAAAACTTCTGTGTTGTTTCTGTGTTTGTATTTTGTCTTTGATTTGTTGTTGCGTTTTGTGTTGCTGCATAAGTCTTTGCTCTCAATTCTTACTCTCAACGCTCCCAGAGCGCTCTCTGCCTATAGTTGATCACGACCGGGTATGGGCACCACTACATTTAAAGCTTCTGTGTTGTTTCTGTGTTTGTATTTTGTCTTTGATTTGTTGTTGCGTTTTGTGTTGCTACATAAGCCTTTGCTCTCAATTCTCTCCTCAGCGCTCCAAGAGAGCTCTCTGCCCATAGCTGATCATGATCAAAACCAAAAATGTTTGGAAATGTTTCTTATTCAAACGTAAGAAAAAAATTATTACAGCAATGTCAATACAACCCCAAACTTCTGTTGAAATTTCCCGAAAGTTTGAAATAGGTTTTGAAGACACACATTTTTTTTAATTTTTTTTTTATTATTTTTTTTTTTTATTGCTAAAATTCTGATTTTGAATAACGGCCAATTCGTTGTGGCTGGAAATAATTCAATCCGGAGGCGATTCACAGATGCCCAATCGTTGAGAAAACAAGTTGAAAGACATAGTTGATATATTTCAAACGATTTTTCTCGATGAAGAGTGACGCAGTTCGGACTCAGGTCGAATGCACTACTTTCGAAACAAAAAGGCTTCCACCATCAGTTGTGTGGTTGCTGCTGGTAGTTTTCCATCTACCAAATCGAGCACTTACAAGTACTTTGAAGCGTGCACAACTAACATTTCGTTATCCATTTCAAAAGGATCACTAAAAACTCAAAACTTTTCTCCAAACTTCCGAAGCTTTTTTATGAAGCATATCCTCCTCATGCTGTGCAAAAATTGAAATTGCAATGGTATTCATTCTAAAACACTTTTTATCCTATTGATCCTGGAATAGCTGATTAGCCCTGTTAAAATACCAAATACTTGAATATGTACATAAAATGTTCGGACTTTTGCCAAAAAAAGGAACAATTTTACAGTTCGAAAATGACCCAAATGTGATGATAACCACACTTGCATAACTCTCATACGATTTTTATAAAAATCGTTAAAATTAAATCTCTAAAATTAAAATTAAATTAAAATTTAAAATCTAAATGCTCGAAAATTTGCTTAAAATCTATGAACCTAAATGCAGACAATAGTTTTTGTTCTGAGCCGTATTTTTAAATTAATTTTGAAGCAACGCCGTTGGAATGCAGGAGGGGAAAGCTATCCAAATATATCACTTTATGTTTGCTGATAATAAGAAAAAAAAAATTTCCTATCACTCCTTTTTTTAAATTCTTACCACTCCATTGATACCGTTTAATTGAGTAATGGTCTACCATCAATTGATGTCCATTTTGCAAATTGTTATCGTACCGTGCGACAAATTTGAACATTGAAAAATGGTCAATCATTCAAAAGATAAACCTTCTTCCAAGCTCACATTATACTATCACTCTCCAATCGCAATTGCAACAACCACAAAAGGACTCACTCAATTAAGTACACGCGCTTAACCCCAAACCCTCAGAACATTCCTCCTCATCGCCTTTCAACTTTTAGCATCAGCATGTTGCAAATATTTGCAATATTTAAGCAGAAGTCAAAAAGTCATGTTGAGCCAATGCTCAGCACATGTATAGGTTACCCCATGACTGGTCTTCTATCTGCCTGCTCACTTCCAACAACCAAAAGAGTTAAATGATGAGCCAAACCAGTGGACGAACAAGGCGTTAAACCGCAAAAAGCTTGCTGTGAGAATTTCAAAATGCGACTCATCGATATGGTCAACGACATGTTTTTCGGAAATATTTAAACCAGCGCAGTGTTTGGTTGCCTGCTACCCCAGCCTCATGCTGGCAGGAATTATTAATGAACTCTAGTGGACGACAACGACAATATCGATTACAATAAAAGGGGTTACGTTTTGCGACAGGAATCACACTTAATCGTTGCAAGGATGCTCGAATTCTAGTGATTGATTTTAAAATATTTACAATGACCAGGATAATAAATGGCGTTTTCCCTCGGCACTGATTTTGGTGTGAGTTGATTTTGAGTTTGGGTCGAGTTGAGTTGTTCAACAACTTGTTTGCTTTGATATGTATCGTTTTAATGTTGCTCTTGTTGTTGTTGTTGTTGATGTTGTTCATTTGTACAATGCAGGCGAATATTTAAATGGCCATGTTCGACACAGGATATGTTTGTTCTTGGAGTAGGAGGATGTGTGGGAAATTGTGGAGGATTATTGCAATGATTTGTCAAGTGTTGATTGATATTGAATAAGCAAATGTTTGTATCTGCTTTTATTGAAACTATAATGATTAGATCAGAAGTAAAGGATTGGTTATGGACAAGTTTTTAGGTTTTAGTTAAAGTATTAGGAGCCAAATCTCTTTCTGCCGAACCATTTCTTCAAGTTTGGAAACAAATAAAAGTAGCAGGACACATCCAGGGAATATACTGAATCATGAACAAACTTGTAATAAGATCTTGCAATTTTGCAAATGCTTAATTTTGTCGTGGCCGAGTACGTTAAAGAGTGCGTGAGCCCCTTGATGCCAATTTGATCCCAACTTCGAAGCCGAGGGTACGATGAAAATTTTTCAATTGAAATTAATTTTTTCTGTTCGGTCGTAAAGTAAGAGAGTAAATAATGTCATGTAAAGCTTATTGAGAAGATGCACGTTAGCCGTTCGGACTCGGTATAAAACTAGTAGGACTAGTTCTCGAACATTTATTCATAAGTAACTCAGTCAAAGTCCTTCCAAGGGTGAAATGGCCATTTCTTTTTTGTTTTTTACACTATATGGGCTTTTAAACTTCTCTGTGTTTGAGATGAGTTATTTGTTGGAGAAGTTAATTCCACCATATAAGGTAATGGAATCTTAATGGATCCGATGGTTGTTAATTCTACTCAAGAGATTTACGAAAGAAGCCACATAACTTTTCCAAGGTTTCGAGAATGATGTAATGGTGTGCGTTAATTTTTAGCGCGACCTGATATATCGACTGGATCGGAGCACACCATTTTACATAATGTTTTAGGCATTGCTGAATTTCCTTTAAAAAGGGTTTCGCAAAACTGTAGCTCAGCAGATGCTTTTAAAGGCCGATACGGACATTCAACGCATCATTACTGGTGACGAAATATGGGTGTATGAGTATGTATTCGAAACAGTTCAACAATCTGCAAGTGGCGCAATCCAGATGAACCGAAAATCAAAAAACCACGACCAAGACGTGGTTCAAAAGACGTTCAAAAATTATGGTGATGTTGACTATTTTCTTCCGCAAGGTCAACCGGTCAATGCTTAATAATATTTGGGTGTTTAAAAGCGTTTGCGGAAGAATATTAGGTGAAATAGGCCAAAATTATGGAAGGACAATTCAAAGCTTGTACGCAATATTTTGACCAAAACCAATGTCAATATCGTGGCTTTTTCCTATTCCCCAAACTCAAATATTCCCTTCAAGGAAAACATGTTAAGACGATTGAAGCCATCAAAAAGAATTCGCAGAGAGAGCTAAAGGCTATTCCGTATCACCTTACCAAAAATGCTTTCAAGAATGGAAAAAAGTTGACATGTGTGCATCGCTTCTGGTAGTGATTATTTTGAAAGTGATTAAATAAATGCTGAAGAATAATTAACTGTGTTGTTTTATTTGCACAGTTTGGTTCAATTTTGAACCGAAGGCACAACAGAAACTACATATGAATTACAGTTCAAATTGTCGCGAATGAAAAGCAGAGACTTCATTCATAAATAAAAAAAATAAATAACTGGCCATTTCAGCCCTTGAAAAGACTTTGACCTAGCTTCTTATGATCAATTGTGTTGTGCGTGTTATTAAGTTTGTACACAGTTGACCGAGAACCGGACCTACATACATGTTTAACGCCGACTCCGAACGGCGATGAACGGAATGTTCTCGTTCTCAAGAAGCTTTACATGGTATTTTGATTTCGCTCTAAGGTTTGCCATTATCTGCAGAGAGGTGGCTGCCGTACAGAAAAATTATTTTAATTCAAATAATTCTCTGTCGTTTCTGGGGTTCGAACCTGGGTCTCCAGGTTCGTTGACATAGAGGCCACGCACTTTAACCAACTACGCCATGGCCGCCACAGAGACTTCTTTCAAGAATTGTAAAACATACTTCTTCTTTTTGTTGAGGCAAAGAGGGATAAGTTAAATTAGGTTGATGCGGCTGTCTCTTATAAGATACACTTAGGCCAATTAGGTCCATTGTGGTGGCAGGGGTTAGTTATATTCCACTCCATCTGAACCCGATGGAGCTATTTATAAAGCGGAGTATTCGGTAGACCGAAGATTTTGAGAGCTCGTCTAGGTCACTGTGGAACCAGCTACCTAGGAAAAGATGGCGTTTTCTGGCCAGCGCTGGGCATGTGCAGAGAAGATGTGTTGTGGATTTTACCTCCTCTTCGTCTCTGCAGCTTCTGCAGAAGTTGTTATAGAGGAGTTTCAGTCTTCGGGCATGGTTTTCAATTAGGCAGTGTCCTGTTTGAAAGCCTATGACAATATTTATTTGGTCCCTTCTAAGGGAAATTAGTTCCTTTGAGCGTTTTAAGTTCAGGTTGGCCACCTAATGTTGGTACTTTCAAGGGGTAGGTAATTTGTGCCAAATTTACATGTGTCGAGAGGTATTCCCATTTGTTGCTTATTTGTCGATAAGGGTTTGGTGGTACTGTTTTGAGCGAGTTCGCCTGCTTTGTAGTTTCTTGGGAAGTCTCTATGTCCGGGGATCCAACAAAGAAATATATTGGGCTACTCTGCCATCTCATTTAGAGATCTGCTGCAGCTTAGAACTGTTTCAGAGGTTGTTACAACAGATTCCAGGACTTTCAAAGCGGCTTGACTATCAGATAGAATACAAATATCTCTAGTTGATAAGTATATCATTCATCAGAAGCCAAGTAACGGCTTCGTGTATCGCAGTAACTTCCGCTTAGAAGAACAGCAGTGGTGAGGTAGCCTTAAGGCGAAGTTGATATTTAGTGATTCAGAATAGACTTCTCCCCGCACTTTGCCATCTAATTTTGATCCATCAGTGTAGATTACAGTAGCATTGTTTGGTGGAGGACTTCCAAGCGCTGGAAGTGGCATTGTTTGGAAGTGGTTCTCAGCGCTCCGCTGCACAGCTCTGCTGACGGTTGAACTTTGCGAAGTATATTGAGTTATGTTAGTTTGTTTGTTTAGTGCGGGCCACCAAACTATAGCTCCCTCTAACAATAGTGGCCTCATAAGAGCTGTATAGAGCCAGTGAATAACCTTAAGTTTTAATCCCCATTTGCTACCCACTGCTTTCTTGCATGAATGTAGAGCTATATTAGCTATTTTGGCTCTCTCGAGCAGATTGGGTTTCCAATTTAGTTTCCTATCTGAGAGTCAGGTATTTTGCTTGTTCCGAGAAATTTAGTCTTATATTTCCCAGTGTTGGAGGACTGTTTGTGGGTAAGCTGTGTTGTCTAGTAAAGACCACTAACTCAGTTTTATCAGGATTAACGCTGAGTCCACAGCTGGTAACACAGCTTACGAGAGTGTTTAAGCAATTTTTCATATCTCGAAGAGTCGAAACATATTTTCCTGAGATGATGATAGCAACGTCATCAGCGTAGGCTATCATCCTGCACCCCTCTCGTTCCAGTTTACCCTGTAGTTCATTCACCGCAAGGTTTCAGAGTAGAGGCGAGAGAACTTCTCCCTGAGGAGTTCCCCTTGGTACAGAACTTAGCGTGGATGCTGTTCCGAGTTTTTAAAGAGGAATGTGTCACTAGTTTTCTTATAGGATAAACCTCGCGTTCATGTACGCAATGAAACGAGGCGATATTTGGATCACTAAAAACTCTCCAGACCTAATTCTATAGAAAATGTGTGGGGCATATTAGTAAGAATATTTATGCAAACAATCGCCAATATGACAACACACAGGAGCTTAACCTTAAACCCGTTTATAGGGTCATATTGGCCCGAGGCACTTTTCATTTGCAAAAAAAAAACATATTAAATATCAAAAATTAAAAAAAAAATACCATTTTATTTCTTGAACTTTTATCTTTGCAACCGGTATGAAAAAATTGTACATATGTGCATAGCAGAGACAAAAAACTGACATATGCTCTATACGTTTATCTGGGTCAAAATGACCCGACATTTTCTACCATACGATTTGTATGAAGGATCAGTTTTTGTAGTACTTTTTTCACAATTCTTTCTAAATTATTTGCAACTGTGAGTACATTGGAAGTAAGAGATAGCATTATTGGCATCGTTGGATTGGACTGTCGTTGGCGTATGTACTTTTCATACTTATGTACACTGACACGTATGAAAACATGCTTTTTTTATGGATCAGCTGTGCATGTACAGTGTTCTGTTTTGTGTTGTCTTTCAGTATTTGCGTTATATCATGCTAAAAATCAATTGGAAAAGCGATGCAACACTCCAACGAAACAATCAATAAGGCCGTGTGCTATTCGAAAACTTTTCACTTGTGGTAGCAAAGAAGGACGATGAAATTTTGATAGCTAGAAACTTTGACGTTTTAGATTTCGGTAGTGTAGTAGCAGACGAATTTAATTTAATTGCAAAATTGTTAATATATACTAAAAATTAACAGTATTTTATGCAAATATGTTCCACTTCTGGTTGCTATGCTATCGGAAGCACAAAAATGTTTTTTCTATTTTTGCTTGCTTCAAAAATCCTCTTGCCGATTACAAAATTTTATTCTAGCTCCTGGGGCTACGTGAATTTTTGACACTCATATACATCCCCTTCTGCCAAATATTCTCATTCAGACTGTCAAAATTTCGTCATCCGAGTGAAAAGTTTCCGGATAGCACACGGCCTCAGAATTGCTTTGAGTTTGATTAGTATGAAGCCAAATAAACTTACAGAATCACTTTGAATGTCACTAGTTTAGGTAAAAAATAAATATATAATTTCCATTTCAAATTAATGTTGTTCATTCTTGTTTCATTCACTGTTTTTACTGGATTAGAAACCACGACGTAGATGCGAAGCATATAAGGGTAACAGCAAAACAAAGGAGAATAAAACGTCTGCTGTGTGCGACCATTGCTTAAAACATTTTGACCTTCGCATTATGTTCGTGCATGTTAATCGTGTTACCTCACAAATACAAAGAACCTGATATATTGGAAGATAACGATGGTAATGATGGGGCAGATCTACCAATGCCTAGCACATCAATACAGCTCAATCGAATCGGATTTATCAATCGGCTATAAATCTTATGTAAAATGCAAATGTTTTGTGCAAACATATATTTAAAAAAAAGACAAATACTAAAATTAATATATCAGGAAATAACAGCACTTTTTAATTTTATCTCATTGAAAAATAGACAATTTCCATACAAAACACACTACGGGAAATTTATATGACCCAGATAAACGGGATTAAGTTGTAAAACATGAAAAGGGTCTAAGGTTAAGGCTGCAATTTTTACTGAATGGGCTTTCCTGGATGTTAGCCTTTTGCAAAAGTTATCCGAAGCGATGAAAACAATATTGTTTGCGCTACAAAAGCGAGTAGTGCTTCTACTGTTTTTTAGTTTGACATAAAACCTTAAAAAAATCGTTAAAATTGGTCAATATACATATTTAATATATAGAACGCTTCCGAATATAAACTAAAACTGTCCTGATCTGAAGAAAAAATTAACAAAGCTTTCGTATTGTTTCAACCACTTACTTCAAGCTAATGATTTTATAAGCTTTCAACATCATAACTGTGACAATGTTGTTACAAATCTCGTTTCTAACTCCCTGCCACTCCGCACTTCTTTAAGACAGTTTTCTTAAACGCCTTTAACCGCACACCGCATTAAGTTGTCATGGCGCAGCACAGCACAAAATGCCAAACATATTTTCGACATTTCGAATTCATGTTCCTGCGAAAGTGTAATCTTTTGTAATGTGTTGCGCGATTGAGTTCGCGAACGATTCTAAAAGCTTTTCGCAATATTCGTTGATAATTTACGTACTTGCTGTTCTATGCAACATGAAGGATGCGGCAAGGATGTGACTTCTCTGCGGCTGGTTCATAAGAACTCATATTTATGTGCCTGCATTTATGAGGTTTAGAGACTATTGAACAACGGCAGAAAAAAAAAATAACATTGAAATGAAAATTTATGTTTGCATTTATGAATTTTTATAAAGTGTTGCTTCCGTAGGCAAGATACTGTTTCTTTTTTTTTTTTTGGTATTTTACCAAAGCATGCGTATCTTGTGTATGAATGTTTGTATTTCGATGTTAATGCATTATGAATTATTATGTTGTTTTCTGGCTGAAATGTTATGATGATGATGACGATGATGCTGAGGCTGATGCTGATGCGGTGAGGTCGAGTCTGATGTTAATGGTGATCATGGCTGCGGTTTTATGAGCAGTAAATTATATGGAAAATCTATCTGCACCGCATATTGCTAAATAATAAAATTTGCATTTTATGTAAATGCGAAGCATTCGAAAGAAAAGAAGGAAGAAACATTTTAAATTTTGAAGCAGTTGGGGTAGAAAAAAATGTTGAAATGTGCCTAAAATGTTGCATTTTTTATGGCATTTTAATTATAAAGTGGCACCCTTTCATTGAGCAATGCTTAATGCATGGAAAATCATTAGACTAAGAAGCCACCTTTATAAATAATAGCACATTAATGAGTGCCTTCACAGTGCCTTTATATTTTATACACTCTCATAAGAGGCGAAACAGAAGAAAAGTCGAAAAATTACTCAGCGGTGCCATAAAATTCATGCAGCATAACAGCCGGAAGGAAGTTCATTAAAATTTTAGCGCATAAAATATTCTTAGCCACAAAAATTTTTAACGACTTTTTGACGTTTTGGACAACAGCATTTGAAAAATAAACTTCAGCAGTGCTCGAACAGTGCCCGCAAAAGAGGGTTTGCCTGGTTTTCACTTCCGGCTGGATTTCAAAGGAGTTCGCTCTCTACAACAGAAATATTTTAAGATGTCTAAAACAACAACAACAACAACGACAGCAGCAACAGCGTGCTTGATGTTGGTTATTTTATTATAAAATCATAAAATCGTAAAATCGTAAAATTGCTTTTGTTGTTGTTGTTTTTTTTTTTTTTGTAATTGTGGTGATGCTCCACTGTGGTTTTATTCTCAGCGCGCACTTAACTTGTCTCTAATGTGCTAAAAACCATAAATTTTTCAAAAGTTAATCTCCATTTTGTGTACGAGCAGTCAATGCGTGCGGCATGTTGGCGTCTTTCGA
Source organism: Pherbina coryleti (assembly GCA_943735915.1). Classification (NCBI taxonomy): domain Eukaryota; kingdom Metazoa; phylum Arthropoda; class Insecta; order Diptera; family Sciomyzidae; genus Pherbina; species Pherbina coryleti. The sequence continues at coordinate 46,920,735 of OX030951.1, read as the reverse complement.
ACCGGACTTAAGGCACCAACCACCAGGCATAAGCATCATATGCAGAGCATAGCAATAACGGGTGCATAATGAAGATACAAATACCAAAGCCTGCAAATTTGTGGCCATTGGTAAGAATCACGACCTCCATAAGCTCAAGTTCGGCGATAGCTGAAGGGTAACAAGGCTGTTGTGTTTTTTCTTATTTTTGCAAATGCGAAAAATTTCTACAAATATGTCCCAGATCTGCATGTTAATTTGTTATGTTGGAGAAAAACGACTTAAGTGGGGCGTTAGTTGTGATTTTTTGGTGTCTTAATGCATTCGTGTTGGCGCAACAATCTAACAATTTGAATTGTTAAGTGAGAAAATAAATATTTTTCTACGGACGAGAAAACTGTCTGTCCAAAGCAGTGATGGAATGATTTTTTTTTTCTGAAAATCAAAGATAGAGTTTCCCCTTTTAATCCCCTTTTAATTTCGGTCAAAATTCCCTCATTTTTTACACTCGATATTTTCCATGTGGCTCTATTTGTCTAATACACTCAGTTTAGACGCAATTATCCAAATTTTTTGGAAAAATGAATAATTGGTTTGTATGGTAAAAAATGTGTGTACATTTTTTTTTTTAATTTGTTTCTAAAAAGTTTTCTTTATATACAAAAAATTTCATTTGCATGTTAATTTAAGGGAGTATTCCTGGTTGGAAGGCTGTTTTTGGTATTGTATTAAGAACATATTAAATTAAATAAAATAAAATTTTTTTTTCCTTTGTACGAGGGCTGTTCAAAAAGTTGTCGGCCTTCAAAGCTGGGCGTCGAAAAAAAAGTTATGCTGCATGCGGCCCGAACAACTCTACTTCGGATCATCTGAAATGGAAAAAATAAACGGAGTTAGCTTCAGTACGGATTAATTCTAGTTCCTATCTCAATCATAATTTTGCGATTATTTTTACAAAATGGCGGTCATTGAAAAATCAAAAACCGATTTTGGGTCTTTTTTTTTGTAGTTTAGTGTAAAAAAGAGTAGTAAAAAAGTCTTTAAAATTGTGATTGAGGTATATACCAGAATGGTGACAATTCTGCGTCGATTGCATTTTGTTTATTCAAAATCGGTTCGGAACTACGGGCGCAATCTTGGCCGCAAGTTCGAAAAACGTGGTTTCGAGATAAACGCCTTGAAATTTGAAGTAATTTTTGAATAAAAAAAATGAAATAAAAAATTTGAGCATGCAGTAGAAATTCGACATTCTGCGTCGATTGCACTTAGTTTCATCAAAATCGGTTCAGTAGAACCAGAGAAAAGTGACTTCGAAGTTCAAAAACGTGATTTTGAAAAAACTCAAAGAAAATTATAGGCAATAAAACATTTTTCTTTTGTGAAATACTTATATATATCAATCTGCAATGCCAGCCCCATAAAGAACTCCTTCCTCTTTTTCAAAAAATGAGGACTCAGCGGCTCTTTGTGCTCTTCGGGCAGTTCTATCTTCTTTTGATGCGGCCAGAGCTCTGGCTTCGGACTTTTTCAAACGTTTTTTGTTCCGAGACATGGCAAAATCATATCGCACACCCTTCAAAAGAGACACAACTCAAAATTTTTAAATTTTCAGGAGAGTAAAAAAACTAGTTCGTTTCTCAAGCAACTTCATACAAAAGAAGGAACATGATACAATAAGAAGGTAGGGTAAAGAGCTTTGACAAGTCCTACTGCTAATGTCAAAACCATAAAATACTGTGCTACCATACCTTAAGAAAAAATCCCATGACAAATCCATGTTTCATGGTTTCCGTGGGTAAGCGTTTTATATAAAATGTATTGCTGAAAATATTGATAATCGAGGAAGTTTTAAAAAAAAGTTCATTTATCTTCAACAGCTCCACTGTGTTAAGAAGACTTAAAAAAGTTTTTTTTAAGAAATCGTATGCACATTAGAATAAAATTTTTAAATAAGAAATAAAGAATACAAAAAGATAAACAAAAAATGATGGGCAATATTAAATTAGTAAAAATAAAGCTATAAAATAACTAAAAAATTCGTTGTTTCGAATATAGACACATTGATTAAAATTTTTCTTATTTACCCTATATAAAATTCCTTTTCTATGTGTTTATTCCAAATTTATGAAATATACAGAAAAGTGGCATTGCTAAAATGCTTTTTCACATAAGCAGTAAGTCTTGTCAAAAATGAAGGACACAAAATTATTTTTTTTAAATTAAACAGCAATCAGATTAAAACGAAATTTTGACAGTCGATGGAGATGTGCATTACGAGTTGATTTGTATTAAAAAGTCAAAATTTAAAAATTTAGAGTTGTGTCTCTTTTGGAGAGGGTGCGCGATATGTGAGGTTGTCAATTGGAATGCCCATTAGGTTCATCATTTGAAGTATTGGCAAAAAACCTTCGTTAAATATGACAGTTGCAATATAATTGGCAATCTCAATAGTGCGTGCGCCGGTGTGCATATGCTTCGGTGCTAATGACCACAGCACTGCGTTGAAAGATTCATTGCTGTTTTCAGTTTCGGAGCCAAGGCATCTGTTCAACAAATCATCGGCTGACAGTGCTTCGTAAATAGGTTTGATTGCTTCCTCGACTCTCTGATTTAGTGGTGCATACGTATGCTTGAAGCTGTCGATTGTCCCTTCTGCTAAACGCTGTCAACATTCGAATACCTAAACTCTAAAATGTGTACTCATTTATTTTTAAAATGTGTATCCAAACAAGTTATTACCTACTAAAGAACGCGTTGAACAAAATTCGGTGGTTGCTTCAAGCCGTTGCATTCAAAAAGTAGCCAAATTAAGCAAATCGCATTTTGGTGAAAACATTGCTGGACAAAAAGGGACATATCTCCAAAAGTATTTCGAATTTCAAAAAACCCTTTTAGGACGATATTCTCAAATATCCAAAATATAAAAATATGTAAAAACAAAATCGAAAAAAATTTTTGCCAACCAGGAATACTCCCTTAAGATTACAAATGGAATGAAAAAATATAAAGTCGAAAAATGTACGTTATTTTTTACCATATTGTTGCGTATAAATATTAGACAACTTTTTCAAAGACGCTCATTTTAGTAAAATATGTGTAGAAGAACATTTGAAAAAAAAAAATAAAAACGCTCGATTAGTTTTAGTAACGCCGTTAAACGTTTTTCAATCCTTCGCCCGTTTTCAAGAAATTCAAGGTTTTAGGTCAAGTACGTGTTGACGCAGTTTTTGTTAGATAAACTTTATTTCATTGACTTTATCGGCTTCATGACAACAAGTGACACGTTAACAATTACCTGAAAAATAATTTCTTAGAACAGTTCAACCCTCGAAACCCAACCCTTATGGTCCAAACTGACCCCATAAATCAAATATTATGAATCCGCCACTTTTTTTGCGAAAAATATAACTCGAGTACGCAGAATTTAATGGCTGTAACCGTTTTTCAATCCTTCGGCCCGTTTTGGAGAAATTCAAGGTTCAAGGTCAAGTACATATTGATGCAATTTTCGATAGAAAAACTTTTTTATTTGACTTTATCGGCTTCATGGCAACAAGTGAAATATTAAAAATTACCTGAAGAATAATTTCTTGGAACAGTTTAACCCTCGAAACCCAAACTATATGGTCGAAATCGACCCCATAAATCAAACTAAGCCGTTTTTTCGTATAAAAGCTTTATTTAAACAAAAACAAGCAAGCTTTTTGATGGAATAATATGTCTCTGACATACCGGCGCTAAATAAAATTAAAAATTTAACCAAAGTAACCATGCTTCTGTGTCCCAAATGATCCCAATCCCCATTAAAACCAAGTCCTACATATTTATTCCATACTCAGGAAAGAAATATTAAATTTTGTTGTTTTAAATGTTTGTATTAGTTAATATTTCAAACTTTTTCATTATTTCAACCCACATATAGACCACATTTTGAGTCTATAATCCCTCTAGAGTTAAAAAAAAATAATGTAATGTTCCACAAATTTACGAAAAAACCTATAACGAACTTCAATATTACGAAACCCTCCCCATTATAAATTAATTGTTTGTTGCACTCTCGTGTACTCTTTATGTAACATCGAAATTTCAACCAATGAAACCCCAAGCTTATCTCTCTTTATAACGAATTTCTGTACATCAAAATTTTTTTTGATTGTCTACCGAAAAAATAAAAATGTCCACTGATGTTAATTTTAATATTTTTTCTATGAGTATGGAAAACGCACGCTAATGATCTCTCGGCGCGAGATTAGTGAAAGTATCACGGAATTAAGCGGGCAATATTTTAACCAAGAAGTGATTCGCGATGTAATATGGGCTCCGGCTATAATTTCTACGTGTGCTTACAAATCAAGCGGTAATTAAGAATGTACTCAGGATTCATTAATCCAACACGCAAAGAAAACAAAAACGTTTATCGCCAGTTTGCCGCAAATGAACTTCGTTTGTCGTGCTTGAAATCGTTATTTGCAAACGTTTCAACAGTTGTCATAATAACAGTTCAGTTGCGAGAAACGCGTCATATAGTTGCAGGAAATTAATTTCGTTTGTCATAAACGCGAGTGATTTTTAAATTGCAGCAATTGAAAACTTCGTTTTTCCCAACTGAAAATTTTGTTTATTTTTCCCTTCGTTGTATAAACATAACGCTTATAGTTTAGAGTTACTTTTTGGACAAATTGTTACTATATAAGGAAATTTGTAGTTTGCTTAATACACGGACGGAGATAGCAACGGAGGTGCCATTCATAAGAAGACGGACAGACATAATGAGAAAGATTATTAATATAATAAATAATAATGACCGAAATAGGTTGCGGTATATATATATATATAAGATATATTTTTAAGTTGTGACAACTGAATATTCGTTTGCGGAAATTCAGCTCGCAAACGAAGTATAGTTGGTGAATTTTTCAGTTGTGGTAAGCGAAAAGTTTCTTTGCGTGAACGATTGGCGCTTTCACATTGAAAGAATGCTTAACGCTTTCCATCCTTTAAATGTAAAAATGACGCTAAATATTAATTTCCTTTTTTTTCAGGAAAAATTAGGTCAACAATCGCTAGACGAATCTGATGAGCATGGCGAATCAGGTGACAGCGATACTCGAGCACTGGTACAGTACAGATTCAGTACAGATTCTGTATTAAGAGACATTTTTTGGAATTTACAAGAAGACGCAGAGGAAACAAATGAATCTATCTGAAAAAATAAAACAAAAAAAAAAAAATATATTGTGGAAAACTCAGTTTTTATACTTTTGGGGTCGTTTTGGGGACACATAAGATTAGTTACTTTGGGTAATTTGTAATTTTATTTAGCGCCAGTATATCAGGGGTATATTATTGCATGAAAAAATTATTTGTTTTTGTTTAATTTAATTTGTTTTAAATTTGGACCATAAAGGTTAGGTTTCGAGGGTTAAACTGTTGTAAAAAATTATTCTTGAGGTAATTCTTAATGTTTCAACTGGTTGACATAAAGCCGATAAAGTCAATAAAAAAAAATGTTTCTACCAAAAACTGCATCAACTGCATGTTGACCTTGAACCTTGCATTTTCGAAAACCGGCCGAAGGATTGAAAAAAGGTTTCAGCCATTAACTAGCATCCTCGAATTATGCTGAAATGATGTGGCCCTAGCTTGTTCGCAAAAAATAGTGCCAGATTCATGCACAGTGTAATTAATAGAAAAAAAATCCGATTTTCAAAAACCGTTTTGTCTAAAACGTCCCTTCATATTTCTCTCTTAAATACCTTATTTGATAAATAAATTGTAGTTATAGATTGAAAATAGTTTTCATACAAACAAAAAGTTGTTAAAATTTTCTTTTATGAGGTTTGTCAAATGTAAAAATACTCCTTCTTTGAAGTATCTTTGGAGTTCTTTAACCTTCCTGCACACCAAAAAATTTGTATAGAATTTTTACACCGATCGGTATTTCAGGGAATCCTACACCGTTCGGTGTTCAAAACACCGTGTCAAAGTGCTATAATTTTATTTACGAAAGGGCATATTTTTTTCACACCGAACGGTGTAAAAAAGTAAATATCAGATAGGATGTTTATTTTGTACCCCTGTTAGGTGTTTATTTAGAAAGAGCATAATTATGATTTTTTCAACACCGGACGGTGTAATTTCGGTGTAATAATCGCTTTTGACGATAAAAAAAAACAAACATTTTTAATTTAATGAGTTTTTTTATTAAATTTTTCTCTGAGAACAATAGTACTTTCGAGTATATAAATATTATACTAGCATAAATTATTAAAAGCAATAATTGACATATTTATAAATTTGTATATTTTTATGTATTACATGAATTATTTTTTAATGATTTGTTACAAAAAAGAGGAATTTAAAATTTTATTTGGACTTGCTTTCGAACTCCGCCTAGAAATTTTCACCAAAAATGCAACAGGATTTTTACAAAAACTTCACAAATTATTCACATAGCTAAGCACTAAAGTTTAATTTTTATTTTAAATATTTTTTCTTTAATTAAAATTTTCACTTTCAGTCATAGAAACTTCAACTTTTAATTTGTTTGTCAATGATAATGTGATTTCAATGTTGCTCTTCATCATTGCCTTATTTCACACCGAACGTATAAGCTCATTATTTCACACCGGATAAGCGGTGTTGCAATTCTTTTTTGCAGAAAATATTTTTCTGAACCTCAATGCATGGTTTAATTAAATCAAAAACGAAAAAAAACCTTAAGAATTAAAAAAGATACAGTAGTTTCGACTATGTCGTAACACAAGACGTAGAATTATTCAATTCGCTTTTGATGACATCTTTTTTAAAAACTATTTAGCAAAATATTTATTCCATACACCTGAGCATATGACCTTTAAGAGAGTGCCGGAGAGGGTTAATATGTATGACTGACCCCCATTACTTTTGAAAAAGGAACATTTTTGCCTTTGACACCTATTCCCTCCGACCACTCCTTAGGGGAGCTCCCTTACAAATATTATGGTTTTTGTATATTTATTCCATACACCTGAGCATATGACCTTTAAGAGAGTACCGGAAAGGGTTAATGTGTATCACCGACCTCCATTACTTTTGCAAAAGGAACATTTTTGCCTTTGACACCTATTCCCTTCGACCACTCCTTAGGGGGGCTCCCATACAAATTTTATTGCGTTTGTGCCGGAAAGGGTTAATATGTATCACCGACCCCCATTACTTATGCAAAAGGAACATTTTTGCCTTTAACACCTATTTCCTCCGACCACTCCTTAGGGGGCACCCATACAAATTTTATGGTTTTTGTTTATTTATTCCATACACCTGAGCATATGACCTGTAAGAGAGTGCCGGAGAGGGTTAATTTGTATGACCGACCCCAATTACTTTTACAAAAGGAACATTTTTGCTTTTGACGTTTATTCCCTCCGACCACTCCTTAGGGGGGCTTCCATACAAATTTTATGGTTTTGTCAATAAAACCGGAAACTGTCGATAAATAGGTTGCAAGTTTAAGCAAACAAAAACATCAAATGTTGGCTTTATATTTCGTGTAATTGTGTAAAATTTATATAAGTTAGAGAGTTCTAACATGAATTTTTGTCGCATTGAGGATCAAGCAGACCAACAATTGCTAACATCAACATTGTACGATCAGTACTTTAGGCCCACCAAAGGCTCAAAAAGTTATATAAATACCGACACCTGATCACTATCAACCACCCTACTTACCTCCGAGAATGACGTATTCTACGTCAAAAAAAAACAAAAAAAAGATAGTTTCGTATAGTAAGTATTGACACTTCTAAATAAAAATTGAATTTTAAAAATTGAAATTAAATTAGGAAATTAACTTTACTATTCTAAAGTTTTCTCCTTTTTTGTAACAGTGCATAAAATAGTGAATGTTAATATGTTTCTTCGATATGAATTATGTTATTATGAACAGTAGTAAGCATAATACGTAAATCGCAAAATTGTTTAAAAACATTTCTCCCTCACGCCTCTTCCATAGATTTGTAATACAACAGACGAATATTTTTTCCGGCGCCACTGAATAATCAAACAAGCGAACCATCGATTGGGTTTTACTCACAGAATTGCATAGAATTTCTTTCTTATAATTCGACACAACACACACATTACAAACGCCATATTACTCGCTCACTTCTCAAAAATACAGCACTCATTTGAAAAGTAGGCGTTGAAATTTGAATTGCACAAAAAGAATCAGTTCGTTTTATTTTTCGCGCCGTTTAGACCCGTGTGGTAAATTCGATTTTCTCAAATATTGAGTGTGAAATAAAGTGAAATTACTCCGAAACAGCGTGAAATATGAGTAATAATCAACGTGATATAAAACGAATAAGCCGGTAATATAGTCCTCCAATTTTGCATTACTAACCTAGGAATATAGGTTAGTAATGCAAAATTTGTTTACCTCTATCGCAGGCTTCCTTTGGAGCGTCAAGAAGAATATTATTTGCAGTTATTGGCTGAATGTAGTGAATCAGAGGATATTGATGGTTCATACGAAAACTTCTTCCCTCGTGTTGAGCCAAATGAATACTCGTTTATTGACGATCAAAGCTTTCCTGCGTCAGCATCCACAGCAGAAAGCAGTGATTCGAATAACATCTATAGTGGAGATGAAAATAGTGATTGTATGCCTGGCATTAGCGGTGCTTAACCACAAAAATTATTTGGGCGACAAAAGAAAGAAGCAGAGCGGTGCATATGGAGTACAAACGTGCCAAATCCAGCCATCAGAACACCTTCCCATAACAACATTCGCGGAAAAACTGGTGCACATAAGTCGTCTTGCTTATTGTCTGAAATTGAATTGTTTCGTTTGTTCTTTTCTGAAGAAATGTACGGTGTAATTGCTCGTGAAACTAACCGAAAAGCCTTGATTGTATACACTGCTATTAATGCAAAAAATCGGACTAAACCACCTAAAGTGTGGACATCTTTGACTTTTTAAGAGTTATATGCATACATTGGTATACTTATAACAGCAGGTGTACATCATTCAAATAATGAACACGTAACCGAATTGTGGAAGTTGTCATCTTTACCAATTTTCCGCGCATCAATGGGAATCACTCGATTTTTGCAAATTAACCGGTTTTTGAGATTCGACAACAATACAACACGCGTAATCAGGATGAAGGATGACAAGACAGCGCCCATACGTGATTTGTGTGAAATGATGAATGCCAACCTGCACAACAATTACAAGCCAAACGATAGCATTACTATCGACGAACAGCTTTTCCCATACAGGGGTAGAACAAAATTCACCCAATATATCCCTTCTAAACCATCGAAATATGGCATAAAAATTTGGTGGGCATGCGACTCAAAAACCTCATACCCATTGAAAGGAGAGATTTACACCGGCAAACCAACTAATGGTTCACGTGAGACGCAAGTATGTGCCAAAGTGGTAAAACGGTTGGTCAAGAGCTTCGAAGGTTCAGGCCGAAACATTACAATGGACAATATCTCTACATCTGAGGACCTAGCGGACTATTTGTTATTAAAAAAATCTTACGTTGGTTGGCACATTACGCATGAACAAGCCGAGCATCCCAAAGGAAATGCTTAAAAGTAAGACTCGCCCCATTAATTAATCTATATTTGAATTCTCTGGCGATAAAGCTATCCTTATAAAAAGGACAAAGCAGTAGTGTTGCTCTCGACTGTGTACCATGATAAATCGGTGTCAGGAGACGACCAGAAGCCGGAAAAAATTAGGTACTATAATGCCACAAAAGGAGGGGTAGATGTAATGTTGGCTCATTTTACCAATAAACACAGTACCAAACGGTATGGTAATGGCCAATTGCATTATTTTTCAATATCTTAGACGTTTGTGGATTGGCAGCATATATTATTCACAGTGAGCATAACTCTGACACTGCACAAAAAACCGATAGCTAGTCGTCGAAAATTTTTACAAGAGCTGAGACGGCAATTATGTATGCCAAGTATCCACGATAGATCGCAGAATTATTTGGTTTACCGAAATTTTAACACCATCGAAGCTATAGCTCATATATGATTGGCGCACAAATAAGCTCATTTACAACTCGGCCAAAAAAGGCAGCAGCAGAAAGGGGTCCAGACGGCCGACTAAATATCCAGGGTTCGTGTTATATTTGCTCCCTACAACGAAACCCTTAGCGAAAAACACGAAAATGCGATAACTACTGCGAAAAACCAATTTGTCAGGAACATAATGTGTGATTCATCTTCTCAAAATATTTAATTTAATAATTTATTTGAATGATTAATAAATAAAGTAAAGCTTTTATGTCAATCTATGTATATATTTAATGAGTTTTTGGAATATGTTTTATTCACATACAGTTTCTCTCATACAAATTGTATGAAAGTACTCGTGTACCTTTGTATACATGAAAGGTGGAAATGTTTCGTATACACATGAGGGTTAAGTCAAAAAAAAACTTAACTTAATTCTTAGTATGAAGTAAACGAAAATTTTATATTTTCCGAATTTAATGGCAAAAAAGTACATAAGTGTCTGTCATTCCAAATGTCTGTCTTGAGGTCTGTGTTATTTTAAAGCATCGTTTTTACATTCTTCTAACATCAATCATTCTCCGTGTGAAAATATACTCTTTAAGTCATTTATAAGATATCTCAAGATATTATATGAAGATACTTATGAAGAATACAAGGTATTTGAATGTTCAGTATTTCAGTGTTCAGTCTTCAAATTTGCCCAAAAAGCTTTACATAAAAAATGTTAAGGATATCCTTTTTCATTTTGTAAATCCAAAAACATAAAATACTTAACTTCTAGTCATCTTTTCATCATTTGTAAAATCAACACAAAAATTTACCAACTTCACTTCAAAGGCCGAAACTAATAACATAAAAACTAACTTTTCGTCGTCACAAGGAGAGCTCATTAGCCAGCAAAGGGTTTTAATTACTTACACCGTTAATTTAGCACCACTTGCTTACACGCTGTTTAACAAGCCAACCTTAATTTTACTCCTTGTTTTTTGTATTTTTCTTTTTTATATCTAAAAAAAAAATATAAATATACACAGGAAGAAAGAACAACTTTGTTTACGCTCTTAATTAAAAATCGTAGAAAAAGCCGAGAAAAGCGCTTCATTTAAAGGAAAAATAAAAAGAAGCAGAAGTAAAGATGAACATAAGAATAAAAAAAAAAAAAAATACACAAAAAAAAACTAAAAATAAAGAGCAAAGCGAACTCGTCTTTCCGCTGAAAGAATAACTGAGTTGATGCTAAGGAGAATCCAGCTCTTGGAGTAGCATTTAATTAGTAACGCGCGAAAGTACCTGTGTTCACAAAGTATGCACTAAATTGTACCAACAACCAGCTACCAAAACAAGTAACCCAAAGATGCCGCCCATTATAAGTTCTCAAGGAAGCGAGCTGCAGTGGTTAACTTCCGGTTGATGTTGTTCTTGATGATGGTTTCGGAAGGAAATGCAAAGAGTTACGCTCGAGAGATATCCTTAGGAGCAGCCGCTATGTTCAGGACTTCCTCATAAGGAGAGTTGGCTTTACTGCCGTCAAGTGAATTAATATGCAAGGACAGCAATAATTTCTTCAGCACATTCTCATTACCTTAAAGTAATCTTCTTTTCCTCCTCTGGAACTGATACTATCAGCTGCATTTAACATATTAAATATCCTGCTTGATGAATTTTTATTATCTTGCAATGGCTTCTTTTGATTTGGTTTATTTTCTTGCCTCAGTGCAACCTGTGCAAAAATGTCCTTTTGGCTTTTTCTGCTTTTAAAACACTTTGGGGAGTGTTTGACAAGTTGTTTAGGCGTAAACCGTATCCGCCTACCTTGCGCTGAGTATAGTCTGAAAAGGCTACGGCCTACTCGTATGTCACAGAGCGATTGTTTTACCATCTCCATCAATAAATTGCTCGCTGATACAGCTTCTCCTGCCACTGCTACATCTTCCTGTTTCTGCAACTACTTGTCTTACAAATCCTTTAACTGGCGCTGCTTACAAACAACTTCAATGACAGCAAATAGATTTCACCCAGGGGGGTAATCGACGACGTAAGATTCGATTCGGAAATTCGTAGCATATGACTCGATGTTTAGGATGGATGCTGCTCACGTTGGTGTTGTAATCGCATCAAGACCTTTGCTATTGTTTGCTGTGACTTGTATTGATCTGTAGGGTTGGCAACGTCATCAGCCCTTGAGGTTTAGGTTAAGAGGTGTCTTATTGCGGTGTCGTTTGTTGAGATTGCTTTTTAATCGATTCAATTTCGAAATAAATTAGTTTTTCCCGAACATGTCTTTATGTGTACCCATTATTTTTTGCAAAGTCATTTCTGAAAATGAGCTGGGAAGATTTATTAAATTTTAATGTTTGGCAATATTAAGAACAGAGTCGCTTTAATTTTGAAAAGCAGAATAGAAGATTGTAAAGGGTTTCCCAAAAGTCACTGAAATTTGATTCGGGCACTGCTTCTTATGTGACAAGCATAGAGTACTAAATATGTGACAGCTGTCAAGAACAAACATGAAGCTTTATGCGCTGATTAGTCTCGCATGGCACAGCAGTGCATTACTGAAAAAGTGTCACATTGGAAATCTGTTTAATGGAATTTGTGTGTATCTGATTATGCACAACATGACAACGCATAGCTATGTTCAGATAAAAACAGAAATTCATTTCTGAAACATAAGGCGCGTTTTTTCCAACATCCAAATCGGATTTTAATTTGGATTTGCAGCACATTAACTACCTGAGAACCAGATGGCGCTGTCAACACAAAAAATGTAAGCAAAAAACATATGATCGCAATAATAATTCAATCCAAAATTAAATTATATATATTGTGTTTTTAGATGTTTACTCTGACAAAAAACAATCAATAAATCGAATCTTTTGCTCAGCGCATAAAAAATAATGTAAGATGTATTATCTTGAATTAAACTTAAAATTAACTTCAATCATTGTATAGAATAAATATCGATAAACAAATGGAAGCTTTAATTGAATTGCTAAATTAGTAAAATGCATCCAGCTCTTCAAGCGCATCGTCATCGATGTTCGGATGAAGTTAATCATCATGAGACAGTAAAAACCTCCATGGATTTTCATTTACTTTCATACACAGATAAAGATTTCAAGTGGCACTTTCGTTTAAAACAAAGTACTGCTGTTCATTTGATTGGTATTTAAGATTTGTATTTGCACCATTTTATGAAACTAATCTTTTTTTTTACAGATCTTTATAAGGAGCATTCCACTGAAAATGGTAATTTTTGACACATACATATCTCATTGTTTTTTATAAATTGACTGACGGAGTTGGTGGTAACATAAAGCGACTTGTATGCCAAAAAGCTCGAGGTCAAGGAGATGGTACCGTAATCCAAAACGCAAAAGATTTCTTTACATTAGCAGCCACTTTAGTACCTTCTACGAAGGTTTTCTATATTGCTTAATCGGAAATAGCTGATAAAATCCAAAACGTTCATCCATGGGAAGCTGCTAGGCCTGTTCCGGGAATATCAAAATTTCATCATATATTAGTCGACGTTCATAAAGTTACATGCAAGAAACACGCTTTAGATAATCATAGTGTTAAGTTTTCATTTAAAAAATCATTCAAAACGAAGACTTAATTTCTGAATTTCGTACGAGTCCCGTACAAACGAAAGTGTCCCGTACAAACGATTTCATTTTTATTTTTTTATTCTCATTTTAATAGATATTTTTTCGAACTTGTAGTATTTCGTCATACCATCATCGACGAAGTCTACATAAGTATATTTTTAATTTTACAGAGATAATTAATTTTGCTGAAATTCTCCAATAATGTCAAAAAATAAAAAGTATGGTGGACTGCGGTTGTCCCGTACAAACAAACATATTTTCATACTTATTACAGCCTATTTATGAATATTTTCACGAACAAATAATTGATTTTGAAAAGCCTCCGTTACACTAAATTAATGTACTAGATGCTTTGAACAATTACATTTCGGTTTATTTTTAATTTAAGATCTTAACTTATCAAATGCGTACGATTTGTCCCGTACCAACAGTGGAATGCTCCATCAGCAGTCCGAAATATTTCAATTAAAATGTATTAATAAAGGAGGGATTAAAACAATAACAGCGGAGAAGGAAGTATGCATATTTTTGTGGTACATTGCAAATACCGAGCCATTTCGCACCATCGCAAATTTGTTTGGAATATCTTCTTTTGCTGGCTAGTGTGCTATCAATAGGGTAGCAGATTTTATAGTTTCGATTGGCGAGGAACATATAAAATGGCCAAGCAATTTAGGTTCACTTGCAAGTGGCTTCTTCAGCAAAGCACGTGTTCCAGGAGTCATTGCAACAAGCTGTTGTTGACTCCAAAAAAAAATGTTTTTAGACATATATTGCGGAGAGCCGGGATCACTTCATGATAGTAGAATGCTCAGAAGATCTGCGTTGTACGATCGACTCCATATGAACGGATTCCAAACTATATTTTTTATTGTTTGAAATTCTGCTTACCCATGCCTCGTTTGGTTTGTTACACCATACAAGGATAACGGTAATTTGTCTCAAAGACAAAGAAACTTCAACCACCTTCATTCCGTTACGCGCATAGCAGTAGAAAATGCCTTTGGATTACTAAAAACGCGATTTCGCAGAGTAATGTTTTTTACTGAACAAACTGGTATACCTAAAATAGTCAATATAGTTATGGCAGCCTGTGTTCTCCATAATTTATGCATTGCCGATGGTGACGAAATGCAAAATTAGGACAATGAAATAGACTCTTCAAACTCTTATGCTGACCATACGCCTAATGTCTTCAACAATCGACAAGAAATAGTATTCAATGAATTATTAACTAATGGCCTAATATATATATAACTTTACCCATAAAAAATCAATGTTGCGTTTACTTGTTTTTTTTTTTTACTTAAAAGTTTTCTTAACAGAGACAGTTTTTCTTTTTCTTTTTGCATTCTTTCTCTAAGCCTTTCATATTTATATTTATTTTTCTCTGCTTTTTCCGCTAGTTTTAATTTTTTTTTTTTTTTTCAGTGAAAGATTTTAAAATATTTAATTTTTCCATACAATAGGACTCCTTCCGTATTGTTTTTGGAGCAACATTTTGTTTTGCCGTATTTCCTTCAAACTCCAGCTCATCCATGTCAATGTGTTCAATTTCAGCGGCAAGGGAGACATCTTCTGCAACATCTTCGTCCACTTGTAATATTAGCCGGTTGGCGGACAGGGAGCTGCAATGAGATCTGGATATTATTTGCCTGTCACCAAACAATTCACCCAATTCATTTTGGAATGGCACATGAATGCTTCCAGCTCCTGTTTGTTACGATTGTCCTTAGCTGACTTGTATGCCTGCATCAAGTTCTTAAATTTGGTTTTCAACATCTCCTCGCTTGTTGGTTGAGTCTGAAAATAAAAAAACAATAAATTAAGAACTTGCATACCTTTTTAACCTTTACAGATATTTACCAAAATATTTTGGCTAAGCAAGTCTTCCAAAACATTTGCCATTGCAGTCTTCCGTTTTTTTTGGATGACTGATGCTAAAAACACATGTGCAGCGTTTCTGCGCGCAGAACTGTAAGTAATCTGCGCGCAGCGCTGCAAACAAAATAGATGTGCAGATTTTTTCTTGACAGTAGGCTACATCTAAATTGACAATCAAACAATTTTATAAGAAAATTTGTCAAAATTAAAGTAAATCGAAAAATATAAGCAACATTTTCTAAAAAATGGACATTCAAAGAAAAAAGAAACTAAAGAAAATTATATTGCTAATGGCAGTTCAAGAAAAATATATAAAGATTGTAGAATTGTACCGACTAAAGAAAAAAAAGAAAAATACACGAATTTGGAGGCGATTCATCTATTCCGAAAATGAAAGGGCCATGTTCGGCTTCTTTAATAAATTGTTTAAATACATCAAAAATAAAGACTCTGAACAATTTAGAAAAGCGACACGAATGGGTGTTAATGAGTTCAAGCTGCTGCTGGGATTATTTGGAAAACGGATTGCAAAAAAGGATTATATACGCGAATCAATTCCAGCAGAGTGTCGATTTGCAATCACGTTGGTGTAAGTTGATATATTTGTAGTGTTAGTGTTACTGTAGAACATGGATATTATAGACAAACCATTACATTCAGATATTTGGGACAAGGCGTTTGTCGACAAATGCTGGCATGGTCATTCCGAGTAGGTGTTTCCACTGTTGGCCAAATAATCTTGGAGACATGCACTGCAATTTGGGATGAGCTCCACTGCATTTACTTGGCTCAACCAAATGAGTCGGAGTGGAGAAAAATTGCTGATGAGTTCTACATGAAAACGGGCATGCCGCATGTTGTTGGAGCAATTGATGGTAAGCACGTGCATATAAAGTGTCCTCCGAAGTCAGGATCTTTGTATTATAATTACAAGCAATTTTTTAGTATTGTAATTCTAGCTATATGTGATAGCAATTACACCTTCACAGCCGTTGACATTGGTGCATACGGTAGCCAGAGCGATGGCGGCATTTTAAAATCTAGTGGTTTTGGAAAGCAAATACTAAACGAAAAAATTAATATTCCTAAACCTGCACAACTTCCCAACAGTACCATTGAATTTCAGCACTACTTCATTGGGGATGCAGCTTTCCCCCTCAAAACAAACATAATGCGTCCCTATCCAGGTAAAAATCTGTCATCTGATAAGGAAAACTTTAACAAGAACCTATCGAAGGCACGTGTTTGAATTGAAAATTCGTTTGGTATTTTAGTTGCAAAGTGGCGGGTATTAACTAACCAAATTAATGCAATCCCAGACAATGCACAAAAAATAGTAATGGCTACCGTTATTCTCCATAATTTCGTGAAACTACATGACACCAAAAACTATTGTCCACAAAATTATGTTGATTACTATTCAGGAGAAGGGGAATTGGTAGAAGGCTTTTGGAGACGAGAAGCACAGCCCCTACAGCAATCTTTATTATTTCGAACTTCAAATGCTAGTAGAAACGCTTTTGCAGCGCGTGATTTCTTGAAAGACTATTTGATGGAATCAGTATCACCATGAATAAAAACTTTAGTGTTCATATTGTCCTTATAACTAGGATTTTACATGCAGAACAATAATGCTTGAAAATGACCGTTAACTGAAACTCACCATTTTGCAAATAAAATACTAAATGAATTTTATCAAAATGTTTTTAAATATGTCTGAAATTCAATGGTGCAATTAGGAAGTTGGACAGGCAAGGCACACAATTTCAACTGATGTGAATGTGTAATTGCTATCACACACAGCTAAATAGATCGACAATACTATAAATTGTGTATTATTACAATTGATCTGTACCTTCAAACAAATTTGATGTGCACGATCTTTCCGTTAAATCTTAGCGTCATATATCCTGTTTAATTTCTCCTTTAATTACTCTTTACACATTTGTCTAATTTAAACTTAAAATAAATAATAATGTTTCAGTTTTTAATTAATTAAATCTTTATTCAATCAAATTTTAGTTTATTTGTTTTGTTTCATAAATTCTTGGAATGTTTGCAGAAGTGCGATTTGAAGGCCTGAAAACTGAAGTTGGGTTAAATTGGAGTCTTCTATTTGATGAGCTAACCCATCACAAAAGAGTTAAACCGATGTTTTTTTTTCAGTATTGGGTTCATTCAACACTTCTCTGGCAAGCTGTGCCATTTCGCTAAACTCTGCGTTGGCCACCATCAGTATTTCGTCAATTCTGGTTCCTTTTCTTGGTTTGTTTGCTGACGCTATTTGAGGAGACTCAATTGGTATGGGCGAGATTTCCAACGAATTTTCTTCATTGCTGAAGCTCTGAAGCTGAATCTCTTGTGCTGTGTTCTGAAAAATGTCTTCCGCTACTTTTTCGAAATTTCCGGCAGTGCTTGAAATAAAAGAAAATAAATTTTGTTATTGCGAATTTAAGTTGCTCTGGAATTATACGAGTACATACTTTGAATTTTCAACCTCAACATCTTTGAGGAAAGTTAGGTAATCCCACCATTTCCACTTCCGAGGAGACTGAAAACCTGTGCCGGAAGCCTCCTTTTTACATTCCTTATAAAATTTGTCTTTAAGTGTCCTCCACCGATCTTTTAACTTTTTGGATGGAATGTTTAATGACACGGACAGTTCACTATATTTTTGCTCGCGTAGCCACGCATTTTTATAATTTTTATGTTTCTTATTATATAAAAACGGATTATTTCTTACGAATTCAATAAGTTTCTCTTCCATTTTTTTTTTGTTCGTTTTTTATTTTTGAATATTTTTATTATATTTTGAATAATTTGACAGAATTTTAAAAGATGTGACAAGTGATTTTCTGGAAATTCCAATGAATTTTGAGTTGTTATGTTGGTAGCAGTGAATATGCGCAGCATTTTTTATTTTGATGACTACTTGCAGCACTGCGTTATTGTGCAGAATATACATGTGTTTCTCGCCATATGAATAGAAGAGTTTAAATTTTGCTGCAACAGAATATCTGCGCATGTGTTTTCAGCATGAATTCCTCAGCTCTTGCAGCGTACGCATCTATAAATGCCCTGGTTTCGAATTCTTGCCAGATTCGTTTTCTGTAGTAAAAATAATGTTTTATGTTAATAAGCAAAAATTTTAATAAAATTTATTTATTTCTACTTACGTTTCTGTTGTTTCCATATTTAATATTTATTAAGCTGTGTTTACGTTCTATTTTTTTATTCCATTTTAAAGTTTCTTTCCACTGAACATGCTGCAAACTAAACATAATGCAATCACAGCATCATCTAGCTGTGATGTTTCGAATTTTAAATAAATGAGAATCTTGCTTGAGAGTCGGATTTTGATTTGTAGGCAAATCGGATTTGGATGTTGGAAAAAACGCGGCTATAGATAAACACATAATATCTGTTTCGTTTTGATTTCTGTGTATCTTCTATGCGTGTGACGTTTTTTCGAAACGTCTCCTGTGAAATTTTTATTATTTGTATTAAATTAAATTGTGTTTGAATTGTGTTGATGAAAAAGTGATTTGTGGTAAAAGCATTTTTATTGTTTTTTTAGGAAACATGGATGATGAAAAATAAATAGAACTGGTGCGCAACGAGCCAATCCTGTACAGCAAGTTCCAAATTGGCAATCGTTTTCCCGATAAGAAGATGAAAATCTGGAAAACGATAGCCGAACAATTGAGAGCAACTGGTTTGTACAACATGTATTTCATAGAATAAACGTAATTAAATAATTAACTTGTGTAGTTGAGGACTGCAAAAAGAGGTGGACGTCTTTGCGCAAGCGCTTAAGCAGGGAGTGCAAGCGCATGAATGCACTCTCTGGAAGTGGAGCGGTGCATTTGGAAGGTTGGCCGATATTTCAAAATTTAAGCTTTCTGAAAGAGCACGTGAAGCCAAGACCGTAAGTATTCAACACCATTTGAAAATTTCACATTAAAATATACTTTAATTTCAGCACCCGATGCACAGTCAATACCTTCGAAGACAATTTAGAGGACTCATCATCACTGCTGTTACCACTACCGTTACCACTGCCGTCATCATCGCCGTCACCACTACCGTCATCATCGCCATCACAATCGCCAAAACCTGCGGAAGCAGCTGCATCGTCCTGCGCCATATGAGGAAGACTTCCGAGAGGCATGCAAATCATTCACTTCACTCTGCAATGAGCCAAAAAAAACGAGGCAGTGCATGCATGTGGGCTAATGATTGTCGCCACTGTCTGCAGCATGAGTGCTAGGAGTCAAGCCAACGCTATGGTGAAGCTTACTCAATTAGTTATGAAACTAAAAGAAGAAGACGATGAGGCCTCATGTGGCTTTGAGCTCATTGACTGACTAAGAACTTTGACCTTAAAATTTCTTTTTAACACTTAACTGATTCACTTGGTCTATGGAAACACAATAAAAACGAAAAGTTTTTTCAAATAAAAGTTTAAAAAAGACTAAGAAAATCTAAAAAATTGCAAACAATAAATTAAAAATATTCCGTCTAAATAGAAAACAAAATATTTTTTGAGAATTTCTTAACGGAAAACTTGATTTTGTAAATGAAAGTTTTCGAGCTGTATAAGTTAAGGGTTAATTCAAATACTGCCACGTTGGCAACCAATAATAATTCCACAATTCCTTTACAGCAATCTAGCAGCAATCAACATAAGAACCACATATTGAGTATTATTAATTATTTATTTTAATTAATTGAATTATTTATTGTCTAATGACTAAATTTAATTTAATTTAATATTGAGTTGTGGCAATCTTTTACGAAATGAGTGAGAAAGAAAGAAGAAAAGCAATAAAAGTAATATATGTATAGTAATGAGTTGAAAAAAATGAGTCTTTATTTTTTGACATCAGTTTACAAACTTACACACTAGCAGCCCTATTCTGGCAGCTGAACTAAGCTCTCCACATTAACCACACAAAATAATTAATATTAACAAATTGTTAAGGTTTCATATTCTGGTGAAAATTTAAAAGCTCTTCTCTTAACTATTTTATTAATGACAGAAAGTATCTTAACAACGAGTGCCATTTCAATGTTAAGCTAAATAATTGTCTCAAAATAATATTTTGTGCTTGTAAAAGTTTTAATTGTGATAATAATTGTTGTCCACAAGTGGAATTGTAACCATGGAAGAATTTTTACTGCTATTATACGACGATTGCGTTCAGATTTGCGTTCTTGCCGGCCAAAAGTTGCGGATGCTTTCTGCAAAAATCGATGTAGAACAGCAGCTGCTCTTGCGTCGTTCGCTCAAATTTTGGTTCCCTATTTAAAAAATATCAAATGAAATTTTAAATAAATAAGAAATCTATAAATAACTTACTTTTGAAGATTTTCCATTTCGTTGCAAAATTAAATAAATTAACAGAAAACAGCTGTTTCTTTGACATTTCGATTTTCACCATGCGTGGTGAACTTTTAAAGCTTTTTAAATTTTTTAAATTGTAAATGATTTTTCAGAATATGAAAACTTACTTTACTTAACAAGAACATTTACAACAGCTCCTTTACAATTCCTTGTTAAGTTAACAAGTAGAATAGAGCTATAAGTCACATTTATAACTATCTGTCTAAATCCATACTAGATAGATTTTTATAACAATTAAATCAAATTGGCCAATTTGTTTCGAAGTTCATATGTAGCTATGAAAAGATGTCATCGAATGCAGTGGTCCACCAACATCCGCTAAATCGTTTCTCCAAGTTTCATTAACAATGTTTTGGTCTGCGTTTTCCCAGTCTGTATATTGATCTGGACAGTACCAGCGTTTGCTATCTGTCAGCATAATGAAATTATGGAGTGCAATGCAGCTCAAAACAATTTTTTCTGTGTTATTGGGACTGCATTCAATTGTGGAACGTAGAACATGCCAACGGGCAGTTAAAATGCTGAAACTATTTTCAATTACACGGCGTGCACGTGATAGTCTATAATTGAAAATTTCTCTATCTGCGGGTAGTTGTGTACCCGAATAAGGTCGCATCAAATTAAATTTTAATGGGAAAGTTGCGTCCCCTACCAGAAAATGGGGAAAACGTTCATTTGGCCCACCCCATAGCGGAGCACTTGGTGGCAGTGGCAGTTTATTTGATAGAAGCGCACGTCCATTTTGGGAGTGCTGCAAAACTGCTTGAAATAAAAAATAAAATATCAAAATTACATCACTCTAGGAATATATGTATACTACCTCCACCGCTTTGACTGCCATAGCTACCAATACAGGCCGATGTGAAAGTATATCGACCATCGCATGACGCCATTTAAACGATGCTGTAGAATTTCTTGTAATTGAAATACATTGAACCAGATTTGTGCGGCCAAGTAATAGCAACATGTTTGCCATCTATAGCGCCTACACAATTTGGCATGTTCCATAAATGGTTAAAATCCTTAACAATGTCTCTGTATTTTGAAGTTGTTGGCTCGCTCACATATATTGGCGACAGGACTGCGACATATTATTTCGCACGTCTCTAAAATGATGTTACACACCGTTGTTTTGCCCAATTTGTAGCACCAGGCAATACCCTGAAATGATACTCCATGCGCCAGATACATATAAAAGATTGTATTCTTAATTTAATAAATTTAATTGTATTTTATTGTGTGGCTTACAAAAGTGTAATTGAAAGGCGCTCTTCCTGGTTGATTTATTGTCTAGGATTTTTTAATTTGCCACCTACTAAGTTTAGCAACAAATCATACACATAACGTGACATTCTGGTGTGTATGAAGAATTGCTCTTAAATTCAAGACAAATTTTGTCAAAAATGTTTGTATTTATTTGACGTTTAGGCGAAACGGCTGTTGTGAAATTGTTTGACGAGTGTTATGTTTTATCATGTTTTGTATAATCACCATTTATTTTGCTATGTGCTAGGCTGTTTATAAATGCTCCATGCGCTGCTATGCCATGCGAGACTAATCAGTCTATTAGTCAAAAAAAAAAAAAATTCACGGAGCCACTAAAGAGCCATTAAAGAGCTACGCGTAAAAATTGCGAACATTCACTACAAATATTGTGAAAATTTACGGAAACGGCTCGCACGACCTACACAATTCTCCAAGAGCTCCCCATGCACCCACAACGATGCACTTTTTGGTTTGGATTTTGGGAGGGCGTTATCATCGGACTATTTCTCTTCGAAAAGCATGTCTTGGAAAATTTCATGAAAAAGGCTCGCGTGTGAGGCGGCCATTTAAACAATATTATCATTCATCAATAACCTCAATGTCTCTTCTTTACAATTCAATCAAAACTTATAGACAACTGAACAAAAGAATGCAGTTTAATAAAAAAATTAAAACATTAGTGACTATTGGACACCCTTTACATTGTAAATGGTAAATTGTAAATTGTTAATTGTAAATTGTTAATTGTAAATTGGGAATTGGGAATTGTAAATTGTAAATTTTAAATTGTAAATTGTAAATTGTGAATTGTAAATTGTAAATTGTTAATTGTAAATTGTTAATTGTAAATTGTAAATTGTATATTGTAAATTGTAAATTGTAAATTGTACATTGTACATTTTAAATTGTAAATTGTAAATTGTAAATTGTAAATTGTAAATTGTTAACTTTAAATTGTAAATTGTAAATTGTACATTGTTAATTGTAAATTGTAAATTTTAAATTTTAAATTTTAGATTTTAAATTGTAGATTGCAAATTGCAAATTGTAAATTGTAAATTGTATTTTGTAAATTGTAAATTGTACATTGTAAATTGTAAATTGTAAATTGTAAATTGTAAATTATAAATTAAAAATTGTATATTGTAATTGTATTCTGAAAATTATTAATTGTAAATTGTAAACTGCAAACTTCTATATATTTCTGTACCTTTTTTTAAAAAGAAAAGAAAGTAAATATTTGTCCTTTTTTCGTTAATTTTTCATTTTCACAGTTTTCTTACTAAAATTTTTTGTTGCAATTGTCATATGAATGGCTGATGATATGGCTACACATATCATCTTTCGTGACAACTGTCTCTGAAGAAGATATTTTAAATTATGTTATGAAACATTCTAATGCTGAGATGCACAACCTGCTTTGTCATAACCTAGTGAAAAAAAATTCACCGATTGACTCGATTAAAAGAGTGAGTTTTAAATTGGGAGTTTCTGTTTCTCTCTTTAATTAAGTTTTTAATGCCTCTCTTTGGCCTCTTTTTTTAATGCCTCCTGCTAATGTCAAGATAAGCTCTTTTAAATTTTTTCGAAGAGTAAGGGCCCAACAACAAAAGTTATAAATAAAATCAATAACTACAAACTAAAAATTTACTACCAGAATGTATCTGGTATGCGAACAAAAACTAGTTCAATCTTTCTGGCAACTTCCCAAAAGGAATATGATCTTTATGTCAGTTTTTTGATCCAAATATTTACCACGTCTTTCAGAAAGGTCGTGATGCTATTAAAACTGGTTGTAACCGCGGTGGCGGAGTTCTCATCGCTGTAAATTCTATGTTCGAAGCATCAATGTGTATCTTGAAAAACGCAGACTCTCTATTGGATCAACTGTGTGTTGCTGTTCGTGGCTCCACTGATGTGCTAATTGTATGTGCCTCCAATATTCCACCAAATAGTGCGCTTGGACTATACAAAGCTCACATTGAAAATATAGAATATCTTTCATTAAATTTAAGTTGTAAGCATAAACTATGCATTCTGGGAGATTTCAACCTAAGTAGAATTAACTGGTCTCGAGTTTCTGTAGGTGAAGGATTAGTGCCTTTGAATGTAAACAGTGAACATGAGATATTTGTTGTAGACAGTTTCTTGGAAGTAGATTTATTACAGAACAATAGTTGTATTAATAAACTAAACAAAGTATTAGGTCTTGTATTTATAAGTAAAGATATAAATTTTTCTTTAAAGGAGTCTGGATTTCCTTTATCTCCAACAAATATACATCGCATTTCTTTATATATTGAATTAGAATTTTAGAAGTTTCTAAGTTGTGACTCGGAAATTAAAACTGAATATAACTTTAATTTCAATAATTGTAATTTTCTTCTTTTGAATAACTTATTGCAAAATATAAATTGGTATAATGAGCTTGCTTTTTGTAATGTTCAAGATTCTTTTAACACTTTTAAATCACTTATATTAAAAATTTGTTGTGAGCACGTTCCTCAAAAACCCACGCAAAGTTACAAACAGCCTTGGTATACCCATGATCTTCGGAAGTTAAAAAATCTTCGGAATAAATTCTTTAAAAAATGGGCATCATCTAAAAACGTAGATTACTTTAATAAATATAGACAATAAATGAGAGAATTTAATTTTCTGGATAAATTTTTATACACACAGTATATTCAAAATTTTGAAATGAATATAAAAACGAATCCTAAAGCTTTTTGAAGTTATATTAAATCTAAGAAACAAAGCTCAAATATTCCTAGTAGTATGTTTTTGAGAGATAAAGCCTCTAAAAATGATCTCGAAAGTGCAAATCTTTTTGCTGATTTCTTTGAGTCAAATTTTGAACCATCAACTATTTTTCCTGATGATATTTATATGGGCTTTAGCTCATCGCTTGATTTAGGTACATTATTTATATCTGAAGAAGACGTAGAAATGGGAATCTTTAATCTTGAAATGACAACTAAGCCTGATGCGGATGGTTTATCGAGCATTTTGTTAAAAAATTGTTGTAGATCCATAGCAAAACCACTTCAATAAATCTCTTTCTACTGGTATATTTATTGATGACTGGAAAGTGTCATTTATATCACCTATACACAAATCCGGAAATAAAAACAACATTGAAAATTATAGACCGATATCGAAACTAACCTCAGTTTCCAAACTTTTTGAATCCATAGTGAAAGAAAAAATATATTTTGCTGTAAAGCGCATAGTATAGCCTTCCCAATACGGATTTGTTTCAGGTCGATCAACTATATCCAACATCACTTTATTTTCCGAATACTGTATATCTGCTTTTCAACAGGGATATCAAGTTGACACGATTAATACAGACTTTTCAAAAGGGTTTGACAAAGTTGCGCATGACATTTTATTAAAAAAATTAGCTAAACTGAGTTTGCATTCTAGATTACTGCAATGGTTCCAATCATATTTGAGGGATCGGATAAGCCATGTCTACATTGAAAATGATATTTCTAAGCCATTTGTTGCCACTTCTGGTGTTTCTCAGGGAAGCATTTTAGGTCCATTACTTTTTATTCTATTAGGCTTGGGTAGTTCATGAACGAACTAGTTCAATTGAACGATTCCCACTCATGAACTATGTGAACTAGTTCGTTCTTTTAGTTCTTTTAGTTCATTTCAGTTCAATTGATATTGCAGCGAGTAGGAACAAAACGACCGTGGCGACCGTGGCGTAGTTGGTTAAAGTGCGTGGCCGCTATGTCAACGAACTTTGGAGACCCAGGTTCGAACCCCAGCAGCGACAGAAAATTATTTGAATTAAAATAATTTTTCTGTACGGCCGCCACCTCTCTGCAGACAATGGCAAACCTCAGAGAGTAATCAAATGCCATGTAAAGCTTCTTGAGAATAAGAACATTACGTTCATCGCCGTTCGGAGTCGGCGTTAAACATGTAGGTCCCTTTCTCGGTCAATTGTGTACAAACTTAATAACACGCACAACACAATTGATCATAAGAAGCTAGGTCAAAGTCCTTTCAAGGGCTGAAATGGCCAGTTATTTATTTTTTTTATTTAGGAACAAAACGAACGAGGGCAAGAATAACTAAATTTACCATGCTATGGTTTGAGTCCTTGGTTTGAGACACTTTTTGTTTATGCACTAATACAAATGGTGAATTTGATGGATATCACATATTCATACCAAATTTGTTTCATTTTGTATACATGGACATGAACGAGTAAACGAAATGAACTAAAAGACCTAACGAACTAAAAGAACGAACGAACTAAAAGAACTAACAAACTAAGAGAACAAACGAAGGAAAACATGCAACGAACAAAAAGAACGAACGAACTAAAAGAACTAAATGAACGAACTAGTTCATTACATACGATTGAACTAAAAAGAGCGATCTTTGTGGTGAACTAAAATGCCCAAGCCTATATTCTATTCATAAACGATATAGCATTGGAAGTAAAAAATGCCCAGTGCCTTCTATATGCTGTGACTTAAAAATTTTTTTAAACATTAATACTTTGTCTGATGCATCGTTATTCCAATACGACGTAAATTCCATTTTTGCCTGGTGTTCAAAAAATATTCTCCTCCTTAACCATGAAAAGTGTATGTTTTCCACGCATACTAAGTCATTGGTTCCCTTAAAATTCGCTTATCATTTCAATAATATTCCATTGAAATTTGTAAATGAAATGATAGATCTTGGCGTCTTTTTTGAAATGAAATTTACTTTCACCTCACATCTTAACTACATTATTCCTAAAAAATATTCACTGCTTGCGATAGTTCGACGTAATGGTTCAAATTTTAAAGACCCTCTCACTTTGAAATGTTTATTTACTTCTATTGTTCGAGCAAAGCTCGAATATGCTTCTTTTGTTTGGAATCCATTCTATGCGTCTCACACATTACGCCTAGAACGAGTACAAAAAGCCTTCACTCGGTTTGTTTTTAGAGCCCATAATTCTCGGGATCCGATTCCGCTGTATAGCGATCGTTGTAATACTTTAAATTTGAAAACTGTTCAAAATAGAAGAAAAAATGTTTCTCTATTGTTTATATATGATATTGTAGTCGGTACGGTTGATTGCCCTAATTTACTTGCATTAATAAATTTTAACGTTCCTTTAAGAACTCTGTGACACTTTGACGTGCAGAACCAATTATGCCGCAAACTCGCCAATGTTCAGAGCTATGCTGGAGTTTAATAATTGTAAAAACAACTTCAAGAGGAACACCTCAAGGGGGAGTCATATCTCCCTTCCTTTGGATCCTAGCTGTAAACAAACTGCTGACTACTCTCAGCGAAAAAGGCTTTAAAGTGACAGCATATGCTGACGATGTCGTACTGCTGGTGGGAGGGAAGCATCTCTCAACCATTAGCAACATGATAGAAACAGCACTTAAAGAAACTGTCTCGTGGGCAGTACCAAACGGACTAGGGGTCAATCCCGATAAAACCGAACTGGTGCTATTCACAAAAAGAAACAAGATTGAGAATTTCTGCCTCCCAAAAATAAATGGCAGAACCCTGCAGCTATCCAATAAAGCAAAATATCTCGGAGTAATCCTTGACTCAAAGCTCACTTGGAAAAGCAACACTGATGAAAGAATAAAGAAAGCAACCAGTGCCTTCTATGCCTGCAAGAAAACCTTCGGTACCAATTGGGGGATGAAACCCAATGTCATCCATTGGATGTACACGGCTATCGTCAGACCCACACTAACCTACGGCTCGATTGTATGGTGGAAGGCCACTGAGAAGACAAGCTACCTCAACTCTCTCTCTAGAGTACAGAGACTGGCCTGTCTAGGAATAACAGGTGCACAACGATCAACGCCTCAGGCAGGCCTGGAGGTCATATTGAACCTTCTCCCCCTGGACGAGTACATGAAATCCACTGCAACCAAAGCGGCGTTTCGACTTAAGGAGGCTAAGCTTTGGAGGCACTGGACGCATGGACATGCCTCTATACTTACAAAGTATAGTCCTGAGGATCTCGCCACCACCTCGGATTACATCAACCCGAAAATAGAGTTTCGGCAGAACATGTCATTCTCCTTTCCAAAAAGAGAAGAATGGGATTCGAACCACCCTTTCAGTGAACACGATATCCAGATCTTCACTGATGGATCCAAAATGGAGAATGGCACGGGGGCCGGAGTCTACTGCAGTGCACTACAATTATCCTTGTCATACAGACTACCAGATTACTGTAGTGTCTTTCAAGCAGAAATTTTTGTGATCGAAAAAGCGGCTACGACAATCCTAACAAAGAACATCAATCCATCAAGGATAACAATCTTTGTGGACAGTCAAGCTGCGATAAAGGCACTCCGCAGCGAAACAACTAATTCGAAATCTGTACTGAGCTGCCGACAGTTCTCATCAGAATGAGTCCTCCCCACAAGATTAATATCTGCTGGGTCCCCGGTCACCGTGACATAGAGGGATACAAAATAGCAGACAGATTGGCAAGAGAGGGCTCAGAACTGGAAAGAAGTTCTGCGATCGGGTCGATTATGGCTCCAATCGGAGAATTTAAGAAGAGAATAAATGACAAAGCCAGAAATAACACAAACAACTCCTGGTCAAACAGGGACGACTGTGTTATCTCTCGCCACCTATGGCCTAAACTCTGCGAAAGAAGGACCCAATCCCTACTTTCAATGAGTAAAAATGAAACTCGCATCCTAGTAGGAGTTCTCACGGGGCACTGTTGTATAGGCACAATGGCCTCGAGACTGGGAATTCCGCACCCAGACTTCTGCAGAAGCTGTGGATATGTCGAGGAAACAGAAACCATCAAACATTTGCTTTGCGAGTGTCCTAACCTCCAACAACGCCGACTTCGCCACATGGGAAGCAGAGTGTACGGATAACTGCAGGAGCTCGTGGATGTACCACTGATGGATCTTTTCAGATCTATACGGAGCACCGGTTGGTTCAACCAACCTCGCTCCAGTGACTAGCAAGACTTAGTTGTTTTTGACATATTAGGACCACAGATATAGGGAACCACAATGGACCAATAGGCCCGCGTGTAGACAACGTAAAGTTGCCCCTCCCTTTTAACCTAACCTAACCTTAATAATTGTATGCTTTACTGCAATATTGACTTTGTGAATTCCAAAAAATCGCTTAATCATTCTCTTAATAATTATTATTGAAATTCTATTTTAAATACTTTGATTTCTAATTTTTGTCGAATATTATTTTTCTATATTATTTGTATAAATCTTGACAAAAATTTTGTATTTTCTTTAGTCTGTAAGAACTTCTGTTCATTGACTTAAATAAATAAAAAAAAAAAAAAAAAAAACAAAATATCAAGAACTTTAAAATTAATTTCATATTCTTATTTTCATGATTGGTTTCAAATCAGTATTTTTACCACTTCTAGTCAAAAATGCCTGTTTGTCTTTAACCATTTAACATAGCCTGACTCCATTCAATTCCCAACAAATCTCTACTCCGGACACATAAAGATTCTTAGCAGATGATAATTTTCCCTTGATAACAGTAACATTGTCTATAGCTTCAAGCAAGGATACGCAACCATATTTGCAACAGTACTTAAAATTAAAAAAAAAAAATCCAAAAACTCTACAATTCAACTACAACATGTACCGAAATACAACGTATCTATCCCACTTGTAGAAACAAAAAGATATAAAATAATAAAAGTTACATAAACAGTGATAAAATGTTGCTTGAATTGCATATGTTGCTAGTCCCTAGGATGGATGATAAGCAAAGTTATGGTATTGACTGTGAACAACGCAGCAGTTTTATGTCAAAATGTGGAAGCTGGAAAATTTTACATTTTATTAGCATAACGAGCAACATTTTTGATGATAAATTGGGTGTTTATCGTATGGATACATTTTATGGAGAAAGTAGAAAATTTATGCAAAATATGTGTAAAACCTTTTGATTGGGTCTTGGTATACTTAAGTGACCTTTTTGCAACACCTACACCTTCACTCACGATCTTTTGGAATAAAACTGATTTTGAGAGTTGGCATGTTAGATGTTGGATGAAACGTGAATCAAGTCGATTGTATAAAATGTACTAACGTATGCAAAAAACGTTTTTTTGTGCTCCTCTCCGCTTTCTTTTGGTTAAGGATAACGAAATTTGCACTTTTTTGTCTTCATTATCGAGTGGATTTTTACTCCTTTTTTCTTATTTTTCTCATATATTCAGTCAGCACTCGTGCAGGAATTTACGTAGAGCGCATTAATAGTTGATATGGTGAGTGTTTGAAAAGTGCGAAAACTTTATCCCCACTAATCAAGTTTAACATTTTATTCTACAAAATAATAAAAAAAAAAAATGCGAATGAAGGGTCGCTGGATTGGAATTGGATGCAGTCAGAGCCAACTTTAGAAAGAAGTGTAATGAAGCATTGAATGAATGGCAAACACTAAAGCCGAAAAATATTTTCTCAAGTTCAACTACTAAAAATTTTAGTAACGGTCTAGAATACAGTTTAGGAGTAGAATTTTGAAAAATTTCATATTTTTTCAAAAATTTAATCAATTTTCATCCATCAAAATTCGGACATATTGTATAAGTATAATATCCTCAACACAATAACAATGAAGTGTAGCCAAGTTGAAGCAAAGAAATTCCACCTTATTAAGCACGAATTCTACTGGAAGCTAACAAAAGTAAACTAATTTTTATGGTCAGTTTGGCAATAACCATTCAGATTAGAGAGAGATATAAAGTGATGACTTCATAACTCAACAAAAGCAAAACAAAATAAGGTAGAATTAGGCAAAAAAATAAAAGAAAATAAAGCAAAAAATAAAGCCCCACTTGAGTATGGCGCCACTGACAGTGTCGCCCTCCATCAAAGGAACAACTGAACAATAACCGAAAAAATACCAGAAAAAAAAAAACGGACAACATCAACGCATACACGTACCTATAAGAAAAAAATTAAAAA
This sequence comes from Pherbina coryleti, assembly GCA_943735915.1. Lineage (NCBI taxonomy): Eukaryota > Metazoa > Arthropoda > Insecta > Diptera > Sciomyzidae > Pherbina > Pherbina coryleti. The sequence continues at coordinate 46,889,593 of OX030951.1, read as the reverse complement.
AAAAAACATATTTGACTTTGACGGCAAAGTAAATGAGCCAAGGAGGTTGGGCCTCCCCCATGTAATGTGTTCAACGATTTGTCAAAAATATCGAGAACAATAGAGTCACAAAAATATTATTTTTCTTTGTTGGTATCATATTTTTTTATTTTTATTTTCCTTTCTACTCTGTTTGTTCGTTTGTTATTTATTGTGATTCACAGTTGAATGCTTGATTGGAGTTTCAAGTGGTTTTCCTGTAGCGGATTGAGGTTATTTACCAAGCTCGAGGTTATTTTTGACTTATGACAGCTATCTGCTGCTCAAGCGGATGTTTGGCCCATCTAAGTTGATTAGTGGCCATAACTCAAAAAGGCGTAGCTACGCGTTTTAGTTGACAAATTTCTGCAATTGTCTTCAAGCATTAGAAACAACAACAACAATAATGTAGCAATACGAGTAGGTAGAGATGAATCTATTTAATCGTTGATCTTGTTCTTATAATTCATTTAAAATTCATTCTTGGTATAGAAGCTTATTTGTAAAGGAACTCACAATTGAATCGGAATGTAAACTGTAGCTGTGAAGAATTTTAAAATTGTTTAGAACCATTTTTTTATCTGTATACTTATCGTTAAGAAACCAGTTTGGGTCGTAGGAAATTCGTCCAAAGAATACATGGTCGATTTTCAGCTTTTGTTTATTGGGTCGTAGGGTAAAATACCCAGTTCTGGCATAAGTTAAAGGAGCATTTTAGTGTTAACAAAAGCATTACTACAAGACAAATTAGATCAATATCTTCAAAAGAATGGCTTATTCAAAACTTAACCGAGTTCCAGTTATGAGCCATGAATTTTCCGAATTTTTCCAATTATTTTTGTAATTATTAGCTATCTTGTTTAAGCATAAAAAAATGTAAAAGTTGCATTCAAATTTGTTTCAGTTTCGATTTGGAAACAAAATTGTTATAAAATAGAGATAAAAATAAATCAAAAAACCATTTTTTATAAATTTTAACATTTTAAACCAAATAAATAAATTTTGTAAATATGTTAGATGGAATGAGTAATTCTGATCAAAGTAAACCGCATGCTTACTAAACGTTAACAGTACAAAACAAAACATAATTTAAAAAAAAAAAAAATATATATATATGGACAATTCCAAGCTAATCGATAACGCCCGTCCTAATTCATGTAACGCCCGGCTCAGTACTAAATGTTTAATAAATAAGTAAATTTTTATTCAATAATTTTTTTTTTTTTTTGACACAGATTTTTCAATCAATCATTTTTCTAGCGAATTATATTAAAAACTTCATTTTAAATACTCTAGTTTGCTGAACTTTGCAAAAATTAAAGATATGTCAGGGACGGGCGTTACGATCACACGAATCCATTTCTGTGATGCTCTAGAAAATTGCAAAGTTCAGCCAAACTAGAGTATTAAAAATGAAGTTTTTAATATAATTCGCTAGAAAAATGATTGATTGAAAAATCTGTGTCAAAAAAAAAAATTATTGAATAAAAATTTACTTATTTATTAAATATTTTGTACTGAGCCGGGCGTTACATGAATTAGGACAGGCGTTATCGATTAGCTTGGAATTGTCCATATATAGGGTTCACTAAGTACGGTTGAAACATTTTAGGGTTTATCGTCCATTGCATCGGGATTATTTAATCGAGCGATCGCGGAAATACATTTAATAAAAGACCATATATCTGTCTACCAAATAAGCATCAAAACTGATTTTCTCCAATGTTAGAAAAATTGAAATTTCTCGGTGAGATATCCAGTTAAATTCTCCAGATTTTTTCCAATTATGGAGAATATCTTAGTTTTCGGTCTGATATCCAATATTTTTCTCCAAGTTAAAAATAAATTTTTTGTCAACGCTGCAATTTTAGTACTTTTGAAACATGTAAAACATGCAAACAAAATTCGAAACTGGTTCTAGTACTACCACTGCTGCTGAATCACAAATTTTTAAGTCCTCAACTACACTGGTAAGTGCACTGAATCGTGAATACCCCTATTATATTGAATCAAAATGAGGTAACAAAATTTGCATTTTGAATCTTTTTTAAGTATTTTTAAGAACTTCGTTATTCGATTGTATTATCTATGTGCAAAAAATTAAAAAAAAAAAATAAATAGAAGAAAAAAATGAATTTCTGACTGTTTTAATAATTTTCTAAGTAAATCTCACAAACATAAGTTGAGATAAAGTTGAGAAAAGCTTAGAAAATGTTGGACAACCAATGTTCAAAAATGGAAAATCTAATTGGAATTCAAAATAATATCAACCTTGAGAATAAATGGAGATCTCCCTAAGAAAATATTGAATAAACAAAATACTAAAATGGAGAAAAAAAGGGTGAAATTCAATGGAGGTCAAGTAGATAAAAAGAACTAACGTACCTTTTTCCTGCAGAATGCCTTGCTCCTCAGACTGAGATCAAACGGATATCTACTCTGGAGATTGGAGAAAAATGCTGGAGATCTGTTTGAATTCCATTGGATATCAAGCAAAATGGCTTATTGGGTACTAATGGGCAATATTATGTGAGATAAACTGTATTGTATTTTATGTGTAAAATCAAATTTTAAGAAAATGTAATTTGTTTCAACCGTCCCCATGCCAGAGTCAATTTAAACACATGCAAATAATACAAAATATAATAAATAAATAAAATAAATAAAATTTTTTTTTTTTTTAATAAATTAACATGTTTTATTCATCGTTTAATAACATTTTACGACTCTTAATGGCACAGTTGAACAAATATTTTTTTATTAATATTCAAGTCTTTCACGATACTTATAATCTAACATTATTTTTAATCATTTATTTATTTTTTTATATAAAATAAGTACTAAATACTAGTTTTGTTTCAACCGTCCCCGTTTCAACCATACCCAGTCAACCCTACCTAAAACATAAATCAAAATATAATTGTTTTATTTTTCAGTTTCTTTTTTTAAATTATTTGGTTAATTATAAAGGTTGCTTAAATTTAAAGGGCCGAAGTTGAATGTTAACCACACATAAACGTCAAGTTTTTTTTTGCATTTCATTTGACATTTCTCAATTTCAGACGAAATCAATTTGAACCATGGAAAGATACACAATCGAGCAATGCGTTAAAGTTCAGGCTAATTATGAAAATGGGCTTTCAAATCAAAATGCATATCGTGCACTTCGTGATTTTTTCGGTCAATTTAAACGTCCAAATGTGCGTACAATTGAAAAAACCGTGCAAAAATTTGAGGAAGCCGGGTCTGTAGGAGATGCGAAAACACCAGTGCATGCTCGTACAGCTCGTACTGCAGAAAATATTGCTGCTGTTCGCGATAGTGTGGCTGAAGAGCCATCCACCTCAACTCGTCGTTGTGCCCAACACCTCTCACGCTCGTCGTTGATGAACATTATGCATAAAAACTTGAATTTATACGCTTAGAGCTAAAGCCTCTTGACCATTTCAAGCGTCGTCAATGGTAAGAATGGTGGCAATAAATGGCAACAGTGGATGATCAATTTTCGAAGGATATCATCTTCAGTGATGAGGCACTTTTTCACCTCAGTGGATTCGTCAATAAGCAAAATTGCCGCATTTGGGCGAATGATAATCCAAGAGTGAATGTCGAAAAACCAATGCACCCACAAAGAGTGACTGTTTGGTACGGTTTATGGGCTGGCGGCATCATCGGGCCATATTTTTTCCAAAATGAGGCCGGTCAGGCAGTTATTGTGGATGGTGTTCGCTATCGTGAGATGATAACGAACTTTTTATGGTCAGAATTGGAAGATATGGATGTGGACGATATGTGGTTTTAACAAGGCGGTGCCACTTGCCACACAGCTAACGAAACAATGGCTCTTTTGCGCGACAAATTCAATGGCAGTGTTATCTCACGTGATGGCGATGTCAATTGGCCGCCAAGATCATGTGATTTGACACCGTTGGACTTCTTTCTGTGAGGTTATTTGAAAAAACAGGTATACGTCGATAAGCCAGCAACAGTTCAAGAGCTAAAGGATGAGATAATTCGGCACATTAACGGCATTGAACCGTTTGCCTCAGCGTCATCGAAAATTTGGACCATCGGAGGTCGCGACGGCCATTTTGCCGATATTTTGTTCCATGCATAATTGAATCATACCAATATTATCATAATAAAAAGAAATGACAATAATTTCCTAAATAATTTGTGTTTTGTTCAAAATCAACATCGGCCCTTAAAATTTAACCACCCTTTATGTCATTAATAATATCATTAATTAGTTTTTATTAAGTGTAAAAATATAATTTTCGAAATGACAATTTCGATCTTCTGGCTTAAAATCCGATGATATCCTATATTATTATAAAATGTCTTAATAGACTCAGAATTAATAAAAACATTACGTACATGATGTGTACAATTCTGATTTTCTTTACGAAATGTTGGCCCATGTTTTGGATTATCCAGTGTTGTATTTCCTTTATCCACCCCATTTTTAATAACATGAAAATACCAACATCGGCAGGCTTGTAAAGTTCATGTTGCATTTTTGTATAAACAGATAAGAATATTTTGCAATTCTTCACAGAGCATGGATAGACCGTAAGTTAAATGCGTTTTATGTCCCTCTACGTAAAGAATGACAGGAAACAATATTTTATTTGCTACTAATATTAGATAAAAAACATTTTTTATGTAACATATAAATGTATCCGAAGTCATCCAGCCTGGATCAGTTTTCGTATAAAATATTTCTTCCGATATTGATTCTAATACTTTTTTGGGTACTCCTGTATAAGCAAAAACAATCATGGGTGGAATTATCATGGCATTATCAGAAAATGAAAACATGGCAGTAATGCTCTCTTTGGCTGCTCCTTCTGTTTTATAAACGATAGTTGTACCTTTGGGACTTAAAACTGGTCTTCCTTTCGGACACGATAAAAAACCTGATTCATCTTCATTGAAAATTCATGATAGATTCTTAAGTTCGAATTTTTTGTTAGAAGTATGATTGAATTTGATGGAACCAGCCTCTAAAATCTTTTTCGGAAAGAGCTCCATTTGTAACTCCTTTAGGAATTCGAATAGATATTTCTGGATGTCGCCTTAAAAATCCACTACACCATTTGTTGCCAGGTAAATTATTTTGAAACTTATTTTCACGCAGGCGTTAATCAAAAAATTCTTTCACAATCCTTTAAACATCATATTTTCTTCTTGGGCAACCCCTATTTTAATAGCTCAGATTCCTGCTAGCTGTATGTGGACTGTATACTGGCTTTCCTTAAATAAATCTAATTTTAAATTTTTGATGTAGTTTTCTTGAGTAGTTTTTTATTAATGAATGAAAATGTTATCAGTCTGACATTTTTGGTCAATGTGTTTTTTGATTCGAAAAAATTATAGAAAGTGAAAGTGAAATACAGTAAGGTATAAATCTAATAATAATTAAATTATGTGTCGGTTTTAATAACCTCTTTCATGATTATTATATTCACCTTGAAGCTCCGTGAATTGATAAGCCGTATTTAATATCATGAAAGGCCAAAGTAATATCTTCTACGTTATATTTCCCTACGGATGGAATCTAAATATAATATGTTCATTTAATAGTGAAGTCAAAAAAACTACGGCTCATATAAAAACTGTCTATAACATTTTTGTTTTCCTGCGATGAGCCAGAAAGACTCACATTTGGGTATTTCATTCTTCTATAACGTTCCAGTTGTGAGCATCCATGGCTCAATAATGGAAACATCCAATTAGATTTGTCTATTTATGAGCCTCCAATTCTTCCTTGGCCGAAAATATTTTTCATCAAATATTTAAGAAATAAACAATTAATAATATTAAACTTTTATTATAACCAAGCTTTATGATCCTTAAATTGCTGTGTTCCTGTGCTGTTATAATGGTTAATAAATAAATTGGGCTTGTGTAGATATACAGTTTTACACTTTTAAATTTTATTATTAATACTTTTCACAGTTAAAATCATGCTTATGAAATTTTGCTTATTTTCTATCAGCCAGCTACTTTACGTCAGCAAAGCAAACTCTAGTTTTCTACACATTTCCATTTTAAGCTGGGCTGTTCCGGTTACTAGCTTACCCCTTAAACTAAAATAACATAAAATTTATTATAACATAATAAATAGTGGGATCAGACATTGAAATTGAAGTCACCAGCAACTCCACGAAAAATCTCTGCATCATCCGCACCTACATCATACTACAATTACCTTCCGTCCACCAAGCAATGCTCTTAAGGCTAATTCAACTAGAGCAGATCCACAGCAGCGATTCACCAACAGCAGCAACCTTAAACATGAAGCTAATCCTGGCAATAGTTACAAAATGTTCAATTTCATTGTTTTTGCCTCTTTTTGGATTTTGCATTGTTGGGTGACGGCGGTCTTTATGGGGCAGCTCATGCATGCTTATGGCTTTGGGAGAAAAATTAATGCAACATGGGCCATTGTAAAATCCACTAAGCTCCACTATTTTCCATTTGCCATATACACCATTTTCATATAAAATGTTCAAAGTCGCGTATGTGAAGAAGCCCCAGAAGAAAGCCTTCATCATCATCATCATCGTCGTGGTTGGTGCCGTCTCAACGGCGGAACTTTTGCACTTTTGCTTTCATAAGAAACTGTATGGATTTTTGGTGTGTAAGTGAGGAACATGGGTAGAGTATGTGCCGTAATCATATATGGTCTGGAACTAATGCGATACAACCGTCTGCAAAAGATACAAGCAACTCCAGCTTCTCAAAATATTTAAAGACTTGTGGTGAGGCAGCAGCAGATAAAGATCACATCCAAAGGCCAAACTCAGGGCTGTTGCAAGATTTATGTTTTATTTTATATGTATGATTATTAAACTGTTTTAAAGACTGCCAGATTCGGTCGGGAATCCTTACGTGTAACGAAAGGATTGCGCCGGAATATGAAAGTAAATCAAGCGGCAGCATGTTGTTGTTGTTATATGCTCTACTTGCATAGTCGGTCGGTTGAACTGCTGCTGGTATGACTGTACAACAAGATTTTGTCCATGTAATTGTAAGGATTTAGTTGCTTAATTTTATTGTTTTGTTTGTTCTTGTCTGCTCAATTTTACATTCTTCATTGGCCATGAATACTGCGTGATATTAGCTTGTTGGCGCTGGAACACGTGGAGTGAGTGCGTGAAGTAATAAATTTCGAACCGCAATTATTTGGTGGTTGCCTAGAAATATACTGGCTCTAGTTTATGGCCACGATATGTAGTCCTGTGATTTAAAGCAAGCCAATAAGTGACAAATAAATGAAGAGTTGTGAAGAATTAGTTCCAAAAGATTCAAGTTTTAAATTCCCGTTCAAGTTCAAGATCGAGTTATGTTTAAGTATAAGTTTAAGCTTAAGTTTAAGTTTAAGTTTAAGTTTAAGTTAAAGTTAAAGTTAAAGTTAAAGTTAAAGTTAAAGTTAAAGTTAAAGTTAAAGTTAAAGTTAAAGTTAAAGTTAAAGTTAAAGTTAAAGTTAAAGTTAAAGTTAAAGTTAAAGTTAAAGTTAAAGTTAAAGTTAAAGTTAAACTTAAAGTTAAAGTTAAAGTTAAAGTTAAAGTTAAAGTTAAAGTTAAAGTTAAAGTTAAAGTTAAAGTTAAAGTTAAAGTTAAAGTTAAAGTTAAAGTTAAAGTTAAAGTTAAAGTTAAAGTTAAAGTTAAAGTTAAAGTTAAAGTTAAAGTTAAAGTTAAAGTTAAAGTTAAAGTTAAAGTTAAAGTTAAAGTTAAAGTTAAAGTTAAAGTTAAAGTTAAAGTTAAAGTTAAAGTTAAAGTTAAAGTTAAAGTTAAAGTTAAAGTTAAAGTTAAAGTTAAAGTTAAAGTTAAAGTTTAAGTTTAAGTTTAAGTTTAAGTTTAAGTTAAAGTTTAAGTTTAAGTTTAAGTTTAAGTTTAAGTTTAAGTTTAAGTTTAAGTTTAAGTTTAAGTTTAAGTTTAAGTTTAAGTTTAAGTTTAAGTTTAAGTTTAAGTTTAAGTTTAAGTTTAAGTTTAAGTTTAAGTTTAAGTGTAAGTTAAAGTTTAAGTTTAAGTTTAAGTTTAAGTTTAAGTTTAAGTTTAAGTTTAAGTTTAAGTTTAAGGTTAAGTTTAAGTTTAAGTTTAAGTTTAAGTTTAAGTTTAAGTTTAAGTTTAAGTTTAAGTTTAAGTTTAAGATTAAGTTTAAGTTTAAGTTAAAGTTAAAGTTTAAGTTTAAGTTTAATTTTAAGTATAAGTATAAGTATAATTTTAAGTTTAAGTTTAAGTTTAAGTTTAACTTTAAGTTTAAATTTAAGTTTTAGATTAAGTTTACGTTGAAGTTTAAGTTAAAGTTAAAGTTAAAGTTAAAGTTAAAGTTAAAGTTAAAGTTAAAGTTAAAGTTAAAGTTAAAGTTAAAGTTAAAGTTAAAGTTAAAGTTAAAGTTAAAGTTAAAGTTAAAGTTAAAGTTAAAGTTAAAGTTAAAGTTAAAGTTAAAGTTAAAGTTAAAGTTAAAGTTAAAGTTAAAGTTAAAGTTAAAGTTAAAGTTAAAGTTAAAGTTAAAGTTAAAGTTAAAGTTAAAGTTAAAGTTAAAGTTAAAGTTAAAGTTAAAGTTAAAGTTAAAGTTAAAGTTAAAGTTAAAGTTAAAGTTAAAGTTAAAGTTAAAGTTAAAGTTAAAGTTAAAGTTAAAGTTAAAGTTAAAGTTAAAGTTAAAGAGTTTAAGTTAAAGTTAAAGTTAAAGTTAAAGTTAAAGTTAAAGTTAAAGTTATAGTTAAAGTTAAAGTTAAAGTTAAAGTTAAAGTTAAAGTTAAAGTTAAAGTTAAAGTTAAAGTTAAAGTTAAAGTTAAAGTTAAAGTTAAAGTTAAAGATAAAGTTAAAGTTAAAGTTAAAGTTAAAGTTAAAGTTAAAGTTAAAGTTAAAGTTAAAGTTAAAGTTAAAGTTAAAGTTAAAGTTAAAGTTAAAGTTAAAGTTAAAGTTAAAGTTAAAGTTAAAGTTAAAGTTAAAGTTAAAGTTAAAGTTAAAGTTAAAGTTAAAGTTAAAGTTAAAGTTAAAGTTAAAGTTAAAGTTAAAGTTAAAGTTAAAGTTAAAGTTAAAGAGTTTAAGTTAAAGTTAAAGTTAAAGTTAAAGTTAAAGTTAAAGTTAAAGTTAAAGTTAAAGTTAAAGTTAAAGTTAAAGTTAAAGTTAAAGTTAAAGTTAAAGTTAAAGTTAAAGTTAAAGTTAAAGTTAAAGTTAAAGTTAAAGTTAAAGTTAAAGTTAAAGTTAAAGTTAAAGTTAAAGTTAAAGTTAAAGTTAAAGTTAAAGTTAAAGTTAAAGTTAAAGTTAAAGTTTAAGTTTAAGTTTAAGTTTAAGTTAAAGTTAAAGTTAAAGTTAAAGTTAAAGTTAAAGTTAAAGTTAAAGTTAAAGTTAAAGTTAAAGTTAAAGTTAAAGTTAAAGTTAAAGTTAAAGTTAAAGTTAAAGTTAAAGTTAAAGTTAAAGTTAAAGTTAAAGTTAAAGTTAAAGTTAAAGTTAAAGTTAAAGTTAAAGTTAAAGTTAAAGTTAAAGTTAAAGTTAAAGTTAAAGTTAAAGTTAAAGTTAAAGTTAAAGTTAAAGTTAAAGTTAAAGTTAAAGTTAAAGTTAAAGTTAAAGTTAAAGTTAAAGTTAAAGTTAAAGTTAAAGTTTAAGTTTAAGTTTAAGTTTAAGTTTAAGTTTAAGTTTAAGTTTAAGTTTAAGTTTAAGTTTAAGTTTAAGGTTAAGTTTAAGTTTAAGTTTAAGTTTAAGTTTAAGTTTAAGTTTAAGTTTAAGTTTAAGTTTAAGTTTAAGTTTAAGTTTAAGTTTAAGTTTAAGTTTAAGTTTAAGTTTAAGTTTAAGTTTAAGTTTACGTTTAAGTTTAAGTTTAAGTTTAAGTTTAAGTTTAAGTTTAAGTTTAAGTTTAAGTTTAAGATTAAGTTTAAGTTTAAGTTTAAGTTTAAGTTTAAGTTTAATTTTAAGTATAAGTATAAGTTTAATTTTGAGTTTAAGTTTAAGTTTAAGTTTAACTTTAAGTTTAAATTTAAGTTTTAGATTAAGTTTACGTTGAAGTTTAAGTTAAAGTTAAAGTTAAAGTTAAAGTTAAAGTTAAGGTTAAAGTTTAAGTTTAAGTTTAAGTTTAAGTTTAAGTTTAAGTTTAAATTTAAATTTAAGTTTAAGTTTAAGTTTAAGTTTAAGTTTAAGTTTAAGTTTAAATTTAAGTTTAAGTTTAAGTCGAAGCACTAGTTTAAGTTCAAGTTCCAGTTGAGGTCAAATTCATATTTCATATTAAAATTCAAGTTTTAGTTTCAAATTCATATTTAAATTTCTTGATTCAAGTTTCAATTCTCAAGTTTAAGTTTAAATATCAAGTTTCTAGATTCAAGATAAAATTCAAGTTCAAGATTCAAAGTTTAAGTTACAAATTCGGGCTACGAGTTCAAATTGAAGTTTAATTTTCAAACTGAAGCTTCAATTTTCCAGATTAAATTTCATGTTACAAGTTTCGAGTTCGCGTTCAAGTTCGAGCTTCAATTTTAAGTTTCAAGTTCAAATTTAAGGTCCAATTTAAGTTCAAGTTCAAGTTCAAATCAAAGCTGAAGTTCAGTTTCAAAATCAAATTAAAGTTACAAGTTACAAGTTTATAGTTAAAACATTTGTTGCATAATATGTTTTTTTTATACCTTTACACTTTAAATTTCTCGATAACTTTTTTAATGATAATATAAATATAACATAAACTGGCCATTTCTGCCCTTGATAGGACTTTGACCGAACTTCTTATGATCAAATTGTGTTGTGCGTGTTATTAAATGCTTGTACAGACAATTGATGGAGAACAGGACCTACTAGTTTTATGCCGACTCCGAACGGCTAATGTGCATGTTCTCAAGAAGCTTTACATGGCAGTATTTACTCTCTGGGGCTTGCCATTGTCTGCAGAGAGGAGTCGGTCATTCAGAAAAATAAATTTCAATTGAAAAAGCATTCTGTGACAGATGGAACTGAACCAGGGTTCTCTGGCGTCTGGGTCACGCACTCTACCCACTGTGCCACCATAGCCACTACGTTAATAATTATACGATACGATAACTTTTTTATATAAATAAATCTGCGACCGAGCGTAGGGGTCGCGAATTTAAGTTTTTCTTCATATCTTCGGCATTTACAGTTCGATCTTAAAGAATGATATATTAATGTTTTTGTTTCGAAGAGTATAATGTTTTTTTTTCTAAAGGTTATACCAGATCTTAGTTTCTACAATCCTAATGTACCATTCTAATGTCATCAAATTAAAGCTCTGAAAAAATCATTGAACTCTTCCGAAGAAAGTATATCGGTTATCCAAGTAGAACTATTTAAAAAAAATTTTAATTTTTTGCCGAACGTAGGGTTTCTTCTTTTCAATTATTCGTCATATCTTCGAAAATTACAGTCCTTTTACAGACATTTACATTTACGAAAATTAATATCATTCTTTAAGATCGGACTGTAAATGCCAAATATATGAAAAAAAAAAACTTAAATGCTCGACCGCTACGTTCGGTAAAACAATTTTTTAAAATCGTCTTCTAAAATGCTTTAGGTGATAAGGTCCAACATATTTATGCACTGCCCACAAAAACTACACTGGACAAAATGATTTTTATTTTTGAGCGTAAAAAATAAAAATTGAGAAATAATTTTATTTCTCAGCGAAACTGGTTTCTCAATTTTTATTCTTGAGCGAAAAAATAAAAATTGAGAAATAATTTTTATTCTTGAGGAAAGACAAAAATAATAAAATACCTCCTATTCCTGAACAGAAAAATAAAACTCAAAACATAACTTTTATTTTTGATCAAAACAATAAAAATCTAAAGTTAATTTTTATTTTTGAGCAATTAAATAGAAATTTAAAAATAATAATTAAACTTTGAGTTTTTGGATATCGCTTATAATAATTACGATCCCTGCTATTTAAATATATAGATAAACAAAACCACACAGAGAGAAAAACCTATGGACTGTCTACAAAAATTAATGTGCTCATTACAGAAATTTCGGCACAAATTTTGTGATTTTCTTGTATTAGTGCATGTTAAAATCTGTATTGACTACATAATTCTTTTAAGTATTGTAAAGCAGTGCTGTAGTCAGTAAAGAAAATGTTGTAAATAATTTTATGTAATGAGTACAGTTCCAATGTACATAGTACACAGACATCTACTGTTGAAAGACCCTTTATAAGTATCCATCACAAAATTGTGGAAGAATTTAATTTTTACCTGGCCATCCCCGATTCCATTTCATTAAATTTTTCTTACCCGTCATCAATTTTTAATTATAATTATTATTATTATTACTATTATTATTATTATTATTATTATTATTTCTATTATTATTATTATTATTATTATTATTATTATTATAATTATTATTATTATTATTATTATTATTATTATTATTATTGTTATTTTATCATCAAGCATAAAAAGAGTCAGTACAAGCTTGAATTCAAAGTTTTTCATGCAGTTTTCCACACTCTTATTTATTATCCTAACTTCTTTATTTCAAATTTTATTTTTTAAAAAGAATGCAGGTGTTCCAACTAATACAAATGAAATCGCTCAGGAATGTGACACTATTATTTGCCAGAATAGACACTTAAACTTAACCTCTTATTTGGGTTTTATGACTTTAAGATGCCATGTTAATGATAATGATTTTCTTAGGACCATGTGAATTGCAAATAAATAAAAAATCTTTCTCTTCTTTTAACTGACTTTTTAGTGGTTTTGTAATATCTTCTAGCCAGAAGCCATGAAAGCATAGACAAACCTTTTCTTGCCAGAAAAAGGATCCCATACTTACTTATCAAAGGCATGTACGTGGCACAAATGTATGCAAGCAACCAAAAACATGAACATTAAATCTCTTAACAATTCGTTAAGATGCTGTAGATGTAAGATGCTGCTGCGGTTACTTTGAAGATGCTCACGATGTGGACTGGCCTTGATGTTGTTTTGAGTGGCCATCATCTCATTGATGACCATCCATCGGAAATTTTCTCAACTTAATTAAATTTGCAGCAGAGTCTGGACTTTAAACTTTGATTTACATTAGATTGATGATGTTGATGATGAGTTCTTGTTGGTGGTGATGAGGTTTTTTTTGCAATTCTTGAAGAAAACTAAAAAAAAAAAAAGATACAGTATACCGTGTATACAGTAAAGAAGTGAAACTTCTTCTTTGTATACACTCTTTCTTTTCTAGAATAAGAACGATTTTAGTGTAAAGGCTCGATTATGCAATCGTAAAGCTACGCAACGTAACGTGGCGTAGAGTTCTATCTGGAATAGAACCCATCGCTGCACTAGGGAGAAAACTCAGAGCGCAGCTTTATTGAAAGTTTGAGAGCGAGAGTATGATCGTGAGAAAATCAAGTGTTGCATATTCCGCATATTAAGAGAATAATTTCTTAAAAAGGGATTTTTTTATTTTACATAACTACAATGAGCGATTTTTTGCCAATGGGAGCTTCAGGTGCATTTATAAATTTGTTTTTCAAAAATTTTTTTTGGCATATTATTAAGGAGTTTCACAGAACAATGTCACAACAATAAATCTACCTCAACTGTAAACTTGATCTTAACTTTCATTTTTATTTCTGCCTTAAAAACTAAAAATCAAAAATTACCGGTTATTTTGTTCTCAAAAACTATGGGACAAATTTTAGTTATTATTTTTGCTTTAAAAAAATTAAGCCTTATAAATACTTTTTTGTTCAAAACTTTAAATGTGAAAAGATAACTAAAACTTTCACACACACATTATACTTACTATTATTAATAGTAAATAGTTCGATATAAAATTATATAACTAAGATATGTATAAAATAGTTATCTATTGAAAGAACTTATTCCAACTTTTCTTGCGCACAGTGTCAAGTTGGCGTCATGGGCGACAGCATATACTTCATGAATTTGGGTTTCTATATAATTTTATATCGCAATATTATGAATAATAATTTAATATGTGTAATATGAGCAAAATTCATAGAGGTTATATTCATATATTTAATTAAGGATATACATACCAACGTTAGTATTCTAATAAAATATTAGTTAAGATTTTATATAATCTTATATAATAAGGCTATTAGGCTAAGATTTTTCGAAACTCAGTGAACCGATCGTTTTGGTTTTTTTGCAGGCTTATTTTATTCACAATAATCTCGTACTTGTCATAGGATTTATTTTTCGTAGCTTCATTCATTAGTTATTGTTTACTTTGTTTGTGGGAGGCAAAATAATGACGAATTTTTGTCGAAAATCGTTACTTTACGTTAGGAAGTCCGGCTATGACAAGTACGAGTTTTAAGTATCTAGTTTAATAATATTATTAATTTTTTTGTTTCAGAGGAATTTAGGAGGAGCAATCTTGGTCACCGCATTTCACCTTTTTCACAGAGCGCTCTAAAAAAAGTGCTGTATCTTCCCTAATATTAATTTTTTTTTTAATAAAAAAAAACTAAACATACTATTGAATGTGTATATTTTAAGCAGCGAATGAAAAAATGTTTATGAAAAACAACTTAAGCAAAATTGCGTAGAGGCTGCGTAAAGCCTCAAACAATGCGTAACTAAACAAGCTTCGAACGGTTGTTTAAGGAAATCTATTGAATAAGGATGTATATCGTTGACTCATTGTCAGTAAACGCAACATTAAAAAAAAAGAATTGCACAATTATCGCAACTTGCATTTGCGTAAACTTGCATAAACTTTTATCTTATATTCTTTCAGTTCTTCTTTGCTTGTAAAATACATTTTTAATGAAAAATCTATTCAAACAATATTTAAGGATACAAAGTGCATTAACCCACAATATCTAAGATTCAGAGACATAAAGCTTTATGTTTAGAAGTTTAATTGCGTTTCTTCAACGTTAACTATGTCAATTGCCCGAATTTCTATTAGTTGCATTGAGCAAGGTCGTACTGTAGTTACTTTTTCTCCATACAAACATTTTTGACTCTACACTTATATTTCGGGTGTAGAATTAAATGCTAAGAAATTTTCGTTTCTACAGCATACTACGCTTTATTCAAGAATGATAGAAAAAAAGATTACGCATTGCGCAGGTCCGTTATGTTGTTTACTTTTCATTTCGACATTTCTAGCTACGAACAAAGTATTTTTTACGATCATGACGTCACGTTAGACCAAGTTTGTTTCTTGAATCTTTTGCCATTGTTTCATATTTGTTCACATTTTTAACAAGACTTGGCAGAAAGCCATATCGTAAGCTCATATCGTAAGTCTATCGTAACGTAGATGCGCAGATCGTAGAAAATTATTTTTACTATCTGCGCAATCTATTTTTCTATCATTCTTGGGCTTTATTCATAAACATTTTTTCATTCGCTGCTCATGTTTGTAAGGTTTGTGTCTGAACTAAAGAAAATCTCTACAAAAATTAAGAATTCCAATGGATTTGCAATGGCCGCCACATAAAAAAAATGCTGCAAAGGGCGCATATGGAGCATGTCTTTGATATTAAACGAAAAGACAAACAAAAAACACGGTTGCGAAAATGTTTATGAATAGCGTTTTCTTGTTTAAAGTTACACTGCCTCTAAAATGTGTTTATGAATAAGGCTGTTATATTTTCCCGCTAGGAGCGCTGTTTATTTTCCCGCAGGGCATCTACAGCAAAAGTAGTTTGATTAATTGGTATGTAGACTACGTTTAAATATTAAGACCTTAGCCCTTCATGTAGCACGTTTGCTTTATAAATCTGATATTGCATGTTCGATACTCAGCGCTGACAAAGAAATTTTTTTCAGTCTTTTATACAATGTATATCTCTCTCATTCTCTCTACTGTAAAACATATCTTTCTTCTCTATCGTGTAACGAAATGAAGTAAATTGACCTTGAAATTTCACTCCTCAATATTCTCATTCAAATTTCGAAGCGCCGCCTAAGAAGTTTCACTTCAAAAAATAAACACAATCCACAACAGTTCTGAAGGTGTGGCAGTGAAAACCGAAAAAACCATATCAAAGTGAACATAAACCATACGCTTTGATGTTCAAATAAAACCCGATAAGAACATGAGTAGGTGGCTTCTTATAACTTCTTGTCTTGAGTTTTATATTTTTGGAAGTTTCACTCGAATTTGCTCTTCTTTAACTTTACTTTACAACTGTTATGTTCTTATATTTTGCCCCTCCCCAAAAAGTACATTTGGAAAATCCTTTTATTCGTGAAATTCAATTTTGTAAATTCATATCACGTGACTTGATTCAATTAAGTGATTCCATTTCATTTTCACTTTGCGCTACGTACTGTTTAATTAGAACATATCCAGACGCACACACACACACGCATACACTTACATATTCACCCAAACACACTGCCAAGGCTAAATGTCAAAAGGGTGTCCGAGCCACTTAAGCCTGGACACAAATACCCCGTTAAACATACACTGCAATACAAACAGTGGAACGTGCCGGCGCACAGACGGACAAACTGACAGATGGACACACAGAAATGCAGGCTGGACACAAAAGTTGTGTTCCACCTGAAACGCATGTGATTCACACACACATTAGAAGGGTTATTAAAACATAAAAAAATGGGAGGCACCATACCACACAGAGAATGCCACTTGTGGGGTGGGTTGGTTCAGCGAAAGGGTTAATCAAATATTGTGCGTATGGATTGTCATTCATTCAGCGCCTTTCATATTAAATCATTAGATTAAAACTGACCCGAAGTGAACGTCGTTGGGGTCAGGCGAACACGCCAAGTGTAGATACTAGTAGCAATGAGCTGTGAGTAGGTTTTGAGCGTGACGAAGGGAAGCTTAAATTGCTTAAGACGTTAAGCGAAATGGTTGTGATTATATATTTTTCCGAGTATTTCATGCTTTATTAAGTGATATTGGCGTTGATAGCTCATGGAAGGGTTTTTCACTGCATGTACTAAAATGGCTTGTAACGATATAATGGAAGAGTAACTTTAGGTGAAATGTTCAATGATGGGTGCTCAAAGGAGCACATTTTTATTTTTACGAAAAACGATGTAAACCTCTAAATGAAAAAAAAAGAAATACGTCTTTCACTTAACATTTATCATCCATTACAGATTGGGATAAAGATTTTCTTCAATTATGTACGTACAGTGGAGAGACAAAGTAAGTACATGTTTAATACACAGTGGTGAGCACATAAACATATATAAAAATCATAAAATTTGTATGGGAGCCCCCATAAGGAGTAGACGTAGGGAATAGATCCCCAAGAGAAAAATATTCCATTAGCAGAAGTAATGTGGGTCGGTCATACATATTAACCCTCTCTGGCCCTTCCTAAAAGCCCCTCTGTCCAGGTGTAGGAATAAATACAAAAAAATCATAAAATTTGTATGGGAGCTCCCCTTAAGGAGTGGACGTAGGGAATAGATCCCCAAAGGAAAAATGTTCCTTTTGCAAAAAAATGGGAGTCGGTTGGAAACACCAAGTGTGGTCAGGTTATCAATCAACTGATCCCTCCAACGAAAATGTGGGCGTCCTCTTCTGCGTTGACCACTACCGGACACCGAATCGAATATTTTTTTCGCTGGAGCGTCGTTTTCCATTCGCTCAACATGACCTACCAGCGGAGCCGCTCGTTTATAATGCTTAACTATGTCTATGTCAGCGTACAGCTCATACAGCTCGTGGTTCCATCGAATTCGATACTCGCCATAGACGCAGATTGGACCGAAGATTTTACGAAGGATCTTTCTCTCGAAGGCTCCCACAGTCTTTTCATCAAAACTGCTCAACGTCCAGGTTTGTGCTGCATATAATAGGACGGCATGATTAGTGACTTATAGAGCGTGAGTTTTGTTCGTCGAGAGAGGGCTCTGCTTATCAATTGTCTACTTAGCCCAAAGTATCACCTGTTGGCAAGAGTTATCCTTCGTTTTATCTCAATACTGACATCGTTGAAAGAGTTAATGCTGGATCCAAGGTAGACGAAGTCCTTAACAACCTCGAAGGAGATGTTGTCAACAGTGACGTGGTTTCCAAGACGCTGGGACTGTTTGTTTGTTGACACTAGGTATTTTGTCTTATCTGCGTTCACTGCAAGACCCATTCAACTCTATTCTTTCGCTAATCTGGATAATGCTGCACTGACTTCGCGCGTATTATGGCCAATAATATCGATATCATCAGCATACGCCAGCAGAATAATACTTTTGTGGAATATCGTGCCACTGCATCTCAAATAAGCAGCTCGGATGATCTTCTCCATCATTAGTTTGAAAAATTTGCACGATAAGGAATCACCTTGTCTGAAACGTAGTTTGGTATCGAATGGAGGAGTGAGATCCTTCCCGATCTTAACTGTGCTGCTGGTGTTGCTCAGTGTCAGTCCGCAAAGACGGATGAGCTTTGCAAGAAAACCAAATTCAGACATGTTGGAGTATAGGTGATTCCTTATTGGACTGTCGAAGGCGGTTTTATAATCGACAAAAAGATGATGTGTGTCGATTTGTTTTTCTAGGGTCTTCTCCAAGATTTGTCGTAGCACTGATAAGGTTCATTCAGCTGGTTTAAGAAGAGCTTCAGTCCTTCACATAATACCCTCGACAGTACCTTATATGCGATATTAAGAAGGCTTATCCCACGGTAGTTGGCGCAAATTGTGGGATCGCCTTTCTTGTGGATTGGGCAGAGCACACTGAGGTTCGAATCATTTGGAATGCATTCTTCCGATCATATTCTGCATAGGAGCTCATGAATACATTTCATTAGAGCTTCGCCTCCATTCTTGAAGACCTCAGCAGGTAAACCATCGGCTCCTGCGGGTTTGTTGTTTTTAAGCCAAGCTATAGCTTTCAAGACTTCACTATGGTCAGCCAGCGGAACTCAACGCTGTCATCCACAATTGGGGTTTCCGGGATATCATCTCTATTGGCGAGATTGTTGTTGTCGTCACCATTCAGAAGCCTAGAGAAGTGTTCCCTCCACATCATCACTGTACTCTGAATATCTGTCACTAGATTCCCATTTGTATCCTTGCAGAAACCATCGGCCAGGCGTCTTTTATTTTTCGAAAAATTTTCGGACCTCATTCCTGTCACCATGCATCTCAATTTTCTCGCACTCACGCATTTCCGCTTCCCTTTTCTTTCGCCTGAAAATTCGTCTCTCTTCCCTCCTCTTCTCTTTGTATCGCTCCTTAGCAGCTACAGCGTTACAACCGACTGCAGGGTGGCTTTGTAGGCGGCATCTTTTTCTGCAGTGGCGTCGCGACACTCTTGGTCGTGCCACTGGTTTCGGCGAGGGCGGTGATAGCCAATCACCTCTTCGGCAGCCGTACGCATAGAGTGGAAAATACGATTCCACTGCGCGCATATATCGTCGATCGGAGGAGTGCTTTCTTGAAGCAGGAGTGAGAGTCGAGTAGCGAAGTCTTCGGCTGTTTGTTTTGATTGCAGCTTTTTGACTCTGTGTTGGATTGCGCACATTCTTGGTTGCGCACTGGCGTGTACAGATCTTGGCTGTGACAAGATAATGATCCGAGTCTATATTGGCACCACGGATCGTGCGTACATCTTAAACACTGGAAGAGTGCCTTCCGTCAATCAAAACGTGATCAATTTGGTTGCGCGTCTTTTAATCAGGAGACAGCCAAGTTGATTTATGAATATTGAGATGCTTGAATCTAGTGCTACTAACGACTATGTTTCGCGTTGCGCCAAAGTTAATCAGCCTCAATCCGTTATCGGAGGTATTGTCGTGGAGGCTGAACTTCCCGACTGTTGGACCAAAAATATTTTCTTTTCCCACCTTGGCGTTGAAGTTACCAAGCACGATTTTTATGTCGTAGCGGGGGCTGCGCTCATAGGACTCTTCAAGGCGCTCGTAGAAGCTGTCTTTGGTTTCATCGTCCTTATCTTCTGTTGGAGCGTGCGCTCAAATCAGGCTTATATTGAAGAATCTTGCCTTGAAACAGATTATGGCAAGTCTTTCGTTCACAAGTGTGAATCGCAGGACATGATGCCGTAGTTTCTTGCCAATCACGAATCCGCATCCAAACTCCTGCTTCTCCGCATGGCCGCTGTAGTAGATATCACAGATGCTTGCCGTGAGCAACCCTGTCCCTTCCATCGCATTTCTTGGATTGCAGTGATATCAGCTTTGTATCTTTCTAAGATATCTATCAGTTCGATAGAGGCACCATCCCAATTAAGGGTTCGGACATTCCAAGTGCATATCCGTAAATCATTGTCAGTTTGTCGTTTGCGATAGTCGTCATCAGATTTGGGGATCATTTTTATCTTTTTTCTTATAGTTTTCATTGGAATGTGTTTATACGTGATGGGCTTCAAACCCAACGAACAACCCTTTAAAGGCAGGTAGCCCGCCGCTCAGATTTGCCCTCAAACTACCGGTTTTCAGATTAGTCCGTTTCTAGAGGACACTACGGAGAGGTTTAAGTCGACTTGAGACGATTTCGACATGGATAATGCTGGCCTCGCCAGGTTGAGGAGTCAGACACGTTGCCATGTGAAGATCACCCCCTTGGCCCTCACGCGTTGCCTTGTGAGGATCGTACCCCTCTGTTTAGGTGTAGGAATAAATACAAAAAAAATCATAAAATTTGTATGGTAGCCCCCCTAAGGAGTGGTCGGAGAGAATAGGTCCCGAAGGGAAAAATTTCGAAGCGTTTCACGGCGAAGTGTTTCATGGGCAAATTAATTCATCAGTTTTACTCCCCATTGCGACTAAAGGAGTTTCACTTCAAAAAGAATGTTTTTATTTGGAAATTTATTAAAATCCTCATTAAATATTTTATATCAATTTTCAAAGCTGTCATGTTCATGGTTACTCATAATAATAATGTTAATTTTTCTCTTATTGTTTTGGCTTATTACCAGCGGCAGAAGCCAAAAATGTATCCAGAGATACCTTTACCCATCCGTAGTTAGTAATGCTATAAATTGGCTGGGAAACCATAAATTTAATAATAAAAAAAAACCACCCACATATCATACCAAACAGCTGATTATGAACCGCGTCTTTTGTTTTTCTAACATAGCACAACAGCGTTAAAAAAATAACGCAAAAAACACACAAATGCACACCCCCCAGGCAATAAGCCAAACAAAAAAATCACAATTTTTTGAGGTGAACCCCACGCATACGATTCTCCAACCCAGACAACACAACGCAACAGCAGCATCGTATGTCAAAATAAACAAGTTGATGTCATTGCGGAAATTTTATTTAATTTGTACGCGAAATCCAAGAGATACTTGGACTGGGGGTTAGAACAAAGTTCAGCGTCACTCAACACCGGAAGCGGTACAATAATAACAACAAGGACAATAAGAAAAAAAAAAAAGAAAAAATCAACAGCCGGTTCTACAAATAAGCCAACAACGTTACAGCATCAGCATTTCGCGGACTACTGAACCTGAAAGGTGCTTAAATTGCAAATTACCGCGCCCACATTTTCGCACAACCATCCACAACTCAAGAGCAAAGGATGCATACGGAAATTTTTTTGCAAAATTCAAATTGGATCAAAAAATTTATGTGGCAAAAAATTGCGGGGCTTAAAAAAAAAAACGAAAAACCGCGATTTTCTGTTGTTGTTTTTATTTTTGGCTAAGGGTGGCGCGGCATCCCGCTGATGTCGATAATTGTACACATAACGAAGCACTGCGTTGAGTGTTCCGAAGCGTGTTAAGTGAATTAAATGAATATGGCAGAAATAAGTTGGGCCATCATCAACATATTTATTTGGAAGAGGGTAGAAATTTCGGTGATGGATAATATGATAATTGGAAAAAATTCAGATTTTCCTTCCTCACATTTTCAGGTGTGAGTATTTACCTATTTAATTAAGCTTTTAATGTATTTATAAAGCAACAAAGAAAATTAAAGAAATTTATGAATTTCATTTTCAAGTCTCGTAAAATCAATAAACAAATAAATCACTAGCTTGTCCCAAAAAAATATTGCTTGATACACCCACGGAAAAGACTGTCCAATAAATTATCTAGGTATCAACTAGGTGCACAGGTGCAACATACGCTTCACACATACGTAAATAGGTTTTAAAATTGTGTCAATCGCAACAAACGACCCAAAAGCTATCCACCCCATCATTCAGAAAACATTGAAAACATACCGCCTGACAGCAAAATAATTCATTGTCAGTGTATAAGCGAGAAAAAAAAACAATAATAAAATAAAAACCAAAAACAACAAACTCCCACGTTGCTTGATTTTTTTTTTCCTATACATATTTTTTTAGCAGTTTTGCTTAAATCCTTGTAAGTCCTTTGTCGTCATATTAATATCCGATCGGATTCGATACGATGGCGCACTTGTAAGTCATACGCTCTACCGTGTGTTGCCACAGTTGACTTTTTCGATACCTAATCGATTTTTGATTGAATATGTTGCTTATATTTCACCCTTACCGACCCCAGCATCATACCGACATGCCAACACACACACACACACCACACAATCACATTCCCATATGTAGTCCTACTCGTGTT
The DNA here is from genome assembly GCA_943735915.1 of Pherbina coryleti. Lineage (NCBI taxonomy): Eukaryota > Metazoa > Arthropoda > Insecta > Diptera > Sciomyzidae > Pherbina > Pherbina coryleti. Next base: position 46,867,077 of record OX030951.1, on the reverse strand, counting down.
CGCTGTTATGGCATAAATTTTCCGCTTTTCCAAATATCAATAACTGCAAATATTACGAGCACGTTCCTTCTAACGCTTCGTTCCGCTGCAGCTAAGGCTACAAACAACCGCTTTGTTCAAAGGCAGAAACCGGGCTTGTGAGAACGTTTAAGGACCTTTGCTGTGTTGGGTTACAGGCATGTGTGTGTTTTCTGTGCTGTGTGGAATGATGATGAAGTCGTTGAATCTGAGCATTTGCGATAGGGTTGAATAAACAGTAAGTTTGGGCAAGGAGTGCGATTTTTATTTTTTAAAGGGGTTTGTATAAAACAGTGTTGGAAAGCAACCTTTTTATGCTCCAACTGAGGTATACAGGTTCGACGGATAAATTTTTTTACCTTTTAGGTGCAATCCTTTAAATAAAAACACATTTCTACCACGCCGGCCGTTTCACACATTTCACCAATGGCGGCCGTGGTCAAGTGCGTTAAGAAGTGCGTGAACCACTCGATACCAATTCGAGACTATGTTTGAGCCCCAGTTGACATAGAAATTTTTTTTAATTGAAATTCACTTTTCTGATCTGTCGCCACATCTCTGCAATGGCAAACCTCAGAGAGTAAATACTCACATGTTAAGGTATTTACCACGGGGGATGTTTTGAAAATAAGTCTTTCGGTACCGGTATAACACATGTAAGTCTTACGTAAAAATTTAAGACCACTTAGAGAAAAATTATTTTCAAAAATTTATCCGATCAGATTGAACACACAGGGAAATTCTAGCGAAATTAATGTACTATGCTTGGTGACTGGAAGAATATTTGTTAAAGTATTACTACTTTAAAGTTTTTAATAAGCGTACTTCCTAGACATTTTTAATAAAACTTAAACAAAAAACCTTGCGCATAAATTTAAGACCATTTATCATAATATTCTCAAAATGCAATGCATTCTTTTGTCTCTCGCTTTATTGTGCTCTCGCATAAAAGATAATAGTTATTTTCTTCTAGTTATTATATTCTTTTTCTGTGAAACTTTACTTTTTGTGATTTTCTGGTTTAAGTTGCGCTTAAAATGTTGAAGACTGTTTGCAAAATGGGAATTAAATCTGCTCCAAATGAAATTTTGGATCTAACGACATACTGAAACTGGGTCCATTGTCCATAAACATCGATCTGGAAGGGTACGAAAACTAACTCCAAGAGTTGAACGTATTCCCCATAGGTTGGTGAAACAAGATCGTGTCGCAAGTAGCAATGATCTAGCTAAACGCCTGAACCAGAGGACAGGAACTCAATTGCACCCAGGTAGGATATGCAAAACCGGTTCGAATTATTCGGCGTTTCGGTTTTTTTTTTTATTATTCGACCCGGTTTTTTTAAAAATCACAATTTTGGAATAATTCGAAAACCGGTTTTTTTGGCTCGAATTATTCGACTGCTCGAATAGTTAAGAGATATATAAATCTTCAATTTCAAATTGAAAAATTCTTCAAACCACATTTTTATTTCATTTGAGCGACTCTGTTTTTTTTTTCTACTTACGTTTTTAGATTTCATTAACGTTTCTAACTTTTTTTGACTCTGGCTTCTATTTCATTTTCCTTTATTTGAATTCGTTTAAACATATGATTTGGTCATTTCGTTTTGCTTTCTTTTGTTGAAACAGCATTTACAAGCAACTGGCGTATTTAGTGTAAGTTAAACATGATTTTTATTTAATGCATTATTTGTTGGAAGTATTTAAAAAAAGATAGGAAATTTAACAAGGCTTCTTTCACGAAATGACCAAAAAAAAATCTAAAAGCATTAAGAACACATATAGAGACAATCATTAAAAGACATAATACATGTGTTAAAAAGACTGATAGAAAATTTGAAACATAATTCTACCCAGTGAACAAAACCTATCGTTTTAGAATTCATTTATGAACCATTGCGGGTAGAAACGTTCATTTTCGGCACTCATAAATGACCCCTTTTTGTATCATTCGTGGGACTAACATGCTTCTCAAAAATTAACCTTTGTTTTGTTAAAAAAATTCATGAATTCATTTTTTAACTCATTTATGAACAAAAATGGTTAATTTATGAGGCATTCTTAACTACTAAAATGATTATTCTTCTTCGACTATAAATATGCTTTTTATGAATTTCGAAAAAAGTACAGTTTTTATTTATGGCAAAAGTTTTCACGAATTTAATCTTCTATAGCAAGTACTTTTAGCAACAAAAAAATAGTAAAAAATTAAAAAAAAAATTCTTCCCAAAAACGTTCGCAAAACTCTCACCTTATGCAAATCCTTCGCTTATGGTTCAATGGGTAGTACTGCATAAGTAACTTTGTTTTATTAAAAAATAGTTGTTATTTTTGTTAAATAGAAATTACAAAGATACAGTAGGTGAATAAAGACAAAAACTTGTTTAATTTGAAAAAACCGGTTTATCCGGTTTTTTTCTGGTCGAATAATTCGAAAACCGGTTTTGTAAAAATTTTACTATTCGAAACCGGTTTTTTTATAATGACGAATAGTTGCATACCCTACACCCAGGCCATGTGCGCAGGGTACTCTGCAAAGTTGGTTTAAAAAAAAGAACTGCTGTCAGAAAACCCTTGCTGACCAAGGAACATGCTAAGCGCAGAGTAAACTGGTGCAAAGACCATAAGGAATGGGACAGCGGAATTTGGAAACGCGTTTTGTTTTCAGATGAAAGCACATTTCAGCTTTTTCCAAACGGACGGGAGACAGTTCGACGTCTTGCATCCGAAGAATTTAATATGGATTGCGTGAGTAGTCAACTGCAGTATGATGGTGGTAAAGTAACTATCTGGGGAGGCATATCGTGGTATGGTAAAAGAGATTTGCATATTGTGACGGGAACGGTTAACTCAGAAGAATATGTGAAAATTTTAAATGATAATCTGTTACCATTCATGGAGGAGGAAATGCCTTCGAGGGGAGCTATTTTCCAACAGGATAACGCTCGCCCACATAGCAGTCGAATCGCAACGAATTGTTTCGCTCAACAAAACATTCATGTTTTACCATGGCCTGCCCGCAGTTCTGATCAGAACATTATAAAGAACGTATGGAAGGTGCTGGAAAATAGAGTTGCCAAAAGGAAGCCAAAAACATCTCAAGAACTAAAGGAAGATCTAATCTTGGAGTGAAATAACATTGCTTTGGATATAATTCATCTTTTCTTCCTTGCAATTCCAAGAAGGATTCAAAGCTGCCTTAAGGCTAAGGGGTACTATTTTAAAGGATAGGGTGGTCTTATATTAATGCGCCGAGTTTTATTTATAAATAATTTAAATCACAAATCAAATTAAAAACAAGAAATTATAGAGAATAAGTTTTAATAGAAGGTGAACTGTTTAAGCAATGAATAAATTTTGAATTGATTTCTATTTATTTTTGTGTATTTTTATTTCTATTTTGTAAAAACGCAACTTTTTTTAATTGGTCTTAAACTTTAACGCAAGACATAACCTCAAAAATTATGTCTCAAAATATTATGGCCAGGACAAATTTCTAAATACTTGGTTTAGGATAATTTTAGGATAAGCCACTTGATACTACTACTCCTACTACTACTACTACTACTCAAAACTTCAAACGTGTTTATTCAAAAATTTTTTAAGTTGGCCGAAGACATTATTAAGGAAAGGTAGGATTTTTTTTATATTGAAGAGTTCATTTGTTATTATCAAATAATATGGTGATTTTTTATGCAATTTTACCACTCCCCACTTTAGAAGTGCGCCATTTTTCCGAAAATCAATATATAAAAAATATCCTATGAAAAAAAATTCATTGGCTTCTTATTATAATTCAAAAATTACAGAAGGTTTGTCCGACCGTGACCCTGAAAAAACGGAGGCGTCATTGCAAAAACGCTGCACAGCCGCAAATTTTTAAATTAATTGCTACAAAAAATTATTGTATTCAGTCACTGATATGTATAATAAACACCCTTTTTGGAATCTCGATTTATTGTGTAGTATTTCTGAAAAAAAAAGAAATCCAAAGAGAGCATATTTCCGGCATCAAGTGTGGCCTAACTCCTTATACATACGATAATTGAATTATTCTTTTTTCATAATTTATTAAATGATTTTATAAGATAAAAAGATTTTATGAAATTCTTATTATTTATAACCGACTTCAAAAAGGAGGAGGTTCTCAAGTTCGTTGGTTTGTCCGATTTTTTTTTGAAGTGAAACTTCTTAGGCGGCGCTTCGAAATTTGAATGAGAATATTGAGGAGTGAAATTTCAAGGTCAATTTACTTCATTTCGTTACACGATAGAGAAGAAAGATATGTTTTACAGTAGAGAGAATGAGAGAGATATACATTGTATAAAAGACTGAAAAAAATTTCTTTGTCAGCGCTGAGTATCGAACATGCAATATCAGATTTATAAAGCAAACGTGCTACATGAAGGGCTAAGGTCTTAATATTTAAACGTAGTCTACATACCAATTAATCAAACTACTTTTGCTGTAGATGCCCTGCGGGAAAATAAACAGCGCTCCTAGCGGGAAAATATAACAGCCTTATTCATAAACACATTTTAGAGGCAGTGTAACTTTAAACAAGAAAACGCTATTCATAAACATTTTCGCAACCGTGTTTTTTGTTTGTCTTTTCGTTTAATATCAAAGACATGCTCCATATGCGCCCTTTGCAGCATTTTTTTTATGTGGCGGCCATTGCAAATCCATTGGAATTCTTAATTTTTGTAGAGATTTTCTTTAGTTCAGACACAAACCTTACAAACATGAGCAGCGAATGAAAAAATGTTTATGAATAAAGCCCAAGAATGATAGAAAAATAGATTGCGCAGATAGTAAAAATAATTTTCTACGATCTGCGCATCTACGTTACGATAGACTTACGATATGAGCTTACGATATGGCTTTCTGCCAAGTCTTGTTAAAAATGTGAACAAATATGAAACAATGGCAAAAGATTCAAGAAACAAACTTGGTCTAACGTGACGTCATGATCGTAAAAAATACTTTGTTCGTAGCTAGAAATGTCGAAATGAAAAGTAAACAACATAACGGACCTGCGCAATGCGTAATCTTTTTTTCTATCATTCTTGAATAAAGCGTAGTATGCTGTAGAAACGAAAATTTCTTAGCATTTAATTCTACACCCGAAATATAAGTGTAGAGTCAAAAATGTTTGTATGGAGAAAAAGTAACTACAGTACGACCTTGCTCAATGCAACTAATAGAAATTCGGGCAATTGACATAGTTAACGTTGAAGAAACGCAATTAAACTTCTAAACATAAAGCTTTATGTCTCTGAATCTTAGATATTGTGGGTTAATGCACTTTGTATCCTTAAATATTGTTTGAATAGATTTTTCATTAAAAATGTATTTTACAAGCAAAGAAGAACTGAAAGAATATAAGATAAAAGTTTATGCAAGTTTACGCAAATGCAAGTTGCGATAATTGTGCAATTCTTTTTTTTTAATGTTGCGTTTACTGACAATGAGTCAACGATATACATCCTTATTCAATAGATTTCCTTAAACAACCGTTCGAAGCTTGTTTAGTTACGCATTGTTTGAGGCTTTACGCAGCCTCTACGCAATTTTGCTTAAGTTGTTTTTCATAAACATTTTTTCATTCGCTGCTTAAAATATACACATTCAATAGTATGTTTAGTTTTTTTTTATTAAAAAAAAAATTAATATTAGGGAAGATACAGCACTTTTTTTAGAGCGCTCTGTGAAAAAGGTGAAATGCGGTGACCAAGATTGCTCCTCCTAAATTCCTCTGAAACAAAAAAATTAATAATATTATTAAACTAGATACTTAAAACTCGTACTTGTCATAGCCGGACTTCCTAACGTAAAGTAACGATTTTCGACAAAAATTCGTCATTATTTTGCCTCCCACAAACAAAGTAAACAATAACTAATGAATGAAGCTACGAAAAATAAATCCTATGACAAGTACGAGATTATTGTGAATAAAATAAGCCTGCAAAAAAACCAAAACGATCGGTTCACTGAGTTTCGAAAAATCTTAGCCTAATAGCCTTATTATATAAGATTATATAAAATCTTAACTAATATTTTATTAGAATACTAACGTTGGTATGTATATCCTTAATTAAATATATGAATATAACCTCTATGAATTTTGCTCATATTACACATATTAAATTATTATTCATAATATTGCGATATAAAATTATATAGAAACCCAAATTCATGAAGTATATGCTGTCGCCCATGACGCCAACTTGACACTGTGCGCAAGAAAAGTTGGAATAAGTTCTTTCAATAGATAACTATTTTATACATATCTTAGTTATATAATTTTATATCGAACTATTTACTATTAATAATAGTAAGTATAATGTGTGTGTGAAAGTTTTAGTTATCTTTTCACATTTAAAGTTTTGAACAAAAAAGTATTTATAAGGCTTAATTTTTTTAAAGCAAAAATAATAACTAAAATTTGTCCCATAGTTTTTGAGAACAAAATAACCGGTAATTTTTGATTTTTAGTTTTTAAGGCAGAAATAAAAATGAAAGTTAAGATCAAGTTTACAGTTGAGGTAGATTTATTGTTGTGACATTGTTCTGTGAAACTCCTTAATAATATGCCAAAAAAAATTTTTGAAAAACAAATTTATAAATGCACCTGAAGCTCCCATTGGCAAAAAATCGCTCATTGTAGTTATGTAAAATAAAAAAATCCCTTTTTAAGAAATTATTCTCTTAATATGCGGAATATGCAACACTTGATTTTCTCACGATCATACTCTCGCTCTCAAACTTTCAATAAAGCTGCGCTCTGAGTTTTCTCCCTAGTGCAGCGATGGGTTCTATTCCAGATAGAACTCTACGCCACGTTACGTTGCGTAGCTTTACGATTGCATAATCGAGCCTTTACACTAAAATCGTTCTTATTCTAGAAAAGAAAGAGTGTATACAAAGAAGAAGTTTCACTTCTTTACTGTATACACGGTATACTGTATCTTTTTTTTTTTTTTTTTTTTTTTTTAAATGTATGTACATCGATAACTCCTACAGCTCTTGCCCGATTTCCGTAATTTTTTGTCAACAGATAGATACCATGAACGCAGAGGTCCTTTTTTAAAAAAATGGGCGATATTCGACAAAGGGGCGTGTCAATATAAGAAAAACACTGTATTTCAGTTAATATTGACACTAGGGTACTGAAATTTACAGTAAAAATACTGGGGTAGACACAATTATTACAAATAACGATCAATGAAGTGGGCGTTATTTGACAAAGGGGTGTGGTCATATTAAAAAAACACTGTATCTCAAATAGTATTGACACCAGGGTACTGAAAGTTAGTACAGGGATAGACACAATTTTTAAAAATTACTGTAAAGAAAGTGGGCGTTATTCCACAAAGGGGTGTGGCAATATTAGAAACACACTATATATATCGAATAAAATTGACACTAGGGTGCTGAAATTGAGTGCATGGGTAGGCATAGTTATTACAAATTACAGTCAATAAAGTGGGCGTTATTTAACAAAGGGGTGTGGCAATATTGGAAAAACACTGTATCTCGAATAGTATTGACACTAGGGTACTGAAATTTAATAAAGGTGTAGACACAATTTTTAAAAATTACTGTAAATAAAGTGGGCGTTATTCGACAAATGGGTGTGGCAATATTAAAAACATACCATATATCGAATAATATTGACACTAGGATGCTGAAATTTAGTACATGGGTAGATACAGTTACTGCAAATTACGGCCAAAAAAGTGGGCGTTATTCAACAAAGGGGTGTGTCAAAATTATAAAAATACTATATCTTAGTTAATATTGACACTATCGTACTAATATTTGGTATGCAGATAGGTGGGTAGGTAGAATCATTAAAAAAGTGAGCGGGCTTGTACACAGGGTGTGGCACTTTAAGGAAAGTACTATATTACGGTTAATATTGATACTTGGAAACTGAAATTTGGCATAGGGCTAGGTAGAATCATTATAAGGTACGGTAAATACAGTGGGCGGGTTTAGATAAAGGGCATGGCACTAAAAATTTCAAAGAAGCAGAAATGAAAAATACCCAACAAAATTTTAGGAATTAACAAAACAAATTTTTTAAGAACAAAGTTTCATGTTTGAAATTTTCCCCAAGACTAACTATTACATAAAATATTTCATATTCTCTAAAAAGGAAGAAATAAAAACTTTTTAACAAAAAAAATAACCGACCTCAAAATCACTACAAACTAAAAAATAATTTTAAATAACTTTTCCCATTCATTTCTTGGTCATATTTTAAAAGCTATTTATATGTATTATAATATTGGAAATCTTATCATTTTAATTTTTTCTATTTTGTTTTATTATCATCAATATATTCATTGCTTTATAAACATAAAAGCTTTGAAGTCGGCGCTTATCTTTGACACACAATCATGATCTTTTACCATCCGTGCACTATTTGGTGCCTTGGTGACACTGTAGTAATTTTAAAAGCTTTGTACACATTAAATTTTTCACTAGACTGGTTTGGGTGAACTTGTAAAGCTCAAATTGAATATGACATAGTGTGTAACAGCTGCACAAATAATGCACGGAACACATTGGCTTCATTCATCGTACTCAAAAATTGTCAACAGAAAGAAAAAAATCGCTAAGAAGCTCTTATATTCATAAAGTTAATAATATTTAATGATAAAACAAATTAGAAAAAATTGAAATAAAATAATTTCGACATAGTAAGATAAGCGCCGACTTTAAAGCTTTTATGTACATAAAGCAATTAATGTATTGATGATAATAACACAAAATAGAAAAAATTAAAATGATAAGATTTCCAATGTTATAATACATATAAACAGCTTTTAAAATATGACCAAGAAATGAATGGGAAAAGTTATTTAAAATTATTTTTTAGTTTGTAGTGATTTTGAGGTCGGTTATTTTTTTTGTTAAAAAGTTTTTTTGAAAAAAAAAAATTTTCTGTTGAAACATAACAAAAGGAACAAACATAAAAAAAGGAAGCAAATAATGTTTACATGGTCAAGGTACAATGATTAATACATAATATTTTAGTTACTAGTGTATTTATTTATGTTGTATACAAGGTTGGTGATGTCAAATGAATTAAATTTTCTGTGATAAAATAAGAGTTATTTTCTAATTATAAATTGTTATTTTTAAAGAGAATTTTTAAATGAATTGGTGACAAATATCTTTCTCTAAATGGGTATGCAATTGATTAGACTTTCGAATACACCCAAAAAAAATCTTGTTGTGTTATTAACAATGTCAGTGTTGTTAAATTTATTCCAGAAAATACTATTTATATAGAATGATTCTTGATATAGCAACAAGATTGTTTTTATTCAAATATTTTGAGTCATATACAAGTAAAAATTGTGTTTCTAATACAAAAATATACGTATTGATGAATGAAATTGAATAATGTTGATCTGTAAATAACAAAACTTGTTAATACAACAATAGAGTTTTTATATCAAACTCGATCTTTTTCTATCAAAGATATTCTCGTCGATTGTCGAAACAAATCCATATAATAAATTGACAATATTTAAATCTTTGTATTGACAAGATTTCTTGTTGGACGTTTATCAAAAAGATTTTTGTTTACTTGAAAACAATTTTATTTGAATATACAAGACTTTTTTTTGGGTGTAGACTTTCAAATTGTGTTTAATTTGAAAGTAAATTGTCTCAATTTCCCCAATATTTTTTTTTTTAAGATTATATTATCTTATCATTTTTCAAGTGTAGTTCGTAACAGTTTTTTTTTTTTTGTTCTGTTTTGAACTTATCACTTAACGCCCCTCCACCCTTACTTACTTACTTACTTACTTACATACTTACTAATCTGACCCTTATGAATACAAAAATTGAACTCTTTAAATTAAGGTGTTTATTAAGGTAATACTTTGAAGCATCACGGAATACCAATCAATTGAATTTAGATTGGTGTAAATTCAACTCGCGATAAGAGAAAATAAATTTGGTTGCACTCAGACTGTATGATTTAAACAATATCTGGACATAGCACCCATAGAAATTAGCCCACATTATGGTTTGGGCATTATGACCCAATTATCACAAATAGATATCGGAACTATGAGCCCCCCTCAACGAGGTCATAAGGCAAATGTCTTTTGGCTATGCCCTTTTCTAAATGAAGCACAAATTAAATTCATCTTCCCAATATTTTAAGAATAAGTATTTTCGTTTCCGAGTCGATTCTTAAGACTTTGAATATACTTTGGTTTGTCCGTGGGGGTATTTTAACTTCGGCCCAGTCGAAGACCAATTCTCACTAGTTTTTTTTTTTTTGTACTATCACAAATGTGTTGGTCTTTTGATCTCTTGACTTTATCGGACTTTGTCCTAATACTTGTCCTAATCCTTGTCAATAAATTTATTTTTATTTGACTTTGCATAACGCCCTCTATAGCAGTCAAGGGGAATTTTTTTAATATACTTATATTGAATAATGCCCAAAAGGAATCTTGTTAATAAATCTGAAAAAAGTTTCTTTTTTTTAAAAATTTATGAGAAAGTCCCCTTTAATAAAAAAAAAAAACAGTTGTGTAATCGTACGCACGAGAGAAGCTAAGTTTTTTTCGCATAATTTAATGGTTTTTTTTTTTTTGTTCAGATAGCCATTACACAATCCTTTACACAATCATTTTAATAGATGAAGAATTGCTTCGTTAGATCATAGAACATCATCAGTCGATGAGATATGGGTTCAATTCCCACGGCGGATAAGAAATTATTTTTAATTTAGCATTTTCTTGTAGCAACATAAATTCTAAGGTAAAAGGTTGTCGGAAAAAGTATCGTTTTTGAGATTTCACTCCAACAAATCACGTAAAATATCTATTAAAAGGATGGTGTAAAAAGCTTCGTTTCAAAAAGGTAATAATTTTTTGCATCGTTTTTCAACACTGCTTTTTAGGCAACAACTCTTTTCAATGGTATTTTATTGAGTGTTTAAATGTTGTTTACCATGTTTGGTTGCGGCATAAATCCAAATATGATGATCACTTCATAATTTGACATTGATGGATGATGTGTATCGAACGTCAATGCTATAACGGCACTTTGATGGTTCGATTGATATATTGTTTTTTCCCCATTGTTGTTGTTTCTGTTGTTGTTGTTGTTGTCAATTATGTGGCAATGCATGTGGTTAATAGATTTTTTATTTTATATTAACTTCTAGCGAAGGGTTGCCGTCGGCAGTGTTGCCAAGTACTAGTTCGAACACTTATGTAAACATATTTTGCAATGGTTTTCGTTGCTCTGTATGTCATTGTGCTGCCACTTAATTTTTATTTTTTAAGCAATTTTGTTTTTTTATTTATATGTTTGGCAGTTAAAGGGTTGCGTGTGAGTTCAATTTTTTTTCATTTTCAATTCAATCAGTATCTGTCTCTTTCAATTTTGTGCAAGGATTTCATGTATTGAAGAAATTTTTTGCACGCAAGCTTATTATAAAAAAGTGTTGGAAATTATTGTAAGGAAATACTTTTTTTTTTGCGACATTTTATTTGATTTTAGAATATATTGGACTCGGAGATACTTAAAGAACATGTCCAGAGTTAATTTTCTTTCAGTAAAAAATTAAATATTTAGTTCAATCATATGTTTTTTATGAATGATAAAGTGCATTTCCTGCTTTTTTCCGCTTACCTTCTCCCACACTTTTCCTCTCCTTCCCCTTCTTTCGGAACAAAATTCAAGTTTGCTGTGTCGTTTGTTTTATTGTTATGCGCTGGGTGACACTTAAGTATGTGTTTCGTGACTGATAACACGCACATGTGTTGGTGTTATGGGGTTGCATAGAGATTCATGACGCTATTTCTTATTTTCCAAGATAAAAATTCAAAACATTTTTACCACAAGCTGATTTGTCATCCTGTCGCTTAACTGCAAAGAACATGCCTTGTAAATGCTGCTGTAACTTACAACAGCCACAACTCAAGATTTATTTCAAAACAATTGTATCTGTCTGCTTATGTGTTCGTGGTACTATCTTAAAGGCGTCACATTTTTTTTTATGTTCTTAAGTTATGGCAGCGATAAAGTCCTGCATGAAGACAATGCATGTGCACTAGAAAAAAAGACACATTTAAAAAAGAGTTAATAATTTAATTGCCGAAGTTTCGCCGAAAGGATATTTTATTAGCAGTATAGCACTAGAGAGTTAACTAATTTGATAAGCGAACTGGAGTTTATATCAACATATTAGTTTCACAAGGATTATACAACTCTTTTTCTGAGCATATAGACATGCAACATCCTCATATTTTCAGTTATTTTTAATTTCTAATACAGTCAATTCCTTGTACTTAACCTCATATTATAATATATAATATAAAAATTTTAACCTCGTTGTTGCAATTAATTGGCCACCTGCTGCATTACTGCGTTGCTGCTGGAAGTGCAGCTTATTAAGCGACCCACCGCTAAGAAACAACAAATCCCTATAATTGACCAGCGGGCTTAACAAAAACACAACCAACGCAACCATCGATGTTTAACTGCAGGTTAAACAAGCTGTTGAAGCTTGCTTTCCGCAGGCTTTAACATACATTTAACGAAGGCTAGAAGATTGTGTTCGAGGCATGCGAGGCAGGCGGACAGTCGATGAATGTTGGGAGTGCAAGCATTGTCCAAACACAAAAGCATATCAATTACAACCTAGTAAAGAGGGTTAAAATGAGCACACACACACACGTAAACACAAGCACACATGTACAAATACAAACCTATACTTAGGCGTACTGGTCATAGGCCGAAAACGTAGAAGCAGCAACTCTGCTGACCAGCTGACTATGTCAGAGACTATAAATTAACCCTTTTTTGTTAATTGATACAAATAGAAATTGTTTGGGGGCTACTTGTTGTGCAAGTGTACTTGTATGTGCGCGTGTATGTATGTGTGTGAGTGTGGCAAAGCTTGCTCGAGGCTATGGGTAACTAACTATAACAATTAACCCTTAACTCTGAGGGTGGTTAAGATAGTAAAAGGTGAGAACAAGCGTCTAAAGACCAGGTCATTCAATGTTTTAGTTGATAGGGATGCACTTAGAAGAGGGTATTTAACGGTTATGAGCAAATCAAAAACTCGATAAAGTGTAGTATTTGGTTTTATCGTTATTTTTTTTTTCATTGGAAGCCTGTGTGATTTCATGGAATTTGTACATCTTGTTTTTTTATCACGCAAAGTATTTTAAAATCTAAAACGAAATATATAATCTTCGTCTTGGACACACACGTGTTTCATATACGAAGTATATCCCAAAAGTAACGGGAATTTTCAAATTTTGCAGGCTGTGTTGGTCAGACTGGCATAATTTTTTTATTATTGTGTTACAAGCATGTCTAAAAACTATCTATAAATTTTCATCATGTTTACTTTTTTGTCAACTGTTGAAAGAATAACACTTGTTTTGGTAGTGTTGCGATTTTTAATTTTTTATAAATAATTATTAAACGAGGACGATTGCGCCTTAGTTTTGACATCATAACCCTTAACCTATGTTCCATAACCATTAATTTTTTAACACACAAGTTGCAAATGCGAAAGGTTTAAAGTGAGGACCATGGGCTGGCCGGGAATCTAACCTGGAACCTCTGGGGTAGAAGTCAAGAACGCTACCTACTCGACTACCGAGGCCGCCGTCTATGTCTGTTTATGAATTTATGTCTATGTCTGTTTATGAGGTACGATGTATAGCGTACAAAATACACATATGGTGCGGCGGGTAACAGCGACGCAATGCACGTTCCCAATTGAATGATCTTCGGCGAAATTATCGCATTTTCGATGTGTCGATAGAAGCGGCCCAGTACCTAGGTTTCTTTAAAGTTTATACGTTGCAAAATATATTTCACTCCAGCTGATCTTTGCATGATCTACACTTTATACATCAGACTTGAAATAAGGTACAATTCGCACAGTTGGGCAAGGGCATCAGGCCTATTTTGAGTTTCTGAACATAATTCAACGGCGTACGATATATTTGATAGGAGATGAAAATATTTCATCTTCTCTCAACTTTCTTGAGCAACGACGCAATGTTGGGTGCCTTAGCCTATAATAGCTATTATTATTACAGGTATAGGAACTGCCTTAAGTAAAGTGTTCAAGAAAGGTACAAGACTTGACGCCACAAGCTTGAGCATTTCCCAGTTCCACTCGGTAAACCCTCAAAGCTATCCTTTAGCTTGATGCCCAATAAAAAATCGCATTACAGATTTTTTTTTTTTTTTTTTCTAAGCGAAGCTTTTTACGCCTCGTTCTGCGAGTTGCTGGAGTGAAATCTGAAAAAACCAGGGCTGCGGAGTCGGAGTCGGAGTCGAGGAGTCGGAGTCTGTAAGGATTTTTGGGTGAAAGAGTCGGAGTCGGAGTCTTAGAAAATGCACCGACTCCGACTCCGATAAAAACAAAAACATTATCAATTTTTAACAAATATCGCCATAGAACAAAATTTTATAGAAAAATTATTAATTTTTAAAATTATGTTAATATGTAAAGGGCCCTATAGACGAACAACTAGTAGCAAAACTGGTTGATAAACTGGTTGCTGGTTGTTTAAAAAAAGTCGTCTGTTGGTACCAGTTGTTCATCTAGTGGATGTATTAGTAGCAAAATTAGCAACCAAACGAAAAATGTTCATTGTAAAATCAATTCGTACGATGAGTTTCATGAGTGAAAATTTAAAAAAATATTTCAAATAAGTTTTCTTGCCAGTTTTTCTTATTAGTTTTCTTATAGACTAAAAATATCTATATGTATAATAGATATAAAAGGTAATTTTTAGGGTTTGCTTTTTGAAAATTAAAAAAAACAACAAAATTTGCTATAGTGAATGACATATTTATTTGGAGCGATACATCAATATCTGTCATTTACTTTTCAATGGTTATTTCATGTTAATGTTGCCCGCGGCTACGCCTGCGGTAGTCCATCCGTAAGCTTCAATTTTGGGATCCTTTTTCCAGCATTTCGACCAGTATCTCACCAATGGCATCTGTAATGTTTTCTTCCAGGACTGCAATTGTGGCTGGCATGTCCTTCTACATGAAAAAGTTCCCTTAGCCCCACAAAAAATAGTCAAGTGGGGTCAAATTACATGATCTTGACAGCTACTCCAAAACGTGAGATTAATTGCTCACCAAACTCGCCCCTCAATAGGTACATGGTATCGCGTGCCATGTGGCATGTGGTACCGTCTAATTCATCCATTTTTACTATAAAGTTGTGATTTTCATTAGTTTTAAAAAAGAGAGGTCCAATGACGGTCAGAGTACATTGGCAGCTCTTGAATTGCCTCTGGCTGCTTTTCAGACCAAATTCGGCAATTCTGTTTGTTAACGTACACATTGAGCCAAGAATGAGCTTCGTCACTAAAGACAATTTTTCGGCTCTCCGCAAAATCGCCCAAAGAAAAATGGCCCAAAACAAATAATGAAAAATCACCCAATTTTTTTCCATACGAATTTCTGTGATTTTTCATATGAAAAAACACCCACAAAAATTAAGCGATTTTGCATTTTTGTTGGGTAAAATTTCGTTTTTTGCTTTTGGGTGAAATTTCACCCAAATATATTGGGCGAAATTTCACTTTTCGTTTTTGGGTGATTTTTCGTTTTCTTTGGGTGATCTTTCGTTTTCAATATTAAACCTTAAATGCTCAAGGACCCCGATTTTTACCGAAAAAATATATTTTATGTAAAATTGAGTAAAAATAAAAACTGCGTTTTTAGTTTTGAAAATTTTTTTTAGTTTTCTATTTATATCGAAAATTCTTTTAGTTTTAGATCGAAATTTTTTCATCACTAAAGGACATGTTTTGAAAGCAGTCAGTATTTTTTCCTTATCAAAATTATTTATCTGTTCCTAGAAGTTAAACTGTTACATAATTTTTTAAAAAAGTATGACAAATAGAACTAAAAACTATATTTTTATTTAAGATTTATAATATTCTAAATAACATAGAACAGATTTGAAAAAATCAAACCAAAAATATAGCCGTAAGCCAAAGATACACGGTGCATTTAAGGGTTAAATAAGAAACGTCAATCAGTTCTTAAAGATAACGGTATTTAAAGTAAAAGCAGCGGTTCTTCTTTGCTTGGTCAAGTCAAAGGAAATATTTAGTACCGCGCCCGCGCATCGCGACGCGGCGGATCGCGCGTATCGCGGCGCGGCGGATTACGCGTAGTGCGACGGATCGCACGCGCCACCCGTCGCCCCGCCCTGCTCCCCCCCACCACCTCCGCCGTCATTTTTTATTTTTGAAATTTTTTGATAACCAAAGAAACTTGTTGTTTTGAAAAAGAATCAGTATTTTTCCCTTGTACGAAATGTTTTTATAGATTTTTAAATACGAGATTATATAAAATTAAAATGAATTAAATTTTTAAATTTAACGCACTTCCTACATAAATAGTATTATAATATAATATCCACATAAAAAGTATTTATATCATCAAATGATTGAATTAAAATAGACTTAAAAAAAAAATACTGGCCTTGAAAATGCTCATTTCGTACAAGGGAATTTAGGTATATCGTGTGGGAACACAATGTGAAGTAATGGGCGATTTTTTATTTTTTTGGGTGAATTTTCGTTCTTTTTTTTGGGTAATTTTTCCAAAAACTTTTGGGCTTTTTTCGTTTTCTTGGGTAAAATTTCGTTTTTTCGTTTTGGGCGATTTTTCATAAATTTTTGGGTCATTTTTCATTTGGGTGATTTTTCCTTTTTTTTTTTGGCGATTTTGCGGAGAGCCCAATTTTTCGATAAAACAGTCGATCTTCATCCAACTTTTCTAAGGCCCATTCACCACAGAAACGACGTTAGGGTAAGTCACCCGACTTCAATCCTTGCACCAGCTGTATTTTGTATGGTTTCATACCGAGGTTCTTACGTAAAATGTCCCAGGTGGTCAAATAACACAAACCTAATTGTTGAAATTCTATGCATGACAAAAAAATAAATTATTTTTAATTTTATGGTCGGAGTCAGAGTCGGAGTCGGAGTCGTAGTCGGAGTCGGAGTCGGTGCTTCAATATTTGGCGGAGTCGGAGTCGGAGTCATGATTTTTTGAACCGACTCCGCAGCCCTGGAAAAAAAGACACTTTTTTCCGACACCGTTTTTCTTAGAATTGATATTGTTTTTGCTTGCGTCTATTGCAACAAGAAAATGTTAAACTAAAAATAAATTATTGTTCGCTGCAGGAATTGAACTCATGCCCATCGACTGATAGTTTAACGCTCTAACCATCAAACCAAAAGCACAGTAGATCACAATAATATGTTTATAGGAATGTGTATTGGCTAGGCTTGGGTAGTTCATGAACGAACTAGTTCAATTGAACGATTCCCACTTATGAACGATGTGAACTCATTCAGTGTTTCTCGTTCTTTTAGTTAATTTTACTTCAATTGATTTTGCAGCGAGTAGGAACAAAATGAACGAGAGCAAAAATAACTAAATTTACCAAGCTATGGTTTGAATATTCGGTTTGTCCAAGCAAACTAAAAGACCCAACGAACTAAAAGAACGAACGAAATAAAAGAACGAACGAAAAGAACTAAATGAATGATTTCAAGGTATGCAAGATATTCATTGACTGTATTGCGCAATAAGACGTTGCACTTCCCATACCACAAAGACAGAAAACATTTTACTGAGAGGAAAATTGTCTTTTGGCGTTTAGTGGTACACCTTATGAGTGAAACATGGGTAACTCCGGGTGTATTTTAACTGGTATTTAACAAGACGCATTGTACCAAACAACTAAGTAACTAAATATTTAAAATTTATTTAAATACTTTTTCAATTAAATAAAATATGAAAATATTTAAACAGAATTAATAAAATAAATTTATTAAAATTATGCACGATTTTTTTTTAAATATCCTTTCAAGTATGTACTATTTGAAAATAAAACTCGCATTTAAAGAAAATTTATATAAAAATATTGGAATTAAAAAACAACATATTTGAATATTTCCCACGAGCTGCGTCCATCAAATGCCATTTGGTAGCATATTTTATTTTCTTTTTTCGTTCCCTTATTTATACTACTTTTGACAGTTTTAAAAAAATTAAAAAATTAAAAATAAAATAAACTTAAAAATATGCAGGCAAATGACAACCGGTGCAAGACATTCGTGAAAAATGTCCGGTTGTCACTCTAACCTTACAAAAATTTATTTTGCGATCATCAATCGCACTCACAAAGAATCCTGGCCAAACATGCGGCTATATTACTCTTGCAACAATAACTAAATGAGAATTATAAGAACTAAAGTTGCAACTGCAAGAAATAAACTGCAGGAACAGAGTGCGATGCTGTTGCTGCTTGTAGGAATATGTGTGTACGTGTGCGATGCTGTTGCTGCTTGCTTGTATGAAATATTTGTGTACGTGTGTGGTATAAATAAAATTCAAACACGGGAAAAAAACGAGTTGTAAGGAAAACATTGGATTTATCCACGTAAATATTTAAATAAAATTTATACTCAGGCGTGGATAATGCTAATATGCGTTATTTCCCTTAGTGTAGGAAAATTAAGGAAAAAACAAAATTTATAGTTGCTTTCGAGAGCGATTGAACGAGTATGGCGATTTTCCAACTTTTCGATACCACTTTTATAGTACGATTTCTCTTCCTCGCCAAAATAGGCTTCAGTTTCTGCGATTACTTCATGATTGGACTTGGATTTATTTCCAGCAAGCATTTTCTTGAGATCTGAAAACAGAAAAAAGTCACTGGTGGCTAAATCTGGAGAATACGATTGGTGGGTAAGCAATCCGAAGCCCTATTCATTCAATTTTGCCATCGTTTTCATCGATTTATGACACGGTGCATTGTATTGGTAAAACAACACTTTTTTGTTTTGCAAATTTGGCCATTTCCTTGCGATTTCAGCCTTCAATCGATCCAAAAGTGCACAGTAATAGTCGCTGTTGATGGTGGTTCCTTTTTGGAGATAGTCCATGAATATTATTCCTTTCGCATCCGAAAATACAGACGCCATCACCTTACAGGCCGACTGTTGGGTCTTTGCTCGCTTTGGATTCGGTTCGTCGACTACTGTCCACCCAGCTGACTATCTTTTGGATTCTGGTGTGTAATAGTGAAGCCATGTTTCATCCATTGTCACATATCGACGATAGAATTCGATTTTATTGCGGTTTAACAGAGCCAAACACTCACTCCTCTGGAGCATCAATTCGTTGTTGTTTTTGGTCGACTGTAAGCTCTCGCGGCACCCACTTTGCACAGAGCTTTCGCATACCCATATGTTCGTGTAAAATGGTAAAAACATTACCATCTGATATCTTTTCAATGTCAGCTAGCTGGTGCACCTTCAATTTGCAATCGTTCATAACCAATTTGTGGATTTTTTTAATGTTTTCTGGAATAAAAGCCTCATTTGGGCATCCACTATGCTCTGCATTATTTGTGCTGGTACGTCCACGTTTAAATTGGGCAATCCACTTTTCTACCATTTGTCTCGATGAAGCAGAGTCCGGATAATGTTTATCAAGCCATTGTTTGGTTTCCACTGTATTTTTTTTTTTCATCAAAATGCAATGCTTTATGAAAACTCGAAATTCGCTTTTTCCATTTTTTTTTTTAACAAAAGTTACACACAAATGCTATAACCAACTAATAAATAGTCATATTGTTGTCAAATTTATATAAGTCTCGTTTTGAAGATTAGTACTAAATAAAAATCATATGGAAAAGTACACTGAACCAAATATTGTTCTTAAAATCAAAGAATCTCGTTCACAAAGCGAAACTCATTGATTTTTAAGAACTATTCATTGCCCCAAAGAACGAATTCTTTGGTTCAATGAATCGTTGTTCTTAATTTTAAGGAACAGTTCATTGTTCGTGTTCATTAAAATTTTGTTCCAGTTCTTGTGTTGTAATCTCTAAAAAACCATTAGAGAATTTTATCTCAATAAGAAAATGATTTTTTAAAATATATCTTGATATTGTTTTAAAATTTCTAAGGACACACTAACTTATTGTAACAGTTGTATGTGTCATTAATTTATCATTTTTCTTCATAACATATCAAAGAAATACCGTAAGAACAAAGATTCATTGAATCAAGGAACTCGTACTTTGGACCAATTTTAATGTATAATACATTGGGACAAAGAACTTTTTCTTTGTTAATAAGTACGTTTTGGTTCTGTGTAGCGTTTGGGTTCGTGCTACTAATTAAAAGAGTGTTCGACGTATCAATAAAAGATTTATTTAATTCAAACTTAAGCAAATACAAAAAAGAACTGAACTGATCTGATCGGATGCTAACAATCGTATGTATAACAATGCCGAGAATGAATACAGTGTTGCCAGATAGGTTGAGCTTCTTTCCCCCAAATCTGAAAAAAATTTCTGAATTTTCCCCTAAAAATAAAAAAAAACCCCTAAAATTTTTTTGAGTTAATTTATTGAATACTTTGTTTAATTGATCTAAATAAATACAATATCAAAATAAATTTTTGGACTAAAAAAACATCACATTAGTTTTTTTGTACATAGTAATTCATTAAAGGAACTTAAAAACACAAGCTCAAGTAATAAAGAAATTACATCTTTTTAATTTCAATAAGATCGCTTCAATATAAGAGCTATAAACGCCATAACACACGGACAGAGAGACAATCGGACAGACGGAAACATTGCAATTTGCGAGAGAAAAAAAAAATATATCTTACTAATTTTAAGTACCTTTGTTAATTAACACAAACACATTGTTGAAACCGACACATAATTTAATTATATTTAGATTTATACTTTACTGTTTTCCACTTTCACTTTCTATAATTTCTATAATTTGTTCGAATCAAAAACACATTGACTTAAAATGTCAGAATGAAAATATTTTCATTCATTAATAAAAACCTACTCAAAAAAACAACATCAAAAATTTAAAATTAGATTTATTTAAGGGAACATTCAAAGTAAGTATACTGTCCACATGCAGCTAGCAGGAATCTGAGCTATTAAAACATGGTCCTTCGAGCCGGATTTAAAGGATCAGCGGGAAGTGGATTAAATGGTGATGGTCGCCGTGAATTGGCGACTATGTTTTATATAATTTTACTACATTTGTTTTTTTTAAGGAGAGAGAGTTGTGCTAACAAAATGAAGCAAATTATCTGTTCAGATGGCAGCAATGATAGCGATTTACAAGTGCATGAAGCAAGCGCATGTGAGTATGAACAGCAGTTCATTCAGTTTAACCAATCTGCAGTTTTGAGTGACTATACTATAGGGTTCCCATATGACTTATTTTCAAAAGAGAACTTTCGTTCTAATAAAAGAGAACATTTTAACTAAAAAAGAGTTTACAATAAAAAAATTATTTATTAAATAATTTATAATTTTATTGATGTTATAATTAATTAATTAATTATTATTAATGATAGAAACAACGAAATAAATATATAATAAAACAATAAAAAACAAAAAGAATCACATTTTCTTAAAAAATAAACAAAATAAATTCAAAAATCACATTTTCTTAAAAAAAACATAAACAAAATAAATTAATATATAAAAATTAATTGAGATCAATATCTGATTCTGATTCTGATGAATCGGAATTATACTTTTTTGAGGTACTTATTAGGGCTAAGTATTTTTTATCGTTAATAATTAAATCTTTAAAAGATTTACATTTTAAATCCTTAAGATTGTATACAACCGTGAGAATCGATCTGATGGTTGAAATTTTGAGTTTGTTCCGCTCTTTCGTCCATTGTGCCCCAATTAAAGAAAATATTCTTTCGACATTTGCATTTTGTCCTGGTATGCAAAAAAAAAATTGACAAATTTTTAGGAGTTCCGAATAATACTCTGAATTATTATTATTTTCAAAAAACTTTAACCATTTTGCACTTGATATTAGTTTTTTAAATTCATCATCGGTATCAGATAGTTTCGCGGCCACAAAATTTTTTAAGTTACAAAACTGGTCAAAACCTTTTGAATCATTGAAACTTAATTCGACACCTTTCGAAGATATATATTTGACCGTAAGTTCAACTGATGTCCACTCAGGTACTTCGTCCAATTTCATCCAATTGAAGCAACTGAACTCATCCAAGTGAATTGTCCATTTTTCGAGGTATTCCAATGATTTTCGGTAGCACTTCATACAATCATTTTTAAAAGAATTAACTTCAGTTTCAAATCCGTTCCCGATTAATTCAAGTAATATTGTATTTGTGGAAATTGGCAAAAAGTTCTGGTCAATTCTGCACTTTAAAGTGGTTTTCAAAGATTTCACGATTGACGATACCTCCAAGATTGAATTTGTTTCCATTTCCATCTCTTTACTTCTTTCGTGAAATACATATTGCAATGAATGTACAAAGTACAAAAACGCCTCACTTAAGTTTGACTTAAAAAATCGTTCCAGAATAACTGGACAGTTATCAATAGATAAAAAATAAGATTTTAGAGCTGGAAAAACTTCTAGAATTCGATTCACTGCGGGAAATAATGATAGCCATCGTGTGCCTGAATGTCCTAGCAAATTTTTATATTCTATTTCAGTGAAGCTGCAAAATTCCTTTAAACTTTCGGTTCTTACTGTGTAAATTGAAAAAAAATTAAAGATTTTTATACAAATCAATTCTACATCAACAGGAAACGAATCAAAACCAGTTTTGGCTGAGTTAGAAGTAATGTGAACTGGGCATCCGATTCCAATTAAATCCTTTTCCAGTTTTGATTTCAATTTGCAATAAACATTATTTTCGCCAGCTCTGTTTATTCCACCGAAATTCGTATTGCAGTTATCTGCGGAAAATGCAATACACTTTTCTAACAAATTAAATTTTGTTAAATATTTTATTATATAATTCGCTATGGTTTCGGATTTTTCATCTTGTAAATTATTCAGATGTAACATTTTCGTTTGAATTCCAGTTTTTGCATTGAAGTATTGGATTAATAATGGAAACATTTTAATTGAACCATGGTTGCTTCCATCTGTAGAAACAGATATATATGGAATTTCGGAAATTTCCTTTATAATATTTTCAATACAAAAAGGTGTTATTACATTTTTTGCAATTGCCCTGGTTTTTGTATGCGCAGACCTAACCAGTTTTGCAATTTGGGAATCTTCAAATATTTCTTTAAATAAACTTGAACTGCAGTCGGTGGAACGGAAACTGAAATGGTGTTTAAGAGTATGGAAAGCTAAGGTAGCTTCTGCAGCAGCTACCTTGTCATCCAGCTTTGTATATTTTGGTATAAAAAACTGGGTCAAACTACTCGAACCTTCACCTGCCTGTAATGATTGTTTGTGCCTTTGCGAACCAATATGTTGCTCCAAATCATATCGTCCTTTATTTGCAATCGAGATTTTGGTGTTGCAAATCGTGCAGAATGCTTCATGTTTTGCAAGTTCTGGTTTGGCAATGAACGATTTGTATTTTGTTTGTAAATCATGGTTAAAAACACATTTTCTTTTGCTCATCTCTTGGCTACGAAAAAAGTTTTTATATAAATATAAAATAATAATCAAAGTTAAAAAAATAGATTACCTTATTGCTTATTAAACTAGCTAAACCATTAACTTTAAGGCTTTACACAAAGCAACCACGCTGCAGCAATAAACAATTTGTATTTGATTTGACAGCAAACGGTTTGCTTTTGACAGAATGACAGATTTAACTTGTCAACAGATTGAACCCAGTAAACAATTAGAGCGTGTTATCGAAATGCCGAGAAAAAGTCCATAGCTCCGATTTCTGTGGCGAATTCCTACTAAATAAATAAAATTCCATCAATCTAGGATTTTTTTTTGAAATAGAGTACATAAAGAGCACTGTTGGACAAAAAACTACCGCACCAAAAAAAGAGAGTGAACAAAAAGATACGAACACAAAAAGAGAACATGTTCTCTTTAAAAGAGATGTAATGGACAGCCTACTATACTAGTCGCATAAGATGCATTTGGCCGTGATATATATTCCGTTATTCCGTGCGACATAAGCGCACTGCACGGAATGCGCAGTACTATTTATTTAAATGCAATGCATAGCAGGCATCCTGTATGGGGTGCAGATATAATTTCTTACATCCTGTGCGACATAAGCGCACGGCACGGGGTGTATGAAGTTAAATTGGCACGTACCTGTATCCCGTGCGATATAAGCGCACTGCATGGGATGTTGGTGTTAATCCATGGCATGCATGCTGTATGCACTCTCTGCGACATGAGCGCAATGCATAGAGTGCATAACATTGGCATTTTGGCATTTTTATTTGAGCAATTTGAGCGATTTGAGCGATTTGAGCAATTTGAGCGATTTTAGCGATCTTAGCGATTTGAGCGATTTAAGCAATTTCAGCAATTTCAACAAATATTTGGCTATGCAATTTTAGAATTTTGCGCATTTAAGCATTCCAGAATTGCAGCAGCAATGAGCACAACCGCATTAGAGTAAGGTATTAATATGTTTGCAATGAGCGATTTCTTTTTAGTGGCACCAGGCGCATTCGTTCGCATTTCACGTGAGCATCAGGCAGAAATGGATGCATGCTTGGCAGCAGTGCAGTCCAATAAAAACTTTTCTGGTGAGCGTTTGTTCGAACCGCAGCCAGGCACAGGCGCACTTCAGCAGCAAGGCGTAAGAGGATATAAACAGCAGCTCAAACGCATGAGACCAAAACGAAAATTGGCAAAAGAGGATGAGGCAATACCGCGACTGCTTTGGGTGAATTTCACGGCGCTCATGCAGGCTGCAGATCAAGGTCACTACCTAGCTGATTGGTCAATCGAAGAAGTTAGTGTGCGGATGGAGCATTTGGAAAGTGTATGGCAGGTATTCCAGGCAATTTGGCAGACATCCAGCGCTCGCTCAATCTCAGATGAGATGTTCAACAAAATGTACGAACTTTTTGGTAAAGGAACCAAGACGTATCTTAGTTTCAAGGCAAAACTACTCTCCCAACTGAACACTGGCGGCTCAAACAATAGCGCACGGGCACCATTGATAACCTCTGAAAATGGTCGGTTAATCCAAATTCAACTATCAGAGCCTCCAAAGCTATCTAAGTTTTCTGGACTTGAGGTCGATTGCGCTAATTTCCGGGCAATGTTTGAAGCAGAAGTTCATAACAACGACAGATTTTCGGATGCACAAAAAATGCGATATTTGTTGGACTCATTGCAAGGAAGAGCAGCACAAATATACAAAAATTGGCCAATTGCAAATGATGGTAGCTATACTGAACTTTGGACAGCAATATGCTATCAGTACAGCAATGAGTACAACACTATTCGTACAATGAGTACAACACATGTACATACAAGAATTATATGCATTGAAAACGTTATATTCACCAACATGCGAACAGATGCGAAAGCTCCTTGATACGGCCAGAAGTGTTTTCCGTCAACTACGATTGCTGCTTGCCCCCGAAAAAGTAGCCGAATACATGTTGTTGCATCAGCTCGAAAACATTTTAGATGCTGACAGCCAAACACAGTGGACATCGCGACGTTCCGCTCATACGCTTCCCACCTTGGAAGAAATGTACAATTTTTTGGAGACACGAGCTAGTTTGTTAGAACAACTGTCAACAACACGTTTAGTAATGCAAAGCAATAATCGCTGCTTTAGTTCATCAAGCAATCTAAGTACAAAGATGAAAGAACCCTTAGAGCGACCAGTACAAAAATTATGTCGGCTTCCGATTGATATTGAAGCAGAGACTTCAAGGGCGCAGTGTGTTGAAACCGACACATAATTTAATTATATTTAGATTTATACTTTACTATTTTCCACTTTCACTTTCTATAATTTCTATAATTTGTTCGAATCAAAAACACATTGACTTAAAATGTCAGAATGAAAATATTTTCATTCATTAATAAAAACCTACTCAAAAAAACAACATCAAAAATTTAAAATTAGATTTATTTAAGGGAACATTCAAAGTAAGTATACAGTCCACATGCAGCTAGCAGGAATCTGAGCTATTAAAACACACATCTTTAAGTTTAACTGAATTTGTCTTGAAAATTAGTGCGTTTTGGGGAAAACTTGTTTTTTAAGCGTTTTTTTAAATTAAGTGTTTTATCTTATGCGCAACTTTGCGCAGCCAATTTTTTAAAAAACATAAGGCAGATAAACTATATTTTATGAAAGTATTATTTTTCGATTGTAATTAGGTGCAACTATTTAGATTTTTTCTACTAAATTTTAGTAAAATAAAAACTGCTTAATAAATTTAGAGACATACTTCCAAGTTTTTTCTAATTTTTGTTATATAAATTTTTTTCTTTTTTTTTTTTTGTTGGTTGCAAATTCAATGGTATTTAAGTCATTAAAAAAAAAAAAAATAAAAAACATTTAAATATATGCTTTCTCGTCGTCAGAACTTAAAACAGCCTCTCATATCACACATATTCTGGTGCTATTTCGCTCATTCGACAAACAATCAGCTGCGAAGCAATATTGTTTCGATGGTACGCAATTGTTTTGACTCACTTTGATAAAATCAACCTTGTAAGAGCTAAAACAAAATGAAAAAGAGAACACAAAAGGGTGCATCAAATGCAAAAAAATACAGTTCATAGTTGATGTTGCCACTTCTTTTAGAAACCACTAAAAATTCTCAAAAAACACTAACAGAAAAATAGAATCCCCCTAAAGTTTTCCCCTAAACATTTTTGACCCCTAAATTTTCTTCTAAACCGAAAAAACCCCTAATCTGCGAACACTGAATGAATATTAAAAAGGAATAGAAAAAGTTAAGTTGGTGGCGGTTGACAAAATACAATCGATTATGATTTCATGACAACCAGGTGGCATTGCAAGTCACGTGAAGTGCCCACAGAAAAAAATCTAGTAACGCCATCTATGTGTCATCCTATGGACTTTTTGAACGGACTGTTAGTAGTTAACGTTGTATCAACGTGACATTTGGGAAAAAGCTTTTATACAGCCTTACAACGAAATCAATCGAGAATATTTTTAAGCCAAAATCTGAGTACAAGCAAAACTTAACAAGATAGGTATTAGTATTTGGATTTGCGAATTGTATCACATTGACACACAATACGTTTGAAGGTTAAGGTTCTTTAATGTTCTTCAACCTTTGACCACATTGAAAATTGACAAAAATTTTCTTCTCGTATATCGGCATTTTGTTTATAATTCTATTCAAAAACTGTTTCAAAAAGCTTTTTTTCTTGGTAAAAATTTACCTGAACCTCCTCAGTTAACTTAATGCATGTTTGGAAGTTCTTGGTAAAAATTTACCTGAACCTCCTCAGTTAACTTAATGCATGTTTGAAAGTAATCGGTTTTATATTGGAACTAATTGAATTTTACTAAATAAGATCTAGTTAATAAACACCATTTATAACTGCACTTAAGAAAACAGAAAGTATACGTTCCTTATTGCTGTTGTTCGTTTTGTTCTTTTTATTGTCGTTGTTGTTGTTGTTTTTGTTGTTGTTGTTGTTGTTGTTGTTGTTGTTATTGTTGTTGCCGCCAACATAAACTACTAGCTGATTACATATCCCTACATCGTTCATCGTGCTTTGTGTGAACTAAACAATTTTATTGTTTAGTTAATTAGGCCTTTTAGCATTAACAATTTATGAACCAAGTATAAAGGCGCATACAAACATACTCAGAACACAAACACACAAGCATACTCACATATATATTATTAATGCAACGTTGTCCTTTTTGTATGCTTACCGTAGGAGTAACATGTAAGTGAACGGAGCTTTGCCATTGTTCGTAATAACAGCCTGCATGCATGAATGTGTGCCATGAATGAATGTACTCAGCGTAAATATGTGTGTGTGTGTGTGTGTGTGTGTGTGTGTGTGTGTTTATGTGAATATATGTATACAAACAGGATATGCATTTGTGCAGTCGTGAAGTGAAATGCGTTCATAATAGAATTAGCCGCGTGTCACACAATTCAAAATTGTATGCCTCGGTCAAAACGGAAGAACCATCGAACGGAAGGACAACCGAACCAACGGATGGACGGACATGTAAGTTGGGCGGATGTTGTAATTACAATGTCCGCCGCTAGTCGTATATGTTTCACTAATGCGCTCTAATTTAATTTAATGAATATGTTAGCGGTGGCGTTTAATTGTTTTCAAGGCGATATGCTAATTCCTCGGAAAGGAATTGTAACAATTTCAGCTTGTGATGAAGGCCGGAATGGATATATGTTATTAAATAATTTTCGCTGATGTTGTTTCAATTTCTTTGAGAAATTTTTTATTGTCTTTAATTGATTTTTAAAAACTTCATTGCATTTCTTCTCTAGATTTCCTACCCATATTTGGAAGTTGATATTATCTGCAGTCTAATTTCATCTACCTCTTCTTCTCAAAAACCATTTTATTTTTTGGTTATTTGCAATTTTCAGCAAATTACGACTTGACTCTGTCTGCTATCCTAATTATGCGCGTTAGTGTCTGTCATTGACTTGTCTCACAGCTGTCAACGACATACGTGCGACGACGTCATGCTTAACGCTTCGTCCTCTATCCTTACCAACTCATTTTCAAAACAACTAATTTAATCCTTTGTTTGCATATCCACAACGAAATGCATGAAATTTGCATAATTCTTCATATTTTGTGCTTAATTTTCAACACATTTTATATCTGCATGTTTCACCATAAAATATGAAAATATCCAAATTTAGTCGAAGTACTGTTGCAATATGTTGTCAGTTGTTCGGGCCATATGCTATGTGCGTGTGTGTGTGAGTGCTTACCATGACCACAATGGAACTCAACCAAGCGATTCACCGTTTCTCAGAGTGTAGCCATTCCTTGGATGGAGCTTGTCTACCTGCTGAGATGTGATTTTCATTTGGAATCCTTGCACACATAACTATTTCGTCCAGTTACCGCTCTGCCAACTAGACTCCGCGCAGTCTTTGTTCTCTTACTCATTCATTACTTGACAACTCTTCAGTTGTTCCAACGGCTAGAGGAAGCCACTTGACAAGGGTTCTTAATGATTCTACTACAGAATTGTTTGAAATGACTTTGAAGTTTTAAGGATATAGTTTCAGTTAGTAAAACATCTTGTTCACACTTATTGTTGTTGCTGTTGCTGGTGTTGCTACTAGTGCCTAGTGTTATTTTTGTGTGACTGAAGAGAACTACGAGTGTACTGATGTTGTTGCTGCTGGAATTTATAGAATATTTGTGTAGAAATTTAGTGTTGTTTTTCAAGCGGCATCAGGAAGTAGGTAGTTACAACAACAAGACGTTGCTGGTGCCAAAAAGTGTCAAACATTCAGCATTTGGTAAAATCAAGTGTCCTTTTGTTGGTGTTTATGTTTGTGTCCTCTCAAGAAGGACGACACTTTGTTTGGACTTTTTAAATTATAAAGTTTTTAAGCTAATTGCTTATTTTGTGGAAATTAAGTGTTTTAATTTTGTTTACATACAGTGAACATAAAGTTTGTGTCCAGACTCAAGGTTGTGGCGATAGAAAATTTAGTGAGAGCAAGGAGAATAACGCAGAAGAAGAAGAAGTAGTAGTAAAGAGTTTGCCTCAATTAAGATTGTAAGCTTCATATGAAACGAGTTTAAAAATAAAATTAGGGAATACGTACGTATATTATCATTACAGGGGCCAACTTCATTATCAGTATTTCAGCGTAAAAGACAAAATATGAGTATGAAGCCGGCAAGATTTATTAATTAATCCAAGTCTATTGACCACGAATCTGCTCAAGAAATTTCCCCAACGGAAATCTGCCCCGAGATTACACGCGTTTTTTTCTGATTTGTCGGAAGACAATTGGAAATACGAAAAAAAAAAACCATTTGATATTTCAACCCCCACATTCTTCTTTTTACATGTATTTTTAAGTTATTTAAAAATGATCCAAAGAATCCCCATCAAAAGGTGTGGATAGTATCCTGGAACAGAAAATTGTCGAAGATCTTCCATATTTAAGCAATAAGAACAATTTGGTCATAATCGGCGTAAATAATTTTTTCAATTTTTGGGTTTTTTTTTCGAAATACCGTGTTTTCAAAAACTTTGTGTGCTAGGGATTACCGGGTTTTCTGGTCAAGTAACAAGACGCTCTTAAATATTTTTACACGTTCTTGTCTTTTTTTTTTATTCGTAGGAAGATTATTGAAAATACGAAAAACAAACTACTTTATATTTATTTCATTTTATAATTCTTAAAAAACTATTTTATATTTTATTTCAACCCCCACTTTCTTCTTTTTACACTTATTTTTACTTTATTCAAAAATTTTTCTTAGAATCCCCACAAAAAGGGTGGGATAGGGTACTTCAACACCAAAATTAGCCCCGACTTTCCATATCTGAGCAATATAACAAAAAAACCTCAACAAAAACAAAGCCGCTGGTCCTAAGTCATCAGGAAGACCACAAATAGAGCTTAAAATGTATGCTTTTACTTTGACTCGTCCTCTGCTCAACCTATTCAACATCTCCTACAGAAGAGGAGTATTTTCATCTTGTTGGAAGATTGCAAATGTCCTGCCATTAACAAAAGAGGCTCTGCAAACAAATTCCTCAAATAATCGACACATTACGATATGGATTGGTAATGGAGAGTGTAATAGACCTCAAACTTCTCAACTCACAATTGCAAACTTCTCAACTCACTTCTCAACTCACAAATAGGTTCAACTTTTGAATTCTTCTTCCAAGAGGTTTCCTCTTCGATATACAATTTTCTAAGACACTTGTGAATACTAGTTTGAAATGTTTTTGTTCGATTACACTTTTCAACATGAAAAAAATAACAAGGTTCTGACAACGGATTCTGATAGAGAGGGCGAAGAAAAAAAAAAATATACGTGTATTGGCGATTTGAAAGTTTACGTGTGAGTCTTATATTAGGGGGGATTTAAGTTTCCCCCTTTTTGAACATTCTTATAGTAAATCAGCATAGGAAATCATGTTGTCCTTACATTTTGGGTATAGAATGTGTTCTGAGGATATATGTAAAATACTACGAGAAATACTTTTGTGAAACATTTTAACCCCCTAAATTCTCAATTATTGGGTCTTCTTTGACCCTTTTTATGATGAAAGGCAAAAAACACGCTAAAACAAGTATATGACTGGTTAAAATGTTCCACAAAAAAATTTGCTATAAAATTTTTCTCAGAAAGTAAGCGAAGTTAACAGCCTTGTATTAAACTAATGACAAAAAGTAAAGTTTGAATCATATCATCTTTTCTCTTTGCTTCGCTAAGTTTTGGAAACAATGTTTTCAAAAAATTTAATGCCGATCCATTTCTGTCCAAAGATTTAATAAAGTTTTTTACTACACCAAGTTTTATATGCAGTGGTGGTAAAAGAATATACTTTTTTAATAGATTTATATTTAAACAAGTAAAATTATGATTCTATAGAATGATACTATAGTAGAATTTTTTGGACATTTTTTTTTTCGAACACTTTAACCCGTTATAACCTTATTTTATGGGTATTTTTTGGCTTTTATAATAAAAGTATATCTTTTATCATGAATGCTCCTGAATGCTCCTAAGGCAAAACTTAAACGAGAAGCCTCTCCGAACTTGTGATCGGAAATATGTGTGATTATTCGATAATACATCCAAAGTAATTCTGAACCCAAATTTCAAATTTTATTTGTTCGATACAAGTTCGTCCACAGCACTTTAATGAGGTTATTTCAAGTAAAAATTGAGAAGGATAAAATACTAATGCGGGTATCAACTCAAGGTATAGGACTTTCATTATTGTTTATTTTTTTTATAAAATCGAACAATAGCATGTCATGAACAATAGCTAAATCTTTATTGGATTACTAGCTTTTCCCGGCACGCGTTGCTGCACCCTGCAACTATATGGGAACATAATAGGTGTATTCAAAACTTTTCTTAGACTCATAGTTTGACACCACTGTTATTTTCCACTGCCCGTTACAGTTTCCCAGTAGCAGGAGATCACCAAATAGTAACTCCATTTTGAGTTTGTATGTAAGTATTGCTAAAAAATTTCTTCGAAAAAATCAAGGGGTAGGCTTTGTTTTTTGAATCACAAAAATGGTTTTTAATTTTTGCGTAAAATTGAAATAACTTTTGTTTACAAATTTTATATGTTTTAAATAGAATTGACAATTTGTGAATTTGAATTTAAATTAGTTTTACAACAAAAACAAATTTTGAGCCTTTTTTTGAGGAAAACTCCAAAATTTTTGAAAAAAACTTTTTGAAAAAAATATTTAAAATATATATACTCAACTACCGGTATTTTTGCAATAAGTTTTTCATAGTACTTTGATGAAGCTTTAAAACAAAAAAAATTTAACAAAATGTATAAAAATGCAGCGGAGATAGATATTTGAATCAAAAATTAAATTTCTGATTGTTTTTTTCTCATTATTGAGCAATTGCATTAAATATATCGTTGTAGTAAAATTTTTCATAGTTTTCAAGATATGTTCATGTTTTTGATGTCAAAATAACGGAAATTTTTTAAATTTTACCAAAATTAAGAAATATTTTATATTTTGTAAATATCTGAGTATGTAACCTAAGAAAACAACTAAAAATATGCGATTTTGTAAAAAATTTGTACTACAGCACCACCTGGTGTCCAAGGTGGTTCAAAGAAGATAGTATTAAAAAACTTATCGTACCTGAAAACTACTATATACCAATTTTTATCCTAATCGCATGAGCGGTTTGGGAGTTTTAGGTGGTTTTGTAAAAAAATTTGTACTATAGCGCCCTCTGGTGTTCAAGATAGGTCAAAAACGATAGCAGCAGAACACTCAACGTATATGAATCCCACTGTATACCACTTTTCATTCTAATCGCATTAGCAGTTTATAAGTTTTAGGCAGTTTTGTAAAAAATTTGTACTACGGTGCCCTCTGGTGTTCAAGGTGGATCAAAATTGATAGCCCACAAACACGCACCGTACCAAAAAACTTCTATATGTAGTCTAAAGTAGCCACATGGAAGATTATGTATGAAATACAATATCTTTTAAAACTGCAAAGCAAATATTTGTTAAATAATATGCCTTTGCATCCCTACACCTCTTGTTGATACACCATTTACAAAAAGTATATTAAAATTGACCCAGTGGATATCGTCCATTTACAAAGAACAATATTATCAATATGATTTCCAACAAAAAATTTATTATTATACTTAGCTTCTTTTTAGTATTATACTCGTATATATGCTGAAATATGAAAATGTAAAACAAAAAAGGAAACGTATGTGGATAAATGAATAAAAAAGTTTTTGGAGGAAACTGAAAAGTTATATTTTGCTTATGGTCAATGTTACTGACTGCGTTTAGAAGTGCGTGAACCACTCCATGCCAATTCGAGACCAAGTTCGAACCCCAGCGGACTGACAGAAAATGTTTTCAATTGAAATTAATATGACTGCGGACATCACCTCAATGCAGACAACATTAAATAACACACACAACACAATTTGATCATAAGAAGCTCGGCCAAGGTCCTTTCAATGACTGTAATGTCTAATTCGTTTATTTTTTATGAGAGCGAACCCTCGTAAGTATGCTTCATATAGGTTGTAAGGAAGAACCTATTCGATGTTCAGTATGCTTCCAAGTAGCTTCTATAGTAGTTTTGACAACAAGGCTATTTCATAAGATAGTGAACGTCTAATTGATAAAGCTTTACTCAAGTATTTACCAGGGAGGGAAAATTTTCCTCACAATAGCTTATTATAAGGTCAATTGTTAGTTGGGTTCAAACTCTCAGTAGTGGAATCAATTACTCACTCACCAAATTTCACTCAACCTCAATAAGATTTCAATGAGGCCCACTTTACTGGTGAGTGGTACTGGTACTGGTGGTGAGATCTAGGTTGTTGTTACACATATTTTGAAGATGTTTGAAGGTGTGGTATACACTGAACCAAATATTGTTCTTAAAATCAAAGAATCTCGTTCATAAAGCGAAGTTCATTGATTTTTAAGAACTATTCATTGCCCCAAAGAACGACTTCTTTGGCTCAATGAATCGTTGTTCTTAATTTTAAGGAACAGTTCATTGTTCGTGTTCATTAAAATTTTGTTCCAGTTCTTGTGTTGTAATATCTAAAAAACCATTAGAGAATTTTATCTCAATAGGAAACTGATTTTTTTAAATATATCTTGATATTTTTTTAAAATTTCTAAGGACAGACTAACTTATTGTAACAGTTGTATGTGTCATTAATTAACCATTTTTCTTCATAGCATATCAAAGAAATAACGTAAGAACAAAGATTCATTGAACCAAGGAACTCGTACTTTGGACCAATTTTAATGTATAATTCATTGGGACAAAGAACTTTTTCTTTGTTATTAAGTACGTTTTTGGTTCTGTGTACAATTAATTTTCCTCAGTGATGCATGTATCTCAATCGATTTTATCACAATCTCTAGATAATTCAAAGGAATTTGAGTAAGTGTGATACAAAGTAATTCACAAGGACCGCGACATCATTGATTGCATTTAAATGTCCAAACATACGCCACCAATGCAGGAGTACAGCAGAGCAAAGTCATATCCCAGTTTGTTCTTGGTTTTCGTTATCCTTATTCGTTTGCCGATGACACCAGCATTTGTCATTCATATTTGTTCAAAAACCACCGAAGCTCTTTGAAGATTGAGAAAAAGAGGCACAGTATAAATTCCTGAAAATATCCTGCTTATAGAAAAGAATTTAATGAAGCAATACCTAGTTTTGTCTGCTAACTCACAACCGAATGAATTGTATTTTAGCTCCCACAGTATGAACGGCTTAAATCTTAGAGGGCCAGTCTTTGTTGACGTGCATGGCGTACTTGGCTAAATTGATTTCTAAATTGATTTTGATTTTCATTCGAATAATCATAATTTTCATGTGTCAAAAGAAGCCAAGTGCCTATGTTTCTTAAGGGGCACCACTAGTGTGAGCACCTAAAAAAAGGTGATTTTTGGGAATTTTTTAAAATAAAACTAATGCATGGAATGTTTTAATAATTTCAGCAAGCGAGTAAATTCAGCGAGATATTCCCAATCTCTCAAGGCTCAAGAAAAAAATCCCGCACTGTCACTGTTTCATAGTGACCATCACAGTGCTTAAAATAATAAAACCAAAAATTTTGTTAAACTAGAAAATATTTCCCGTACCATGACTCTCGGTCGAAAAATAAAAAAAAAAATAAAAAAATGATCAAAGAGGCGGAGTTTCTAAAAAAGTTTCAAATTTCGCGTGAAAATGGCCTGCCAAAGTTGCATTCTGTATTCGTTCGAAAAACTGGAGGTTCATGGTATGGAAAACACTTACAAAAGAAGCTGCAATGAGAATCAAATCGATCGGATGATTTTTTCGAGTTATTTTTTAAAACGCGTTTTAAGTTTAACCGTATCTTTATGTATTCCGAAAAGAGCACTCTCCTTCGTGAAAGAAACTAGCAACAATATTTTTTGATATAAAAAATGTATCTGTATCTGTATATGTAAAGATGCAGTACGTTACTGATTTTATGGTTATAAATCAAGAAATATTATAACTTCTGCTAATCTGCTTTTTTGTGGCGTCCGTGGCGTAGTTGGTTAAAGTGCGTGGCCGCTATGTCAAAGAACCTTGGAGACCCAGGTTCGAACCCCAGCAGCGACAGAAAATTATTTGAATTAAAACAATTTTTCTGTACGGGCGCCACCTGTCTGCAGACAATGGCAAACCTCAGAGAGTAATCAATATGCCATGTAAAGCTTCTTGAGAACGAGAACATTCCGTTCATCGCCGTTCGGAGTCGGCGTTAAGCATGTAAGTCCGGTTCTCGGTCAATTGTGTACAAAATTAATAACACGCACAACACAATTGATCATAAGAAGCTAGGTCAAAGTCCTTTTAAGGGCTGAAATGGCCAGTTATTTATTTTTTTTATTTTTAATCTGCTTTTTTAGGCCCATACAATACACCTTTTGCTTCTTCGAAAATTACCTGAAGGGCGGCTGAAGCCTTTCTTCGAACAATATGAATTCCATTAGAACGGTGTTTAAAAAAGTTCACTTAGGCTGATCTTCTTAAAATCTGTACCTCATATAGTTTATATTTGACCAAAAATGGAGTTCACTTCGCATATTCGGGGAGGGTGCTCTCTCAATTCTCTTAGGCAACGACACAATGTTGGGTGCTCATGGCTTTAGTTAAATATACGACCTGACTCAATCGGATCGAGTTTTTTCTAGGTCTGCTCGTACCGAAGCTTCATAGTCCGAAGCCACAATATTACCTTTTTGCCCTATGAAACCTTACATTACCGGGATAACTCGTTTTACGGTTGCACAATAAAATTTTGCATTAATCTCCCTGCAAACGTGTTCCCCAACAGTTTTGTTGTGTGCAAATTTAAAACTACTAGTATCACCTTTGGACGAGATTCGACCATTTAAATATTGAGTTTTTTTTGTATTTTTATTGAAAGCATTTTTTCTATTTCTTTACTCATATGCAAACGCAACCGTACTCATACCACATCAAACGCACCACCAGAAGGAAATCACAAAACAGTAACTCAATTCTGATTTTCCATGTTCTGTGATTTTTACTTTCAAAGCTATTCGATATCAAAAATGTGGCTTGTATATGCGGAGCCACACCCCTTTGTCCAATGCCCGTCACAGTACCCTACTTCCCTTATTCTACTTTCTAGTAGAAATGCTTCCAAAGCTATTTGATACAACAACTTTGAGTTGTATGAGTGTTTCCACGCCCCTTTGTCAAGGAAGGCAGTTCTTACCAAGTTTCATTGATTTGCGACTTATAGTTCGGAGACTTATAGTTCCTCGCCTCTATTTCAACGTCCATCAAATGTAACCATAGGAATGGAACGTCTGATTTGAGGTCGAATTGCCCACCATAGATATTCGGTGCACTCCTTTTCCCTACTCTTATTGATTTAAAAAAAAAAATTATCAAAATTGGTTGAGAAACACGGGAGAAAATGTTTCTTAACTGTTCTGCGTACACCTATTTATATATAGATATATAATAATAATATGTATAATATATAAAGTAGATAAGGAAATGGCTTAAACCATAGATTTGTGAATATAACTTTGGAGTGGTTTGAAATATTTGAAAACTTTTTTCACAGAAATAATTTTTTAAGCTGTAGAACTTTGTAAAAAATACGAAAACATTTTGAAAAATGTAATTTTCATCAAAAAAATCATAGGGGATAACTCATGATTTTCGATGATAGAAACACTTAATTAAATTATGTGTCAGTATGAACTAATATTTGCAAATAAATGATATGTTATATGAAAGAATGTGAGAGAAGAAAATAGAAAAAAAAAATAAAATTACAAAAAGAGAATGTCTGGTCTAATTTTTGAGCAAAAATCGAATATTTTAGAGTTTTTTTTTAAAACAACATAAGAAATTGAACTGGTGAGATAACGGTAAATATTTTCTTAATTCTCCAAAGTTATTTAATTAAACTTTCAGACAAAGAAAATTTAAGGAAAATCGATTGAAAAATGGCAGAGATATTTACATGCAAATTCAAAATTTGAAATATCAATTGTTTTCATTCTGAGGCAATGACATTGCTTTAAGAAATGCATTGTATGGAAAAAATCTACAGGTTTCGATATATCGCAATACTTTTGATGTCATAATAACGGAAAATTTTTTTTACATACTATTCGTGGAAAATATTAGCAAAAAATTTTCGTAAACCGTTATTTTTCTCAACTAACGAATTTTCATACAAAAAACGTTGTAATGAAAACATCTATAGTTTTCGAGATATCACAATAATTTTGATGTCAAAATAATGGAAATTTTTAAAAATTTACTATTTGTAAGCAATTTCACCATCACAATAAATATTGACACTTGTTAAATGAAAAAGTGCTTATTGTAGGATAACCGTAAATGATGGTGAAAAATATCAAAGTATTTTTTGCACATCTTATGAATGTCTAAATTTCTCTCTTATATCATGTTTTTCCATCTCTTACAGCTTAGCTTTTATTTAATAAATGCTCTTTTCCGCTCATATTTGAGGTCAAAGGTCACCAATCTAATATTAAATCATATTGTGCAGCCAGACCTTTCATCCGAAACCTCATTCTTCATTCTACCCCTTCCCAGTTCTGAGATCCCTAACTACAATTAATATAAACTTTCAACGTTAATATTTCGGGTCAAAGGTCATAAATTTAAAATCTTACATAATTCGGCACATCTATAGTGCAGTACCATTCGAATTATATACTTTTCATTGTCCTTATTCTTAAATAAATATTGAAAAAGTGTACGACAACATTCGATGTTTGCGTATTAATATATAAGATTGTTCACTGTCACTAATCGATTTTTCACCCTCGAACTGAACTATTTTCCGTCATCCGAATCAACACAATACTTAAGCATTTATAGAAGGTAACCCCTGAGAGATGCTCTAGTTAAAAAAAAAATGTTCATAAATATGATTTAATAGAGGTCAAATTTTAAATGCATAACATATTCAAATTAAATTTTTCTGTCGTGTCTTGCTAGGTCTTCTTGAGTAATTTTACTTTTTGTTGTATTTAAAATTTGGTCTCATATTATTTTGGTTCATTCTAATTTTTTGGCTTCATTTGCAGTCTGGCCAACCACCTGCAAAAGCCAAGCCAATATCAAAAACTTTTCACCCCACCTTAAGTCGACGTTCAATGAAAGTTATTGGTCTTCTTTGCATGGTTTTGTTTTTATTTCCTTATTTTTTTTATTTTTATTTTTGGCTTTTTTTATGCACATCTTTTTCTGGGCAAGTTTAAAATTATTATGTTTACTTTGTACTTTTAGCATCATTTATTAAAATCTTCGTTGTTGTTATCGACAGACAGTTGGCAGAGAATGTCAGACAGGCAGATATTTGGCTGTTGCCTTTATAGCTGCTTCTATGCTGACAGCATATTGTGTTTATAACTTTTTGATGTGCTGTTGCTGTTGTTGTTGTTGTTGTTGTTGTTGTTGTTGTTGTTGTTGTTGTTGCTGTTCTGATGGCTCTCTCAAGTGTGGCCTTTTCAATATAACGTTGTTTGTTTCACCCGCACCATTCTCTACCATCACCATTCTATGCAAAAATTTATGTTCAATATTTTGAAAATTCGATATGCTACCATTTGTTGGTGCTTTAATGATGCTAACTTGCATCAAAGTGTTGCAAAGAATTTGGAAATTTTGAGAACAGAAGCGTTTTAAGAACGCTGACAGCTTGAAGAGTAGTGCTTTAATGATTTAAAGAATGCATTTTTTGCTGCCCAATATATAGCTTTGACCTTTACAAGTTAATGAACTTAACTTGAAACGCATGGTAGATGTTTCTTTAATAACTGTTAAAACAATATTTCGAAAACAAGTCTTCTTGTCTATTCAATTTTTTTTTTTTTGCTTTTTAAGTTATTTTATAGTTCTTTTTTTATAAAAACCTCTTCTTTCAGAGTATAAATAGTTTAAAAAAGTGCTTTAATTTTAAAACTTACCACAGACAATAGCTTCTCAAAACTAATGACTCTGGTCTACCAACAACTATTAGACGCAATGGCAACAACAAATGGGCCCATTCCAGAAAATGTGGTTAATTTGCTTTAATGTCTGTGCAAATGCAGGAGCAAAGCTCGAAGGCGCTCACACAAACATTTATAGACAAAACGTTGTGGTTTGAATAAAGTTCTAAAAAAAAAAACAAGAACAACAACAACAATAACAACAGCAGAACAAGTTCACTGCTAAAGCGCCAAAAATTCAAGATGTTAACCGAAATACGGAAATCCCACGTAATGACCGTAATAATCGCAGTTAATTAGTCGACGACTATACAACAGCAGCAGCAACAACAACAACATCAGCAACAACACCAACTCAACAACAACAACAACATTACAGCAAAATGAAAAACATTTTAGACTGTAACAGCTTTTATGACTATAAAACAAACTTGTATCTTTCAAGCTCGCTCGTATCTACCCCGCCGCCGCAGCCATTCAACCCCTTCACCAAATAGATAGATAGTAAAACGTTGATTGCAGCCATTAGTTCTTGTTGTTGTCGTTGTTGTTGTTGCCGATTTTGGTTTTATAATATCTATAGAAATTGTTCTTGTCTATCTATACTACTAACGACGCGACGTACTCGTACATAGAACATTTTGCTAACCATTTATTTTAAAAACCATTTCCGGCGGCAGCGGTACGACTTCTCTCGAAGCGATATTCTTATCTTTAGCGTAGAATGAAAACTCATTGCCACGTTGCAGTTGCCTTCCTCAGCTCGTTCAGGGTTGCCATCATCGAGTCATAAAACATTGACTCACATAAACAAATTCGTTTATTTAAATATTTTCGTCATCATTGAAGCGGAAACGGAAGTTGCGCACCAAGTTTAAGCAAAAATTGCAGCCAGTTATATGGATATGCTGAGAATGTTTGTGAGGGTAGGGTTTGAGTGGACAACATTAGTTTTAATGCCTTGTGTTAAGTGCAAAATATTGTAAAGTGATAGGATTACTTCTTTTTTTTCATGAAAATGTCAAACTCAACCTATAAAAATGTATGTTGGGCATTCTTCATTATTTACAACTTGTTGGGAATGTAAGTAACTTCTTTAGAATACTTTAAAATCGTATTTGTGAAGACCACATTAAATTTTAAAAATTTCTACTGAACTGTTTTACGTTGAATTCAAGGAATCAAAAGTTGACTTTCTCTATTAGAATAACGTCACTGTGATTGTTGATTTGTTATTAACTGTCAAATATTAGTTTCAAATATTGATGTTTGGAAATCAAAAACAAAGATTAAAAGGTTTTTTTATGTAAGCACTATTGAGCCAAAATGCATTTAATTTTAATAAAGTATGGATATTTATGCACGCAAAGAAATTTTTCGTTTACCACAACTGAAAAATTCACCAACTATACTTCGTTTGCGAACTGTATTTGCCGCAAACAAATATTCAGTTGTCTCAACTTAAAAATATATCTTATATATGTATACCGCAAGCTATTTCGGTCATTATTATTTATTATATTAATTATCTTTCTCCCTATGTCCGTCCGTCTTCCTATGGATTGCACCTCCGTTGCTATCTCCGTCCGCGTATTAAGCAAACTACCAATTTCCTTATATAGTAACAATTTGTCCAAAAAGTAACTCTAAACTATAAGCGTTATGTTTATACAACGAAGCGAAAAATAAACAAAACTTTCAGTTGGGAAAAACGAAGTTTTCAATTGCTGCAATTTAAAAATCACTCGCGTTAATGACAAACGAAATTCATTTCCTGCAACTATATGACGCGTTTCTCGCAACTGAACTGTTATTATGACAACTGTTGAAACGTTTGCAAATAACGATTTCAAGCACGACAAACGAAGTTATAGCTGAATTACAATACTGCGTTAGGTCGGTCGGCCTTTGACCGTACTTTGGTCTCCGTTGTAAAAACTTTACGATATAAGCTGTCAAAACGGACGACCTCAAACTTTGCAAAACTAAATGTTGCGTTGACAGATCGTGCGTCTGTCATTTTGGTGATGCCAATAAAAGCAGATATACTAAAAATCCCACAAAACGTCCCTTTTTCCGAAATCATGCAATTATAATTGTAATCAATGAAAAATTAAAAGATAGTGTCATAATAGCGTTCAATAGCGTTAAAAATCTTTTTTAAATGCTTTATAAATGAGATAATTTTAAAAATGGAGGAAACCTTCAATAAACCCTCGATAAAGCATTTTTAAATTTTATTTTGTTTTCATCTGAGCACAAATTATGTCAAAAATACATCAAATTGTTTCATAATATATAAAAAAAAAACAGAAAATGTAAAAAAAATTATTGAAAATGTTTGTTTATAAATGAGAGGATTTTTAAAAATGGCTGAACATCCAATAAATCCAATAAACCCCTCAATCATGGTTGAATAAATAAGGTTGTCGCATGGGTGAGAGCGAGTTCCCATAAATGTCAAATCGAAGTTGACATCTCATACAAAATCTGAAAACGAAAATTAATAACATGAAAAGCCGTTGAAGTTGTTGTTGTTGCTTTTCATTGATTTTGACAATTATGGGTACTGAAAAGAGGGTACGATCAGCCACGAGACAACCTTATTTATTCAACTATGCCCTCAATAAAGCATTTTTAAAATTATTTGCTCTCATTTGAGGACAAATATTGTAAAAAATATTTAAAAATACTTCAAAAATTTGGATAATATGTCAAAAAAATTCAAAATTATAAAAAAATTCAAAAGAAAAACAAAATAAAAACAAAATAAAAACAAGAAAATTGGTCAAAACATTTCAAAATATTTACAAAACAAGATAATAAAATGACGATGTTTTCAGTGCAGAGAGTAGCTTCGAAAAAACAACGATGTTTATACATCAAAATGTTGACGAAATTGTGACAAATAAATTAAAAGTCATTGAATTTATCAAATACACAAACCATTATTGACACTCTTCTCACTTCAAATCAAAAGTGTTCCTATTTTAACTACAAAGCAGCTACAACATTTTTATGAATAACAAAATTTTAAAAGACTTTTTAGCATTAAAAAGCTTTTTAAGTATTGAACGTTTTAAAGTTATTTGAAGATATTTTTATGGATACGGCTGAAAATATATAATTTTTCTTAAATTTAGTAAAATGAAAAAAATTTTCGCTAACCACAAATACTAACATATCTTCAATACTGCGAAAATTTTAATTATGGATTGAAAGAGTAATCTCAATAAAAAAAAGATTAACAGAAGGAAAAATCGATTTATCGATTTGTTTTCGAGTTATCGATTTAAAAATTTTTTTTTGTTATAAGGTGTATGAAGAAAATTGGCTGTATTATTCTAAATATATAACCAATATTAATGATTGAGGTGCCAAATTGCAGACAATACAATAAGCTTTCAGAAAATTTGAAATTAATGAAATCCGTTAAGTATTTCAGATTTTAAAGATATTTGCATGTAAAAGTAATTTTATTTCTAACATAAAACCATTTTTTTCTTCAAAATTAACCTTTATTACTATGGATTAAAGACAACATATTATTAAAGCTTGGAAATTTGGTGTAAATCTTTCATTTGGTGTATAAAATTTAAGATTTACTTGAACTTTTATCGTGTTTTTCTATGATATAATGATTGCCCTTGTACGAAATGCTCTAAAAAATAGGGTAGACAACGATTTCTGGAACGCCACGATTCGACAGTGCATTTCAGAAGTTCTCTTCATAAAAATAAGAATGGCTGAAGGTTTTCTAGTAGATGGACATTACCAAGTGGCAGCTCCATACCAAGTTTCATTATTATGTGGCATTTAACTCCAAAGCTATTTGATACCATAAGTTTGACTTATATGGGCGGTGCCATGCCCCCTTGTCCAATGCTCACTCAATTTCTCCAGTCAAAGGACAAGACTAAATAGTACATTCTTACCGAGTTTCATTGATGTGTGACTAATAGTTCGAAAGTTATACCCACAATTTGGGAAGCCGAAAAAGTGCCACACCCTTTTCCCAACGCCCATAAAATTTTGCCAGTGGAACGGCACATGTAAATCGAGGCCGAACACCTAATTCCAATGTCGTGCGACCTATAATTCCAAAGTTATTCAATATTGCAGATTCGAGCTGCCACGCCCCCTTGTACAATGCTCGCTGAATCACTTGTAATTAGTGAGTACTTGGGTACAACTTTACAAAAACAAAGTGAACGGCATTTGCCAATCTACCTTACCACAACATTCCTTTGTGTGTTATATTATTCAAACAATGATATTAAGGGTATTCGTCCTCAACCAACCTCATTAAAATATCTAATTGACCAATATATAAGTTTGCCATTTTGCATGAATACCCTTATAATATTATTTATAATATACTAAAAAATGCATAAATTTTAATATGAAATACAATTGAATAATATTAATATCATGCTAAATTCATCAAAATCATTTTTATACTACTTAAGCAGCATGTTAATTTAAAAAATTTGATCAATTCAAAAAAACTCGCATCAAAATATAAATTCCCACGATAATCCTATGAAAATCTGAGTTTTCCATCGGAATCCAAGAATACCCACATTTTAGCATTGCTCAACGAAAATGCAACCCAGCGTTAATACGGAATGTCAAAAGCACGACCTAGCTTGAGCATGTCACTACTCATAGCGTTGATCGTACGTCACCCCCTCAAATTCATATTTACGGGATGAGGTCGACGCAATGCATGAGGTCATATTTTGTGTTGCTTCATAAGAACCCATTGTTTCTAGTCGGACTGTCAAAGGCCGACCGACCTAACGCAGTATTGTAATTCAGCCATTAGTTTGTAGCAAACTTACGAAAAACGTTTTTGTTTTTCTTTACGTACACAAAAAGCAGCTACAAGTGGGACATAAAAAACCATAGGTTTCCTGATGTAAATTGTTATAGAAGGCAGTATGCAAGTATATGCAGCCAATTATATTTGCATTGTGTGGTGCCATTGGAAGACGTAGTATCTTAAAAAAAACAACACCTTTTTTAGTATTCGTTAATAGCGTAGATACGGCTCATTACATACATATATGAAAAAAAAAAATACTTCTCAAGTCCTCATCATTAAATTTGATAATTTCAACCACACTAAAATGATTTTTGCTACGTGGGGCGTTGTATCGAATTAGTATTTAATGAGTATATGCTCTACGGAAAATGTTTTAAAAAG
Organism: Pherbina coryleti; assembly: GCA_943735915.1. Lineage (NCBI taxonomy): Eukaryota > Metazoa > Arthropoda > Insecta > Diptera > Sciomyzidae > Pherbina > Pherbina coryleti. The sequence continues at coordinate 46,822,250 of OX030951.1, read as the reverse complement.
CAAATGAAGAATGTGTACTTAGCCTTACGACAAAAATAAAATAATAAATTCTGACGTCATCAAACTGCATAGTAGCCATTCCATTTTGAACGTATCACTCATAAGGGTTGACCACCTCCGATGTTGCTCAAATTTTCAGAATTGAATCTTCTCATGAAATAAAAACACTCATTTGAGTAAAAAAATTTTTACATTTTTTTTCAAGTTTTTACGTAACATTAAAACTTCGTCAAAATAGGAGAAAAAGTGAAATTGCCTTACTCTTGAAAAATCATATATTCAACAAAACTAACTCGATTTTCACGTTTGAGGTATTTTCGAAAAGACAATAAATAGTTGTTTTTTATAAAAATGTAAATAAATAAAATTATGTTTTTTAAGTTTCTAAACTTCAAGGTCAAATTTTGGAAGTCATACAAATAGAATTTTTCTCCACTTTAAAAATTAAAAAAAAATATTTTCAGAAAGTTTGTTTTATTACCTTTCCATCTGCCAAAAATCATGAGGGTGTTATTTTTCTTTCTATTTTAATGATTTATTTAATATTTTTTAAACGACCACCTACCATACTACTTCCATACAACCATACTATGTACATTAGACTGTACCTCAAAAAAAAAAAAGTGTGCCGTATTCCAGCGAATATGACGCGTTTTTGCAAGACAATTACGAAAAAAAAATTTGTTTTTGACCGAACGTAGGGGTCGCGCATTGATATATTTCTTCATATCTCTGGTGTTTACAGTCGGATTTTAAAGATTGGTACATCAATGTTTTTATCTTAAGGATACCAATATTACCTCTATAGAGGGCATTAACCTCAAGCGCACGGTTCTAGTACTTACCTTCCAGATCTCAGTTCCTACTATCCTAATGTGCCACTCTAATATCAAAGAAACAAAGCTCTTAAAATATCATTAATCTTTTGCTCGAGAAGTATATCGATATTTCCAACGGAACTATTTTTAAAAAATGTTTGAAAATTTTTTGCCGATCGTAGGGCTCCCCTTTTCAATTTTCATCATATCATCGGTATTAAAAGTCTGATCATATTGAATGACATATCGATGTTTTTATCTGAAAGAGACCAATTATTTTTTCTCCAAAATAAAAAAAAATAACTGGAGGGTGAGAACTAGAACGGTCCACCTTGAGGTCATATTGGTTTCCTTGAGACAAAAACATTGATGTACCAAACTTTAAAATCCGACTGTAAACAACAGAGATATGAAGAAATATGTCAATGCGCGACCCCTACGTTCGGTCAAAAAAAATTTTTTTTCGTAATTGTCTTGCAAAAACGCGTCATATTCGCTGGTATACGGCGCACGTTTTTTTTTAAGGTACAGTCTAATGTGCATAATATGGTTGTATGGAAGTAGTATGGTAGGTGGTCATTTAAAAAATATTAAATAAATCATTAAAATAGAAAGAAAAATAACACCCTCATGATTTTTGGCAGATGGAAAGGTAATAAAACAAACTTTCTGAAAATATTTTTTTTTAATTTTTAAAGTGGAGAAAAATTCTATTTATATGACTTCCAAAATTTGACCTTGAAGTTAAGAAACTTAAAAAACATAATTTTATTTTTTTATATTTTTATAAAAAACAACTATTTATTGTCTTTTCGAAAATACCTCAAACGTGAAAATCGAGTTAGTTTTGTTGAATATACACTGGTAAGCGTAAAGATATACGTATCACTGTATTTCGTTGCAGATGAACTTGAGGGGTCAAAGTCCAAAAACCGAATATGAATACCGTACGAATACATCCAACAACAACAAAACTGTATTTTGCTTAGTTTATCTTTTGTGCATTTCTTTACTTTATGGGGTGATCATAAAATTATACGCAACTGTTAAATTTTTATTTTAACTGCAGTTTACGGTGAACAAAGAAAGTTTTCGGTGAAAAATCAGTTTTTTAACTAAAATTAAAAGATCAGAAAAGGAAAGTGTTTAACTCCTGTAGAAAAAGGCAAAATTTCTGCGTTTTTACAGACCGGTCTATCAATAAGGGCAACAGCCAGAGAAATTGGTAGATCAGAAGGAGTAATTCGGAATTTTTAAAAAAAGGGGATAATTACGGAGCTTAAAAGAACTCAGGAAGGAAATCAAAGTTTACACCAAGAGACATGAGACGCATTGTGGCAACAGCGAGCAACACAATAATGATTGCCAGTGAAATAATTGCCTCTTGCGACCTAAACGTGTCTCGTTTCACGGTTTACTGGGCTCTTAAAAAGTCTGGATTTATTGAAAGACAGCACCTGAAAACTGCACCGAAACTGCAAGTTCGCCACAAAACTACTCGGATTGACTGGACTAAGGTACTTTCATTCTATTCTTCTACTTAACAACTCTCTTTTCAATAACTGTTTTCCTAGATCATTTTTTCTGACGAAAAAAAGTTTAATTTGGACGGCCCTGATGGTTTTAATTGCTATTGGAGGGATCTGCGCAAAGACCCACGCTACTTTTCTTATTTTTTTGCCCTTATTAAGGCGACACCAGGAGATCTATTCACTCCAGTAAGGAAACAAAAGGTTGGTTTCGTTCAGAAAACGTTGAAGTTTTAGAGTGGCCAGCGTGTTCCCCCGACATGAACCCTATTGAAAATGTATGGGGCATACTTGTTCATAAAATATACTCCAACAACAGGCAATACAATAGCGTTGCAGAGCTAAAATCGGCAGTAATAGCGGCTTGGGACTCCTTAGATAGTCCAACCCTAAAAACCCTAATAAATAGTATGCCGAACCGCATTTTTTAACTAATTCAATACAAGGGAGGTCATACGCATTATTAAAAAGTGTTTTTTATTTTAAATTTCTTATGATCACCCTATAAAGTAAAGAAATTCACAAAAGAAAAACTAAGCAAAATATATTTGTGTTGTTGTTGGATATAAAAGTGTAGTTTTTGATTCTCTTTCATTCCTCATATTCGGTTTTTGGACTTTGACCCCTCAAGTTCATCTGCAACGAAATACAGTGGTGCGTATATCTTTTCGCTCACCAGTGTATGATTTTTCAAGAGTAAGGCAATTTCACTTTTTCTCCCATTTTGACGAAATTTTAATGTTATGTAAAAACTTGAAAAAAAATGTAAAAAGTTTTTTACTCAAATTGGTGTTTTTATTTCATGAGAAGATTCAATTCTGAAAGTTTGAGCAAAATCGGAGGTGGTCAACCCGTAATTTATGTTTTTTTGATGCGTTTAATTTGGAATGGCTGATAGGTATCAACTTATGCAACAAAAATCCAATATTGTTGCATAGAATTAATACTCGGTGAGTATAATTGCTTCGAATATTTTTATTTTACAATAAAAACCGGCAACCGCTTCAGTAAAAACACAAAAAAAAACAAAAAACGTTGCATGCAATATAGCTCCGTGACTACAGGCGCTACGGTTAATTTTATGGAACGACAGTACAGCTTAGGTTTTCGGCCACATGATAAAAATAAAACAAATGTTAATGGCGTCATGAGGTCTTTCAGAGAACCGCTTAAAGTAATCTAAGTGCAATATCGTTGCATGGATATATTGCATGACGCTAAGGTTAATATAAATATTCCACAGAAAAGCAAAAACAAAAACAAAATAAAGATACAATTAAAATTAGGACATGTATTAGGACAAGAATTTGTATATGGATAAGGAGAAAAATTAGAAAAAGAATGAGAGTAAGGATTTCGACAAAGATTTAGACCAAGAATAAAAACGAAGTAGGATAAAGATTTGGAGATAGCTTAGAGCAGACAAGAATTGAGAAAAGGACTAGAACAAGGATTAGTACAAAGACTTAGACACACTTAAAGGCATATTTAGGTCAAGATTGAAAAAAGGATGAGGACAAGGATTGTCGTAAAAGGAATAGAACAAGGATTTGGACACGCTGAGGACAAAATTAAGGACAAAGAATGGGAAAATATGTGGGACAAGGATGAGGAAAGGTATTCGAACAAGGAAAGGGTCACAAATTTGGAGTTGGGTTAAAATAACAATTTGGGAAAGGATAATGACAATTATTAAAAAATAAAAATAAAAATGTTAACAATTATTAGAAGAAATTTAAACAAGAACAACGTTAAGAATGAGGACAAGTTTGGGCACAAAGGACACGCTGTCACGTCAAAACCTACGGGTGTGGCCACGACACATTTACTTCTTTTTTTACCCTGTTGACTTCAAGCCTACAAAATTTGTTTGCTCGAAACAACTTTGCTTTCTTAACCCAGTTTACACGACTTTTATATCAACTTAATACTAATTTTTTACTTTATGTCACACTAAAACAAACACTTAAATTGAAATAACTGCACATAACCATGACATTAATTCAATCCAACACACACTCACGCACACATATAAATCACTTAAGCTAAACTACTAAAGAAAATTCTAACAACTTCATAAAAAATGTAGGAAATACTTAGCAGAAATATATATAGTTATTTTCATATGAATGCATGTATGTATGTGTGATTGTTTGTAGGAAAAGTACGCACACTTAATGCGCTATAATGCGTAACGCTACATAAAATACAATTGTATAGATAAAAAAAAACAAAAAACAAATCCTAAGATTCACCCATCCATTCTTGTAAGAAATATGAAAGAAAAAAAAAAAAACAAAAGGGGTCTAAAAAACTTCCACCACCGCCTGTTGCGAGCATAAGAAAAAAAACAAGAAGCATAAAAAATCTGCCCAAAATAATGCTCCATACAGCGGTATAAAAAGATGCTTATAAATAAATTTGCTTCACTTAAGTGACCAAAATTGTTATCATGATATGTGTTGAGATTAAAAGGACTTTCTTGTATAGCTAAGATTTAGATGTGTTTGTCAATGTTTGTGAGTGTGTGTGTTTTAGAAATGATAGCTCTTGGACAAAGTGGCGGGTGGATCAAGTAACTGGTGGCTCAAACTGAGCGGGTCAATTCGCTTGAATCGCACTCGCTTCTGTTGTTTTTATCCTTGTTGTCCTTGTTGAAACCACACAAAAATTTTTCTCATGCTGATTTAATCTGATTTCATACTTCTTGCTGTTTTCCGTACAAGGCTGAATTGTTTATTTTTTCCTTTTTATCCTTTTATTTTTGTTGTTGTTGTTGTTCTTTTCAGTGTTGAGCAATAAATTTTTATGCGCATCCACTTTGTTGTTTTCTTGAGCGGAAGTCGTTGAGCACCCATTGATATGGAACTTGGCCATAAAAAATATTATTGTTATCCTGATTGTATTTTAATACCCTACACTGGGCAAGAAGAAGTTCATGTCTTGTTATATACACGAGCAGAAAACTTACATGAGGATTATCCTTGCAGTACTTTTTAACTGTTTGATTTAGAAATAAGATTTGGTTTTGTTGTAATTATTATAATAAAGAACGAAAATTGAATAACAGTAGAATACGACACGTTATTTGGGAAAAAGTTTAAATTTTTATCTTTAATATTGCGATTATTTCCCTAGAAATGTCAATTTTCATACAGAGACGTATACTAGAAAGAGTTAGATTTTAGCAGTAATGGGCCTTTCATCTCTCTCCCAGTCTTCCGAAGTAACCATATATTAAGAATATTATAATGCCGAGTTTTAATACCCTGCCCTATTTAGACAGTTCAAAAAAGTTCAGTTCAACTTTAGGTATAAGGTGCTTATTCCGAAGTCTCCAAGGTTTTTATAGACGCGTATACAATTCATTAAAATTATAAGTAAAATCCATGTAACAAAGAAACTAACGACACTTCTGTGTTTTTTTAGAGGTGTACAACTTTACTTTCAAATAAAATACAGAAAAATTCATGAAATGGCCAATATTTTGGCTTTATAAGTTCGCAAATTTTATGGAAATTAGCGCTTGAATACAATTTCGATCATATGCCACCGTGACTATGTCTTATGAAGACCATCAGTCTAATTTTGCACCACTTTTTACGGCATATCCTATATTTCTCGTCAATAACGCGATGAATCTTGGTATCCAACTGGTCAGTCGTTGTTGATTTATCAGTATAGGTCAGTGACTCGTCGTACCCCCACAAAAAGTAGTCCAACGAAATCAAATCGCATGACCTAGGAGGCCAAATAACAGGCCCATTTCTTGATATGGTTCGGTCACCAAAAGTTCGTCCCAATAAACGGATGGTTTCACGTGCTGTATTGCTTGTTGCCCCATCCGACTGCAACCATTTAGCACTTAGACGATTGGTATTGACGTGGAGAACCAAAAAGCCACTAATCATTTCCCTGTAGCGCTCACTATTGATAGTAGCGTTGGCTCTATCTTCAATTTTGAAAAATTATAGACCAATGATACTTTCGGCATGCAGACCAGACCAGACAGTAACTTTTTCTGGAAGTAAGAGTGTTTGGAGAGTCTCTACAGGATTGTTTTCACTCCGTTTACCGTTCACCGTTTAGCCAGATGTGTACCTATTCTCTCAATATGATTTGATGGTAATAATACAGTTCATCTTCCAAATTGATTTTCAGCCCATTCACCGAACGTAGGACGCAAACGATTTATTTCTTGCACCACTTGGATTTTATACGCCAAGGTCTCTCCTCATAATCATTATACAATTACAAGGTAGGCTCATATTGGAGAGCAGGGTGCACTAGTTGTCAAAATCAGCTGGTAATTTTTTAGTTTTTCTAATTGTTGTTGTTGCTTTTGTCGTTTGACGTTTGTAGCTCCTACAGCTTTGTTGTTGCAAAATTTCACATTTGAGCAGCCATTTTAAAATGAGCCTTCCTTGTAATTGTATCATGCTCATAATATTCCACGTAATAGACGGGCAAAGACCGACTTGCTGAATATGGCATCAAATCGATAATTTTGAAATCTCGGTCACATTCATCTCTACAGTGGTGATGGCTTCTTTGGTACGCACAGTATGAGCTCGTATTGGATGAATATTGTCCATCAGAGTTAACGTAGACATAAATCGCTTAATCGTAATGCGTATAACTTGCTCAGATGGACAATTATGCGCACCATAATGTATGTGAAGTGCTCTGTAAGTTTGCCACACAGAACGCGAATTTTGGAAATAAATTTCCACGATTTGTAAACATTGTTTCGGTTTAAGTCTTTGCGTGGTGCATAATTTGCCAAAGCATACTGAACATCAATAAGGAATGGTTCCAATAATCTTTATGCTTAATTTTATTAAGAACCGTAGCCAAGAAGGGTTTTGGATATTAACTCCACCCCATAGGTTCCAAACAGTATTCTTTTAATACACCTTTTAGGTTAATCGTTGTTATGAAAACATGTTTTTTTTACTTTGTTTGTATTCAATTACAATATTTAATATAAATACTTTTAAAGAAGATATAATAAAAATAGAGATGACTTGTTTTGCTTATGTATTGGATAAAAATATTGCAAAGAATCCTTTTGAAAATAAAATATTTTCTATAAAGTTTCACTTTTGTCAAAAGTACGGGGTTTTCTCGTTTTTTTTTTGTGGGTCAAATTATGTTACAAATGGATTTTCTATACATAAATTTGAGTTGGCTTCGCATTAAAAAATTTATGTATAGAAAAAAAATTTTTTTATTTAAGTTAAAAAACTTCACATTTTGCTCCGTGTTATATAGCTCTACCATATACACACATTATCGCCTACTTAAACTAGGCTGTCAGACTCTTCTATTGGCTCACCTTGTACTGCACAAGCAATCCCACAGTTTTGCAGTTATTACTGCCACCCATTTTTTAAATCATTCGTTTAACGCTCTCTAAAGACATGCTATTTTGTCAATGTATTTGTGTTCATGTTTCTGTCAGGACAAGGACGATCCCCGTGCTGACAAATTATTTTTCGGATCATTGCTACTCCTTCATAGGCATTAACGCTACCGCTGATCATGTCAGACGATCCAGCCTATTGCCATTGATTTAACTAAACACGCAAGGCTCAAGGCGGGCCTGAAAATTTCACAAAAAATAGTTCAATGCTTTAGAATTTTATACATAAGCTACGATAAATGTACTCTGAGTAAGAAATTTGGCAAAAACGAATGAAAACACCGCCTACTTCCGATACGAAGTGACGTCTTCAAAATAACAAAACCATCATAAATTCCAAAAAAACTAATGTAAGCGCTTGATATTTTGCGCATATTCTTTTATCTTTAATACGCAGTTCAAATTTGAAATTGGACAAAATCGGATGAAAACCACTCCCACCGCTAGCACGAAGTAACTTTATCAAAAGGTTTGAAGTCTTTAAAAATACCACAAAAATTAATGAAATGACTTGAGATTTGCCCATAAACTTTAATTTTCAATATGTATTCCGATGTTAAATGTTGGTAAACTTGAATGAAATTTTCGTCTACCTCCCATACAAAGTGACGTCATAAATAAAATAAAACCTTCATTCTAATTCTACAAAAATTAATGTATGACTTTATATTTTACACATATCCTTTAATATTTGAAATGTACTCTAAGTTTGCAATTCGGGAAAATCGGACAGAAATCAAACCTTTCGTCCAATCAAGTGACGTCATTAATATATCTTTATTTAATCCAACAACTACAACTTCAAGTCGTAAATACTCTGAAGTTAATTCGGGGTAAATTGTCCTTTTGTCACCACTGTTGCATCAAGTACAAAAGAATTATAGAAAACGGCTGTACAAACCAACTGTTGACATGGTATAAAAATACAAGGTAGCATTGACAACTGCTTATTTTCTCTTCTACAAAAAAACGTTCCTGTCAAAAACAGCTGTTTGTGAAAATGCATGTGCAGCTGCTGAAGTTGTTGTTTTTTTTCACTTCAACGTTTTCAACATTGTTTGTGTTTTCAATGGCGGATTGTGAGCGCTCTCTTTTTGAAATTTTCAACGAAGAGTACATTGAGCATTCCGATTTTCTACAAACGTGCTGCTTTGTTATGAGACAGAGAAACGATTCAGTGATGGTTGCTTGAGTCTTGTTAAAAGACAAGAAGGATAGAAACCAGATTACGCGTTCCGCAGTCCCGTTATCTAATGCTCTCTTTCTCAACTGAGTGCATGACGTCACACAGTACTTTTGCTTGACGAAAACGTATGCGAATGTGCGATCTCTTAGACAAATTGACGAAATTGAAAATAAATTCTTTCGAAAAAGTAAATTAAAAAGATCTACTCTTCTACATAAAAAATTAAAATTTTTGTATACGAAAAATATCAATTTTTTAAATTTTCAAGATTTTTATCTCCTAAACCATTCAAGGCCGACAAAATTTTATTGCACCAATAGGTTTAGGAGGTTCATATACATATTATAAAAATAAGAAAAAAAATATTTAGGCATGGGTGTGGGAGTAAAATTATTCCAAAGTCTGACAATATCGCATGACGTCATGCTCTCTCTCTCTCTCTCATTTGCGGAACGCGTAATCTGGTTTCTATCATTCTTGGTTAAAAGAGTGCGCACTGATGACGTGGCGTGCGTAATTTGTCGATTGCGCTTCAGTTCATTGAAATTTTTATTTGGCGTGTGAAAATAAGTAAAATAAGTAAAAACGTGAATAATTAAATTATAAACAAGGTGAATAACAAATTTGTAATAACTAGCAGATTTTTCAAATATAAAATAAAACAAACTAGTACTAATGATTAACTTCAGCATATGTACCCAACTGGTCCCGTTCGATATACTGATTTACTACTTCAAACGGCGACTGATACTTTCTTGAAAATACGCTCATACAAAATGTCAATAGAAGAATGCAGTGTAAGGTGTATAATGTGTCACTAGTCCTGGTGACAGAGGAACCACCAGTGGAAGAGTAACTTTTGCATTGGTCGCATTTCTTGGAGGGTGCTACCTACTCTACTACCGAGGCAGCCTTATTAACTGCGAAAATATGGTTTCTTTTTTTAGTTTGAACTAAGGATTTGAGGTGTAACACCTATTCAGTCCGATCTACCATGGTTAGAAATGGCATGATAGATGGACTAGAACTTTATATTCCTGAACATTGATGATTTGATTTTAATGTCAGTACATCGAGAAAAAAAAAACAATAGTAAAATCATTTAACCGAGCTTGGGTGAAATGAATTTGTATGGGAATTAAAAACTTATGCTTATTCAGTAAAGTAATTTATTGTTTTATACAAAATAATGGTACGTTATTCATTTCTTATTGAAAACAAATTTGAGGTTTAGGCCAAGTATGTTGACAACAAGACAACGTGAAGACAAAGAAGACAACAACCATTCATAACAAAATGGTCTCCACACCATTTTTGGTGTACCATCAGTTAAACTAACTGAACCCTAAAAATGGAAGTACCTAAGTAGCTTGAGTGGATCACAGTGAAAAGTCATGCAAAGACTACTACTGATGAGTTGGTGTCAGGGTTTAAATTGCTGCAGTCAAATTAGCAAAAGCATCAAAATTTTCACTATTGCTGTGCTGTCGCATTTGCAATTCTCCATAAATATAGGTTGCTCTGCTTCAAACTATGAAAAAAACGAATAGCCACAGCAGCAGCAAGCGATCGGTTTTTGAAGTCGTGTCTGCTTTGCTGCTTCAATTTTATAACATTAACGAAGCCACAGCAACAGCTAGCGGTCAAATTTGGCAGTCGTGTCGCCTTTGCTGCTTTAATTTGTAAACATTTACAAAGCGGCAGCAACAGCAAGCGATCGAATTTTGAAGTCGCCTTCTTTCTGCTACTGTGTGCTTCAAACATTTTTCAAGCAGCAGTCATATACAGTAGCGAGCAATACCGTTCGGATGTTTGTCAATGTTAATTTGTTATTGCTGTAAAGAGAGAAATAATACTCCGATCGTTTTGAAATTTTGAGCACTTGTTCTTTATATGTACTCTTTTCTCCCAAGTATAACATTTTAAAACAAACACAAAAAGAAACTAATACTATTCTTCTAATATGCAAATATGTCAATGCGAACGGTTTTGCACGTTCACTTTAATTTTGAAATAACATTATACTCCTTCCAATAATCCCGTTAGTTTACTCCCAAAAATTATGTTTATTGCATTTGATGTGTTATATTTAATCATTCTCATTTGGTATTACGTAAAGTTAAGTTATAATATTTAAATTTTTTTAAAATTTAAAAACAATTTAAAAACGATATCTTTTTTCCTTCTATGAAAAACAATTCCCGAAAAAAATTGTTTGTTTTTAATTTGTAACCTATATGACCCCTTAAACTTAAAAAAATGCATAAAGACTGCTCATCCGCTACCGTTACAAAATATTGAAGCAATAGCAGCAGCGACTGCAAACAACAACTGTACACTGCTGCATAAAGCACAAAAGCAGCCAGCTACTGAATATTGCGTAGTAACAACTGCAAATAACTGTACACTGAGCATACAGCACAGCAACAGTCAGCATCTGAATATAGCGCAGCAGCACAGCATTTAGAAATATATGACTGCTGCTTGAAAAATGTTTGAAGCACACAGTAGCAGAAAGAAGGCGACTTCAAAATTCGATCGCTTGCTGTTGCTGCCGCTTTGTAAATGTTTACAAATTAAAGCAGCAAAGGCGACACGACTGCCAAATTTGACCGCTAGCTGTTGCTGTGGCTTCGTTAATGTTATAAAATTGAAGCAGCAAAGCAGACACGACTTCAAAAACCGATCGCTTGCTGCTGCTGTGGCTATTCGTTTTTTTCATAGTCAAAGCAAATGCGAAACAGAAACTATGAAAATTTTTGTGCATTTTTAATCCCTGGTTGGTGTAGCGGCCAACGAAACAGTCTGTATAGGCAAGCTGAGTGAATTGCTCTATACAGAGCCGTTGTTGTTGTTGTTGGTTGTTGCCTTCTTTGTCTTCATGTTGTCTTGTTGTCAACATACTTGGCTTAAATCTCAAATTTGTTTTCAATATAAAATAATGAAAGGTCATATTCAAATATTAAGATTTTCATTTCCATAATTTTTTTTTTCCACCCAAGCCGACTTAGGTGATTTTACTATTGTTTTTTTCTCAGTGTAGTTAAAGTTGTTTCTCGTTAAAGTTAAAAAAAAAGAAACCAAACAAGAAACCTCCTCCTTTTTGAAGTCGGTTTATAAAAATAAGGAAAAAAATTAAGAAAATTCAAAGCGTAGGGCCATGGCCTAGCCGGGGCTCGAACCCGAGAACCCTGGTATGACAGGCAAGAGCGATACCACTCGATTACCGTAGCCGCCCAATGTCCACACTCACTCGTATGTAACTGAAGACCATCAAAATCGAAAAAAGCGCAAATCAAAATTCGTCCATGCCTATTAAAATCATCTCACTTATTTTCTTAGGCTATTTTTATGCATCCCTTCATTGTGAGTGTACATTCTTTGGGTGATTTTTTTTTTTTTTTAGATATCTTACATTTTTTTTTCATTCTTAAGCCGCTTGAGGACATAAGGACATTTTACATACTTCATCATGGGAATTGAATTTAAAGTGCGTGTGTGTGTTAGTTGGTTTTGGTTTTATTTTTTTACAAAAATTCAGGCAAAACTGGCCTGCTTGTGGCACTATAACAATAGAATGGAAATTTATAGAAACATTCTCTGATCTCATATTTTATCTAAATTAAAAATATTATTACTTTAATATTTTTATGATTTGATATCTTATGATTTGTTGTAACCACTAAAAAATTAAAGCCACTACACATATACGATCCCACCTTACTTTTGAGAGGGGAAAGCTTGAAGTTCAATTTCAGTATTTCTTGAATTTTTTTGTCAACATTTTCTTAGACAAATACAAAAAAACCTATAACTCCCATTAATTCACTTTTAAAGCTCCACCAAAGCTTCATTCCACAAACAAATACGCTTTTAGCTTCCTGCATTTTCACGATTTTTGTTGCCAAAATTTTAATATGTCTGAGCACGCAATGTAATTTAACTTTAACCCATTAAGTCCGGGAAGAGCACAATTTTAATATGATGTTTGAGACTTATTTTCTGCTATTAAAAATTGGAATAAAAAATTCCAAACATACCTATTCTACTATTTTTGGGATCGCTCTTTCGATTGGTGCAGTCGGATTTGCAAAATAATGACTTTTGGAACCAATATGGCGCATTTTAATTAAAAAAATAACGAAATTTTTTGCGTTTTTCTTTTTTGTGAATCTTTTTCGCATAAATAAAGTTACTGAATCGGTGCCAAACTAAAACCAAAAGTGCACAAAATATCTAAAGTATAACTATGAATATTTTTTTTTTGGTTTGAATCAACCTAACCTCTTCAATATATCAATAAGTAAAAAATTAACGTTATTTGGTAAATTATGAGTATTATTAATAAAATTTACATCTCTAATAATATAATTGTCCCAAAAATATATAAAGAAGGGGTTTTTGAGATCGCTGATCACGAATTTGAGCTAAGATTTTCAAAATTTAAGATGGCGGATTCAATATGGCCGACCGAATTTCATAAAATCTTCAAAATTACAAGAAAATGTGTATAAGGGAGTTTTTGAGGCCGTTGATCACGAATTCGAAGTTAGATTTTCAAAATTTAAGATCGTGGATCTGTAGCTGATTAAATTTCATGCAATGTCTGAAACCAATGCGATAATGTTTATTATACGGGGTGTTATACTCATAATTTACCAAATAACGTTAATTTTTTACGTATTGATATATTGAAGAGGTTAGGTTGATTCAAACCAAAAAAAAAATATTCATAGTTATACTTTAGATATTTTGTGCACTTTTGGTTTTAGTTTGGCACCAATTCAGTAACTTTATTTATGCGAAAAAGATTCACAAAAAAGAAAAACGCAAAAAATTTCGTTATTTTTTTAATTAAAATGCGCCATATTGGTTCCAAAAGTCATTATTTTGCAAATCCGACTGCACCAATCGAAAGAGCGACCCCAAAAATAGTAGAATAGGTATGTTTGGAATTTTTTATTCCAATTTTTTATAGCAGAAAATAAGTCTCAAACATCATATTAAAATTGTGCTCTTCCCGGACTTAATGGGTTAATTAGCTAGTTATAAGCATGCATGCGAAACTTATTATAGTTGTGCTAGTACCCTTTCATCAACGCAATACAACACACACACGCTTCTACTACCCTCTTTATCACCCTCACAACAACGCTTTATAATTAAGAGTAAATAAACGATTTATGCGAGTTGGTACGAGTAACTCGCGTATCTTCAGTATTGCAACGTGTAAGCGCAAAATTTTCTACAATTTATCTAAGACGACGACGACAACTACGACTACAACGACAAAGACTACGATGATGGTTCTAGTGCTACTAAATCATCTGCTGCTTAAGAAAATAACAACAACTATTCACTACAACAAAATAAAATAATATGATATAAAAGTATTTATGATGTTTTAGCATAAGACACGATTTTGCATTTTTAGTGCATTTGCTTGTTGCTGTTGATGTTGGTTTTGACGTTACCTGAACGTTGTGTTCGTTGTCGTCGGTCGGCAGTGAATCCTATCGTCAATGAAATTTTATGCATTTCAAGTTTTTGTCTGCATGGAAGAAGCGCACAAGATAGCAACTGGAAGGTGGAGTTTTTTAAAGTGACAGTTATATATTCTGCAAAGAACGAAAGGAAGAAGTGAAATTTATTAATGCAAAAACATGCATGTAATTAATTAAAACTGTCAGCCCTGCTACAACATATTTGATCAGATAGAGAGACAAAATCATAATTCAACCAATTTCAGTTGTATCTCAACCATAGAAAATGTACAAAAAAGTGACACAATATCCGTTTGTCATAAGTATTGCTCGGTAGGTGGCTACTAAGCCGGGTTGCCTTATATGGGGAAAAAATAAATATAAAAAGTCACCTTCTTGAATGATAGCCTACCTCAAAAATATTTCAACACCATCAAAAAATTTTTTGAGATGTCCCAAAAAACAGACAAAATGGTCTTTTATTTATAACCTTCACATTTCTGATTCGATCATAAAGTGCAGTATATCGTTGGAAAGGTCAAAAAGAGTACCTCCTTGCGTTCTTATATATCATTGATCTCAGATGTCATCTTCAAGTGGATATTTCAATATTTATTATTTTTTGCACCAGTGACTCCAAGACTTCGATTTCAAATTTATATCAAATCAAAGTTCAATACAAATCAATGTGTTTTGTGAAGGAGTTAATTGATTTCATTCACTAGAAAAAAAGTTACGGAGGTTTACATTTTCAGTACAAATTGGCAAAGAGAACCGTCACTTGCAACGATTCTAACAGGACAATGCGACTGTATACACGGTAAAAGTACTAAAGGACTTCTCATAGAAATAATTTTTATATATTTATACCGAAGAAGGTCAAAAACTAATATATGTAAGTCCAAACATGTAAGTCCAAGTGCCATAGTTCGAACCATGCCATAATTTGTCGATCCACACCATCTTAAACTTTCTGTCATACAAACATGTTGTGAATTATATGCATGCCAATATAAATTTAAGTGAGAAAAATTTGCTCGATTCAAGTAAACTTAAATAATTCTCTGCGATTGCTTAAGTTAAGCAAGATATATATAACAAGATAAATTTAGTATATTCGAGTAGTTTTTTATGATCGTTTAATCTACATCTTTGTTGAATCAAACAAATTGTTCTCAATTCATGGACAATATATATCTTAAATCAAGCAAATTATTTTAGTTTTCAGCAAATTGTTTACTTGAATCAAGCCAACTTTCCTCACTTCAATCAAATATAAGACTTAAATCTCGAAAAAGTATTCTTAATTTCTAAGCAAATATTTCTTGAATTAAACATTTTTTTTTTCTTAATATCATGTGTCTTAAATTTGCTCGATTCTTGAATTAAGATTTTTACTCGTAAGAGTAAACCAGTGTAGGGCGCGTAGTGGCTCGCGTGCTAGGGACTCGTAGAGACTCGCTTATGAACTCTCTCTCATGTCACACATATATAAACACCGACAAGAAGTTATTTCAATCAGTTGGCGTTGAGACTTCAACCAATGGGGTCGACGCTGTATGATGCTTTGAACTTGATTGTTATGCACCGAAAAAAATAGATGGGCAAATAAATAAGAATTCACTGAATAAAGTACGCACTGAGTATTTTATTATATTTTTGGATCGAAGACTTGTTTTATTTTTTTTTTTTTGTTCTTTGTTTTTGATAGATTTGAATTTTAAATACAGCTGTTTTTATTAATCGTTCTTAATAATTTCAGTTATTTTATAATAATTTCAGTCTTATTTTGATTTATATTTTAAAATCAAAACAAAACATGAAAATAAAAATAAATCTAAGCTAAAAATAAAATATTAAACATGCGAGCCGAGTCGTCATATTTATTGATAACTGCACAACAATTTTTTTCAGTGCTCAGAGCGAAACTCCACTACCACAAGCAGTATTGGTGTGCCCATCACTGGTGTAAACTGATAGCCTATTTACTTGATTCAAGTATAAAATGCTTGATTTTTTCTCTCCGTGTTAAATAGCATGTCTCCATTCGAGAAATCACACGTCCAGGAAATTGTTTACGCAATAGAGTCATTATTTTACCAACTGTATGGCTTGTGGCGCCGTCCTGCTGCAAAATAAACGTCGTCCACGTCCATTATATCCATTTCAGGCCAAAAACATTCAGCCATCATCATTCAGTAACGCAATCCATTGACTGAAACGGTCGCACCAGCATCATTTTCGAAAAATTTGGGCCCAATGACACCACCACTCCAAAAACCACACCAACTGTCACTCGTTGTGGATGAAGAAATTGTTCGATTATTTCTGTTGGGTGTTCATAGCCCCAAATGCAACAGTTTTGCTTATTCATGGACCCAGACGGGAACAAATTAACCTCACCACTCAGAATATCAGATCAGACTTTGTTTGAGAAATCATGATCTTGTTCATGCATTTCCAGCACCCAATAAGCGAATGTACGGCGTTTTTCATGGACCAAAGCAAACATGCCCACGTAGTGGCCCGTATGGCCCGTGTGGCCCTTCATACAAATTTTTTTCTATCTCAATTTTGTCTTTTCGATGAGCCAAAATCAAAGAACACTTGCAAAAACAACAACACAAACCGCACTCGTTCAGTGTTCAGCACATTTTCCAGCGAACTTTACAGAAACAAACGCATGCAATGCCAAAATAAAAAACGCAGAGTCGATGATCTCGATGCTGAAGCTGATCGTCCCGTTATTTGTGTGTTGAGTGATTTTTCCATTTTTAATTTTATTCCATTGTAATTGTTTTATTTTTTTTGTTTGATGATTTGTCAAAAGCAACGATAAGCAACATTTCGTGTTTGTTTTGTGTTTTTAGGCATTGGCCCGAGCTTAAAATTTCTTGGGCCCCACTGGACCAAAGGCTTCAATTCTTGTGTCATCTGAACCTTATAATCATGTAGGCCAAAATCTTTATACAAAATACGGTGCCTGTGGACAGGCCCAATTCCTGTGATCGTTTCGAAATAGACAAACCTTGTTTTTCAGCTACAATTTCTGGTACAGCTGTGACATTTTCAGTTGACCTAGCCGAACGTGCACGTTGGGGCAATTTTATATGTTGGGGGTTCACTAACTTGTCTGAAACGTGTGAATTTATCGGTTAACTCCACTAGAGCTGTGCAAGAAGGCGCATGATGATGGCCAAAAACAATATGAACTTTACGAATCGTGTCCGAGATGTTTTCACCATTTTTTTCAGTGAATTTTAACTATTTTAGTGCATTGTGCGAGTGTGTAGCGATCCATATCTGAAAATCTCCGATTTTTTTTCTTTTCTTTTTGCCAATCGTAATCGAATGATAGTTACATGTTGCCACCTGCAAAAATGTTGGGAAATTTAAAATGATACCTCTTCTTGAAAGACTCTATATTTATAAACAGATATGTTTCGATGGCACATTAAGCTTTGTTAACCGCATCATAAGCCCCGTATTGAATTTTTCATTTTTGGATTTTAATTGAGAAATGGAGTTTTTTATATGAAAATAATAAAGCTAGTTGGGAATATATACTTCAATATACTTCAGAATTTTGAAAATATTGATTGAATTCAGATTGGTGGTAATTTGGTGGTCCAATTGTGGTAGCCGTGGCGAAACTCGTTTACGTGCATACCGATATATCCCGGGTTCGAGTCTTACCTGACTCATGAAATTTTTCAATTGAAATTAATTTTTCTAATAATCCGCCACCTCTCTATGCAGACAATGGCAGTCCTCAGAGAGTAAATATTTTCACGTAAAGTTTCTTGTGAACTTGGACATTAGCCGTTCGGATGCATCGAGTTTTGACGTGACAACGTCATGTTTTATCGCGCAGGTTTCCAAACAAGTTGAAAAAGGCATTTTGTCAAAATGTATTGGCGTTGCATGGAATTTTTACTCGATACCTATAAGTGTCAGGGCAAAAATAATAGTACGACAGTAAAGGTTATTTTGCTTTATCACAAAAATAAAAAAAAAGTTAATGACGTTTTCCGGATACGGAGGTAGCTGCTAAAGCAACGCAACTGAAAAATTTATAACACGATATATAAAGGTTCTAAGATAAAAATTATTATACGCCAATAAAAACTGGTCCTTATGACAGAAATAAACAAAAAATTCATGACATCATGAGGCTACGGAGAGAGCTACTAGCAGATTGAAAATGCAGCCATCATGCAACGGCGTTGCATTGAATTATTACTCGGTGAGTATATTCGCTACGGTAAATATTATAAAAATAAAATGAAGGCATTGTACTTGACCATACTACAAAAATAAAAAGTTTGACGCCGCCAGGCCGCGAATGTAGCAGCTTATGTAACAAAAATGCAATATTGTTGCAAGGTATTATAACTCGCTTATTAGAGGAGTTATAGTAAATTTAATTTACATACATACTTAACCCTAGAATACTAAACATATTTTTTAGTCCTCTAATGCTAAACTTCGCCTGGGAGGCGATTTTTATATAAAATCCATATTTTACTTTAAAAAAAATAAAAATATATTAAAACAAAGACAAAAACATGTTTATTACATATTAAGTAAAAAAAATTAACAAAAACAATTCATTTTTTAAAATACATTACATATACTAAAGGCTTTTTTGCAGGCCACATATTTGAAGATATCACAAAAACAAAAAATTGCTTCGCCTCACAGGCTATGTTTAGTATTCTAGGGTTAATACAGTAAAAATGCACCAACTATGTAAAAACGTTCCGTAGTATTGTAACTCCGTGACCGTTGGCGAAACGGTAAATTTTATGAAATGGCAATAAAGGTGAAAATTTCAGTTACATGATAAAAATAAAAAAAAAAATCGATAAATGTGATAAATATAACAAAGCAAAAGGAAAATAAAAATCAAAACTAAAACATGGCATATATAAGAACCAGGATACAAATCCAAACAAGGATTAACAAATGGATTAGAAGAAGGATGAGGACCAGGATTTGTATAACGATTAAAACCAGGAGAACTATAAGAATTAGGACAAGGGTTTGGACAAAGATTATGACAAAGATTTCATAAAGGACGAGAACAAGGATTTGGTCGAGGATTAGAAAAAGGCTTCTGGTAGCGATTCAGACAAGGTTTTAGATAAGACTTTACATAACTTTCAAAACAAGGATTAGGAAAATATTTGGACAGGGATTGCGACAATAAGTGGAACAAATACTATGAACTGGATTCAGAAAAGAACTAGGACAAGGATTTGGACATAGATTAAAAGAAGAATTAAAGCAAAGATGAGGACAAGGAGTTAGACAATTATAAGGTAAAAGAAACGAATTAATAAATGCATGACAAACCTAAAGATAAGGGAAAGGATACAAATAAGACTAATGACGAGGATAAAAATACGTTGTCTTGTCAAAATCTACGTGTGTGTCCATCACACAGCCAACTGCATCCTGTTTTTTCATTAAAAATAGCTTTATTGTTCCTCAAAATATTCTCCTTCCCGATTAATACATTTTTGGATGCGTTTGAACCAGTTGTCGTGAAGTTTATAAACATCTTTTGAAGCACCGCGATTGTATTTCTCGAACGTTTCTTTGCACTAATCGACTCGAGCCTTTTTTGACCGATTGCCAAATTATGTGGAATCCAACGTGAACAAATCTTCTTACTAACTATGTGTTAAAGTGAAGTTGTCTTATGCTAGTGGAAGTAATACCCAGGAATGGCGCAATCTTATGGCATGTCACATGATGATCAAGCATTTTCAATTCACATACAGTATCAATGTTTTTTGTGACAAAACAGAATTTACACCCTTTAGGACAGAGATGCCCAAGCCCTATGCACTTGGTGCACATTTGTTTTTGTAAAGACACTTAGGCATAGGCTGTGTCTTCTTATACACACACACAGCACTCCACACTAAGCAATACAAAATACACAAACAAATTTGTCTTTTTTGTTTTTGATAATTTTTCGTTGCCTAACCGAAGTGCAAGCAACAACACTTTCGTATGCTTTCTTGATACATTTTGGAGACAGTGAATCTACACGTGGATTTTGTTGTTGTCTAACGTATGATTTTGTTTCAGTAAGTTTGTAGGATTTTATGTGTATTGGTGTTTGCACTCCCATAAGAAAGTTTTGGGCACCCCTGCTTTAGGATATTCATCAGTGAGCGAAGAACGACTTAAATTAAATTCTGTTTTTTTTTAAATTCTATGTAAAACCGATAAACGAGGTTTTTTTGATTGGTATTCATCGCCAAAAGTCGGATTGAGTTTATCGATGCACTCTTCTTGAGATAATTCACGTCGAAAGTTGTACAAAATAATCGCACGAAAATGTTCACGTGTTAATTCCATTTATCGGTTGAAATACAATTTTAAAAGTACTGTAAGCAACACAATAACCGCACGTACACCAAAGTGTTATGAATAAGTACAAGCTAAAAAATTGAAAACTATCCAATGGAAACGTTACACGCAAAGAAAAAAAAACGTTTATCGCCAGTTTGCCGCAAACGAACTTCGTTTGTCGTGCTTGAAATCGTTTATTGTAAACGTTTCAACAGTTGTCATAAACGTTGAACGAAAAATAAACAAAATTTTCAGTTGTGAGAAACGAGTCATTTAGTTGCAGGAAATGAATTTCGTTTGTCATAAACGCGAGTGATTTTTAAATTGCAGCAATTGAAAACTTCGTTTTTCCCAACTGAAAATTTTGTTTATTTTTCCCTTCGTTGTATAAACATAACGCTTATAGTTTAGAGTTACTTTTTGGACAAATTGTTACTATATAAGGAAATTGGTAGTTTGCTTAATACGCGGACGAAGATAGCAACAGAGGTGGAATCCATAAGAAGACGGACGGACATAATGAGAAAGATTATTAAAATAATAAATAATAATGACCGAAATAGCTTGCTATATATATATAAGATATATTTTTAAGTTGTGACAACTGAATATTCGTTTGCGGCAAATACAGCTCGCAAACGAAGTATAGTTGGTGAATTTTTCAGTTGTGGTAAACGAAAAATTTCTTTGCGTGTAGTTTTAAGGAGTGACATAAGCGTTGCCAGATTCCGACCTACGTATTAATTAGTTATTTTAAAACGATTACTCTCACGTAGTACGTTGACAAAGTTGACCTAAGTCCCATCTTCCGGCCTCACACCATTCAGTTACTTTCTTCAGCTATAGGCTAGGAAATCCTCAGTGTATAACCCTGGCACAATTTTTAATTAAAAAAAATTATCTAGAAAATCGAATTTTTTACCGATGGCAAACAATACGATTTGAGTGGAATTTTGGATAAAATTTTAATTAACACAACCGTTAGCTATTGGTTCGTGCTTCTGTTAATGTTGTTGTCGCTTTTAAGTAATATTGCCGATAATGCCAAAAAACGATTTGATAAATAATGCAGCGACAAAAACAACAAAAACAATAACAACAACAATCAAGAGATGAAAAGCAGCACCCGTTCGCATTACGATGAGGGTTGAGATAGAGAAGCTTTCAAAACATTTAAACTTTAAAGACAAAGCCAGTAGAACACGATACAGCATATTTTAACCCTTTCCAATGTGTCAAGCAAAGAAGATTGCTTGATGGGTAGCCAAAATCTTGGTGGTACACGTAATCAATGTCAAATTCGCTTGCTTCCATTAAGTGCTTCCGAGTGTTCTATAGTAGGTAAAACGCGACATTTCTCGGGCGTGGGTATCACCGCATAAAGAAGAAAGATGATAATGATGATGATGATGTCGGTTTGGGGAGGAAGTGGGTATGGCGTGTGCCAGTTTATAAGATTTTATTCACGATTAAAAATTAAAAAAAAAAAAACATAAACAAAACGATAAGCGACAAAAACATAAGGCAACCAAATCACGGCATTAGCAGAACCACACAAAAAGCAGCCAGCCCCGCATCTCCAGCCCAGCAAAGAAACCAGCATTTCCGGTGGCAGGCAGCAAGTGTGTGCTGAGTGCGGCAGCTTGAGCCTAAATTAACCCTTTCAATTTAAAGATTATTTACTATAGCTCAAGGTGATATTTTTTTTTTATTTGTTATATTTTTGAGCTTGTTGTCAGATGCTGTGTGCTGAAAATGGAAAAGATGTGGGTTGGAAGAGTGAAAAATTTTATTTTGTCGTCGTTTGGTTTTATATGAGCCTAATTTTCCAAGAAACGTAATTGCCACAAATCAGCCATCAGGAAACCAACCACCCACCCCTTTAACAGCAAGCATTTGTAGGGTTTGTCACACACACACGCACACTTGCCAACACTAGATAACGCATGTTTGCACATACTAACAATCCTTCATTTGACGTTGTCTAATAAATATTCCCGCATGTCGACCATCAAAAATCTGCCATCATTGTGTCGTATATCATCCTACATATATGAACTTTCAATTACAACAACAACAAAGACAGTATCATCATCATATGAAGAACATTTTTTGACGAGCTCTTCTTAACTTATGATAAGGGTTACGAAAATTTACCAAAATTCTTCATAGGAAATAAGCACAACGCTGAACCTACGCATTGTAAATTCATCTTTTTAATAAGTAAAAAAAAAAATATTTCATAAAGTTCATAAACACATAGAAATATATCATATGTATGTATACGCCACGACAACAACATTAACATACGGCTCCATTGAGATTTACACTTATGCATACAGCTACACACAGAGATATAAGACCAAGGCCACGCCATAGCGACTCGTACTCAAACAACGACAGGCATAGCAAAAAAGCATCAAGTAGCAAAATTTAATTTGGGATTTTTAATTTTATGCCTTTCCATTTTTAATTATCTCTATGTTATGTATGAATGTGAGTGTGCGTGGTTGTGGGTGTGGGTTTGGGCCTGAGTTGTCAGAGGGTTAAGCAATGACTCGACTGAAGGAGGTATGAGTTTGATTTTTCCTTAATGAAATTTTTTTAATTAAATTTCAATTAAGTGCTTTTAGACGGAGCGATTTTTGAAAATGTTTGGCTCATTTTCATTAGGCTGATTTGAAAAATATGTTGTTGTTGTTAGGAGGATTTTATGATTTTATTAAGATAAAAAACATCCAAACACTTGGTTGATCTCTGACATTGTATACTTCGTTATATCCTATAATTCTGTGAAAAATTAAACAAGGAATGATTTTTACGGCAAATAACGTTTTATTTCTCAATATAGTCTCCTTTTAGCTCCATACACTTTGTTCAACATTCCTCAAATTTTTTGATCCCTTCCGAAAAATACGTTTTCGGAAGGTCCTCAAAATAGGCGTCTGTTTCGGTGATAAGCTCCTCTCTGGTGATGAATCTCTTTCCGCCGAGCCATTTCTTCAGGTCTGGAAACATAAAATAGTCGCTGGGGGCCAAATCTGGAGAATATGCTGAATCAGGAAGCAATTCGTACTTCAATTCATGGAGACATTTTCTTTCAAAGCATCGTTGAAACGGTCCAATTCGGCTGCATAGTATTCGCCATTGATCGTTCTTTTCGGTGGTAGGTAATCGATGTAGATTATACCAGCGATTGCCATCGCCTAACTCTTTCCACTCTTTCCACTCTATTACAACAACTTCAATATTTCTATGATTGTTGTAATTCGCCGAATCGTTCACATGCGTAGCTGCATCGCAACAATACAGCGTGTGTTTGTTGTTGTTTATTCTTGTCGTTGTTGGTATAAATAGCGCATGCGATCGCGTCTTGCTACGCTGAAGCAAAGATCATATCGACTCATAACCGCCAAAATATCTTAAGCGACATAATATCCGATTTATGTTTTTTGATGAAAATCGATAATTTGCGATGGTTTACATCGTCTGTCAAAATTTCATAGGTGTACGAAATTAGGTTATGAATTTAAACCAAAAGCAATTTTAGCTTAAGTACACACTACATGTTTGTTTACATTTTTCATGACAGCAAAGTGTCGCTTAAGATGAAATTCTCTAAAAGAAATTAATCAATATAAGAGATAAAATTATTAAAATAAAATTAATAGCAAAGAGATAAGAGATAAAATTAATAGCAAAGATAATTAAAAAAACCTTCTCCTGTAAAATTTTCTTTTTGGCGCTTAAGATATTTTGGCGGTTATGAGTCGATATAATAGCTGCGTTCGATTCGCCAGTGCTCAACTCAACTACGAAAAAAACGGCTACTCACTTAGCTGTTACTTACTGTATAGTTGGCAACACTTTTGTTTTTACAGACCACATAAAGTCTGCCAATAAATTAATTTTGGTTCACAAACCAACTAAAAAATAAGAAACTGGCAACGCAACTTTACTCAACTCAACTGATAATTGACCTACTCTATACTCAACTAGCTGTCGACTTTGTTGTTGGTTTCCCATACAAATTTTGAAATAAGCGACATGAATTGAGTATAGGCTGGCGAATCGAACGCAGCTAATATAAAGATGAGTTACGTAGTACAATAAAATGTAACAAATAATTTTCAGACCAATACGACAGCTTTTGTGAGTGCGATATGAAAAAGCTTTTAATTCTTGCTTGAGAGAAAAGTTTTCCGTTTCTCTATGACCTTCCGCTCCGCATGCTCTTCTCTACATCAATTGCTTGCAATCTCTTCATTATGATTTTGATAGCGAAAGAGTTCAGTTGGCTTATTTGATGCGTCGGAGAAGAAGAAGAAAGTTGTTCTTGGTATTGAAATAGTCATTGAATTTTTTCAATTGCATTTCTATTTTTTCCCTTTTTTTCTTACCACAGTATTTTGCTTGATATTGTATGAATGCATATTTAATGATTTATGATTTTGATATTTATTTCGGATTGAATTGATTGATTGATCTAAATATTTCACTTAATACCATTTATATGATTGGATTGGATCATATGAATGGATTTTTACTTAATTTGATTCCTTTCTTTTGAAAATGGAAGAAAAACGGAAAAAGGCTGGCAATAAATAAATTTTGTCAAATTGTAGGAAATCAGAAAGAGATTTTCCGAATTTAAAATTATTTAAATTTCCTGATTTTGAGACACCCTTTTTCGTATTTGGACACAGAAATGCCATTAATTATATATTATTAATTATATATCAATTATATTATTAATAAATTAAATAATATAATCTATATCTTTACATAAAAAAGAGTTTTTGTGTGTAAATACGCAATAGACTCCCCATCCGATTAGCATAAACATTTTTGTATAGAAGTTTTTGGGTACGGTGCGCGTTTTGAGGCTATCTATTGTAATCCGCCTTGAACACCAGAGGGCGCTGTAGTACAAATTTTTTACAAAACCGCCTAAAACTCAAAAACCGCTCATGCGATTCGAATGAAAATTGAAATATAATGGTTTTCATGATCCATCCATCCATCCATTATCCACCTTGGACACCAAAAGCGCTGTAGTGCAAATTTTTGACCAAATTGCCTAAAACTACAATATATTGTAGACATATTGTATATATTGTATGTAGATATATTGTAGACATATATGTCAACAATAGGCATATTTTTTTTTTTTTTTATTTTTTTAGGTTACATACCATATGCAAATTAAAAATATAAAATTTTTCTTAAATTTCGTAAAATTAAGAAAATTTCCGTTATTTTGATACCAAAAACACTTACATTTATTCAATACTGCTAAAATATTGATTACGATGACATTTTAGAAGTGAGATCTTTCCCTTAGCAAAACCAGTGCACAAGATTTGTTAAAAAAAGATTTTTCGTTTAACTAACATAAAAACAAATTTCGTCAATTTGACACCAAAAACATGAACATATCTTGAAAACTATGAAAATTTGAGTGCAACGATATATTTAATACAACATCGTTGCTCAGAAATGAGAAAAAACAATCAGAAATTAAATTTTGTGACTTTCGATTCAAATATCTGATTTTTATACATTTTTTTTTGATTTTTTTTTTTGTCTTAAAAACCTTACAAAAAACCTACCTTATTGCAAAAATACCTTTAGTTGAATATATAGGTGTATTTTAAATATCCTTTTCAAAAAGATCTGAAATATTGGAGTTTTCCAAAAAAAAAGGGACAAATATTGTTTTTATTGTAAAAATAATTTAAATTAAATTTAAAATTAAATGCAAATTTTCAACTCTTTTTCAGAAGCTATAACCAGGGACCGTAACTGTAGTTTTTTTTTTAAAGAAGTTAATAAATAGTAGTTATTTTTTGGCCGATTTCTTTTTGGTCAAAATAAAAGTTAAAGTTTGAATTTTATTTTTTTGGGCAAAAGTATAAGTTAAAATATGACTTTTATTTTTTAGTCAGAAAGAAGTGTAGTGATAAGCAAAACAACGGTAGAGAAGAGTAGAATGAATAGAATTTATACTTTTGTTAGGATTTATACTTTTAACCGCAAAAATAAAAGTCAAATTTTAACTGTTATTTTTGACCGTAAAAATAAAAGTCAAATTTTAACTTATATTTTTGACCAAAAAAAAAATCGATCAAAAAATAACCATTATTTTTTTCCTTTTTTTAAAAAAGTCAAATAAATAAAAAGCTTTCAAGATTATTATTCCTTAGCTTGCTTTATTCAAATCTCGAAAAGACAAATTTTTTCCGCCTGACTTTTTGAATTGAAATTTCGAAAATAACAGTTATTTTCGATCCCTGGATATAACACTTTATCCAAAATTCATTCAAATTCATCCAAAAATTAAAAACCGCTTATGTGATTCAGAAAACAAAGTTACCACTTGATTTTTCTGAAGAAAATTGTTTTTCCAATATTGTATTTTATTGAATTGCCACTTGAGAGTGATGTGGGGAAACTTTTAAACTGAAACGGATGATCCACTATGAGCGTGGTGTCAGACTAAGGGTCTAATAAAAATTTTGAACTTACTTATTATTTTTCAATAAACTTGCCGGGTGTAACAACGTGCGCAGTGAATCGCTAGTATATGTATAAATATAATATAATATAATATAATATAATATAACTAGCTGGTACCCGACGCGTTGCTGTCGTAGCGGAAATAATTTCTATCTCTATCTGAATCTCAAACTCAGTCTCAATCTCAATCTCAATCTCAATCTCAATCTCAATCTCAATCTCAATCTCAATCTCAATCTCAATCTCAATCTCAACCTCAACCTCAACCTCAATTTCAATATCTATCTCTATTTCTATCTCTATCTCTATCTCTATCTCTATCTCTATCTCTATCTCTATCTCTATCTCTATCTCTATCTCTATCTCTATCTCTATCTCTATCTCTATCTCTATCTCTATCTCTATCTCTATCCCTATCTCTATCTCTATCTCTATCTCTATCTCTATCTCTATCTCTATCTCTATCTCTATCTCTATCTCTATCTCTATCTCTATCTCTATCTCTATCTCTATCTCTATCTCTATCTCTATCTCTATCTCTATCTCTATCTCTATCTCTATCTCTATCTCTATCTCTATCTCTATCTCTATCTCTATCTCTATCTCTATCTCTATCTCTATCTCTATCTCTATCTCTATCTCTATCTCTATCTCTATCTCTATCTCTATCTCTATCTCTATCTCTATCTCTATCTCTATCTCTATCTCTATCTCTATCTCTATCTCTATCTCTATCTCTATCTCTATCTCTATCTCTATCTCTATCTCTATCTCTATATCTATCTCTATCTCTATCTCTATCTCTATCTCTATCTCTATCTCTATCTCTATCTCTATCTCTATCTCTATCTCTATCTCTATCTCTATCTCTATCTCTATCTCTATCTCTATCTCTATCTCTATCTCTATCTCTATCTCTATCTCTAGCTGTATCTCTATCTCTATCTCTATCTCTATCTCTATCTCTATATCTATCTCTATCTCTATCTCTATCTCTATCTCTATCTCTATCTCTATCTCTATCTCTATCTCTATCTCTATCTCTATCTCTATCTCTATCTCTATCTCTATCTCTATCTCTATCTCTATCTCTATCTCTATCTCTATCTCTATCTCTATCTCTATCTCTATCTCTATCTCTATCTCTATCTCTATCTCTATCTCTATCTCTATCTCTATCTCTATCTCTATCTCTATCTCTATCTCTATCTCTATCTCTATCTCTATCTCTATCTCTATCTCTATCGCTGTCTCTGTCTCTATCTCTATCTCTATCTCTATCTCTATCTCTATCTCTATCTCTATCTCTATCTCTATCTCTATCTCTATCTCTATCTCTATCTCTATCTCTATCTCTATCTCTATCGCTATCTCTATCTCTATCTCTATCTCTATCTCTATCTCTATCTCTATCTCTATCTCTATCTCTATCTCTATCTCTATCTCTATCTCTATCTCTATCTCTATCTCTATCTCTATCTCTATCTCTATCTCTATCTCTATCTCTATCTCTATCTCTATCTCTATCTCTATCTCTATCTCTATCTCTATCTCTATCTCTATCTCTATCTCTATCTCTATCTCTATCTCTATCTCTATCTCTATCTCTATCTCTATCTCTATCTCTATCTCTATCTCTATCTCTATCTCTATCTCTATCTCTATCTCTATCTCTATCTCTATCTCTATCTCTATCTCTATCTCTATCTCTATCTCTATCTCTATCTCTATCTCTATCTCTATCTCTATCTCTATCTCTATCTCTATCTCTATCTCTATCTCTATCTCTATCTCTATCTCTATCTCTATCTCTATCTCTATCTCTATCTCTATCTCTATCTCTATCTCTATCTCTATCTCTATATCTATCTCTATCTCTATCTCTATCTCTATCTCTATCTCTATCTCTATCTCTATCTCTATCTCTATCTCTATCTCTATCTCTATCTCTATCTCTATCTCTATCTCTATCTCTATCTCTATCTCTATCTCTATCTCTATCTCTATCTCTATCTCTATCTCTATCTCTATCTCTATCTCTATCTCTATCTCTATCTCTATCTCTATCTCTATCTCTATCTCTATCTCTATCTCTATCTCTATCTCTATCTCTATCTCTATCTCTATCTCTATCTCTATCTCTATCTCTATCTCTATCTCTATCTCTATCTCTATCTCTATCTCTATATCTATCTCTATCTCTATCTCTATCTCTATCTCTATCTCTATATCTATCTCTATCTCTATCTCTATCTCTATCTCTATCTCTATCTCTATCTCTATCTCTATCTCTATCTCTATCTCTATCTCTATCTCTATCTCTATCTCTATCTCTATCTCTATCTCTATCTCTATCTCTATCTCTATCTCTATCTCTATCTCTATCTCTATCTCTATCTCTATCTCTATCTCTATCTCTATCTCTATCTCTATCTCTATCTCTATCTCTATCTCTATCTCTATCTCTATCTCTATCTCTATCTCTATCTCTATCTCTATCTCTATCTCTATCTCTATCTCTATCTCTATCTCTATCTCTATCTCTATCTCTATCTCTATCTCTATCTCTATCTCTATCTCTATCTCTATCTCTATCTCTATCTCTATCTCTATCTCTATCTCTATCTCTATCTCTATCTCTATCTCTATCTCTATCTCTATCTCTATCTCTATCTCTATCTCTATCTCTATCTCTATCTCTATCTCTATCTCTATCTCTATCTCTATCTCTATCTCTATCTCTATCTCTATCGCTGTCTCTGTCTCTATCTCTATCTCTATCTCTATCTCTATCTCTATCTCTATCTCTATCTCTATCTCTATCTCTATCTCTATCTCTATCTCTATCTCTATCTCTATCTCTATCTCTATCTCTATCTCTATCTCTATCGCTATCTCTATCTCTATCTCTATCTCTATCTCTATCTTTATCTCTATCTCTATCTCTATCTCTATCTCTATCTCTATCTCTATCTCTATCTCTATCTCTATCTCTATCTCTATCTCTATCTCTATCTCTATCTCTTTCTCTATCTCTATCTCTATCTCTATCTCTATCTCTATCTCTATCTCTATCTCTATCTCTATCTCTATCTCTATCTCTATCTCTATCTCTATCTCTATCTCTATCTCTGTCTCTATCTCTATCTCTATCTCTAGCTGTATCTCTATCTCTATCTCTATCTCTAACTGGAAAGACTCGTGGAAATTGATAACCAAATTTCGAGGCTGTGCTACTTACAATTCCAAAGTTATTCGATATCGCAAGTTTGGCTTATATGGGCGGAGCCACACCACATGTTCAATGACGTCTCAGTTTTCTAGTAGAAGAATATCACCCAATATAAATTCCATACTGAATTTCGTTGTTAAACGACATTTAGTTCCAAAGCTGTCTGATATCAAAAATTTAAAGTGTATGGGCGGAGCCACACCCCTTTTTTCAAAACCCATCCCAGTTTTATAGTAGATATATCACCAAGTGGCAACTCCATACTGAATTTCATTATTATACGGCATTTAGTTCCAAAGCTATTCGATATCATAAATTTTAATTGTATGGGCGGTGCCACACCCCTTTGGCCTATACTGGCTCAATTTTGCAAGTCGAAAGACACGACTAAATAGAACGTTCTAACCGAGTTTCATTAATGTGTGACTTATAGCTTGAAAGTTATACTGAAAATTTGGCTGAAAAATTGCCACGCCCCACATTCAACGCCCATAAAATTTTACGTGTGGAACGGCTCTTGTAAATTGAGATAGAACACCGAATTCCGATACTATGCGACCTATAACTTCAGAGCTATTCGCTACCGTAGATTTGGGTTGTATGGGAGGTGCCACGCCCCCTTATTTTAGGGGGATGAAAAATAGATGTTGTTCGATTCTCACCCCTGACTAATATCCTCGTTAAGGATCACGAAAATCGGTCGAGCCGTTTCGGAGGAGTTCGATCACGCACCCCGTGACAGAAGAATTTTATATATTAGATATAATATAATATAATATACTATAATATAATATAATATACTATAATATAATATAATATAATATAATATAATATAATATAATATAATATAATGTAATATAATATAATATAATATAATATAATATAATATAATATAATATAATATAATATAATATAATATAATATAATATAATATAATATAATATAATATAATATAATATAATATAATATAATATAATATAATGTAATATAATATAATATAATATAATATAATATAATATAATATAATATAATATAATATAATATAATATAATATAATATAATATAATATAATTTAATATAATATAATATAATATAATATAATATAATATAATATAATATAATATAATATAGTATAATATACAAAATTAATATTCAAATTCAACTACACATTCAATTTTCATCCAATTTTTTTTTTCTTGATTTTTTACAAACAAAAATATAAAAAGTCGAAAGCTAGTTGAATTTGTATTGAAAATTCTTTAACACTGTACGTTTTACGCCATAACTTCTGAACTCTTCAAGAACACACCTTAATTTTATATCGTTGGAAAGGTATTAAAACGTACAAAAAACCAAAATAAAGAAACTGGGAAAAAATTATAGCGTCTGTTGTTGGCATGATATTAAACTTTGAATTTAAGAATGGGCCAACTTACAACAATTTTTCCAAAAGTTTTATATTTTTTCCTTAAAACAGACAAAATTCCTTAAACCTTTCCAATGATACCTTATTTACGAAAATCGGATTTAAATTGACTGAGCTACGTCGTTTCACCTTTTTTGACCTTGAAAATGGTTCTAAAAATTTATAACTTCGGATTTGGTTTTCTAAGCAACAAACCAATTTAGGAACGAAATTTGAGCCAAATCGGAGATGGTCAGTGCTACTGATAGGTCACCTCAATCTGAAATGGGCGACATATGTTATATATGTATTACCTTTTTATAATGTGCGTAGGATATTTAAATACAAATCATGCCTACATTTTTGTTTTTTTACGCAAGACAATTTAGCTACAATTCGTTTGCAGACACATCGTTTGTGGAGATCTTTCGTATACTAAACAATTTCATGTGCTCTCTATGCTTCTCAATATTATACTCACAATGTCGCTTGGTTGTTCTCCCGCTCTCATAAGCTTTAAGTCGTTCGCTCACTGACTCTCACAAAGCATTAAAGTGGATTTATGATAAATCCACATTCGATTTTGACTGTGTCGCTGATTTGTATGGCCGTGGCGCATCTTTATATTATATGATCTTTGGCTGAAGGTTTCTTGTTGGTAATTTTGCGTATGGTTTCGTCACCGACTGTTTTTTGTTTGTGTTTTTTTTTATGTTACTTAGTCCTTATTGTACTACGTATCTAACGATTTGTTGATGTTGTTGGTTTTTTGTTATAATTATTGTTGCACTCTTCAAAAATCAGTCTTTGGCAATCCCTGGATTATACCGCGTTCATCCCAAAATACTGTCGCCATAACCTTTCTGGTCGATAATATCGTCTTTGCCTTCTTCGGAGCACCTTCGGTTGGTGAAGTCCACTGTTTCGAATGTTCCTTTGTCTCTGGTGTGTAGTGATGGATCCATGTTATGTCCACGGTTACTAATCGATGAAAAAAATCCTTATCTTTGTTCAACATCGCCAAACAAGCCTTTGAATCAGTCACACGATCGCGTTTATGGTCGATAGTGAGCAATCGCGGCACCCATCTTGCGGATAATTTTTTCATATCCAAATGATTTCGCAAAATGTTCCACACCCGTTCGTCTGAGATGCCTACGACCTCAACAATCCCGCGCACTTTAACTCTGCAATCGGCCAACACGATATCGTGAATTTTAGTGACCATTTCTGATGTGGTGACCTCATTTGGGCGTCCAGAACGTTCGGCGTCACCTGTGCTTGTACGACCACATCGGAATTCAATAAACCACTTGTGAATCATTCCAATCGATGGTGCGGAATCCCCATAGTATTTATCAAGCCTTTCCTTGGATAGTTTTTCTCTGCAAAAAATAATGCTTGATAAGCAAACGAAATTCCATTTTTTCCATTTTCGTCAAAATTCACAAGATCGTCTGTTGTCAATGGCTTTGAAACACAAACTAAGTGTCACAGCGAGCTGAATTTTTCATAGTAGTCTATTAACAAATGATAGTTGACAGAATGAGTGTTGAATTTTAAAGTTGTTAACTTCCCAAATTGTCCTCGTTCAGCCGATCAAAATTAAAAGAAATTTTTTTAAAATGTAGAAAGTAACATAACAAGCAACCAGCACGTTGATATGCGGCCTGCACGTGTTCCCAGGGATAATATTGAAATGGGGTAATGTAGGAAATTTTGAATACTTGAAATTGAAGAGGGAGGATAAGGTTATTACGCTGACATCTGTATCCTGTTCTCTAAAAATCTAAGACAAGATGTTTACAGTAAACTCACTCACTCCATTCCAACGAGTTTGTACAGCAAAACAATCAGAGGCTGACCTACGGAACTTGTTCCAGTATGAACTCGCCCTATTTCCAGTGTCGCTGTTCACAGAAGAAGCATAAATCCATGGTCTATGATGCATTTCTTGCTATCGCAGGTGAAGAAGAAAACTTCAGCACCAGAAAATGCAACTTAGTTGATGTTGGATTCCTGCTGCATACAGTTGTTTGGACCAATTCAAGTGAAGCCACATTTCAAAAAGTCTTCCGTGGATTATGTCCAAAGGCACTTTTGATGATTATTCTATAAGACATAGATCTTCTGTTGCTTCTCACTGCTTTGTGTTCTTCCGAAAATAACATTTATTTCCAGAAGAGTAGAAAGGGTCACAGCCTTGCCGTACTATATTCATCTCACTCGAACCACACGATATTCTTTTACTGCATGCGATAAGTGGGTAAGACACCACCTCAGCACCCTTTGGTATTGGAAAAAATAAGGTGATGCGGATGTATAGCAAGAACCCTAGCTTCTCAGAGATGTTGGTGATTTTTAAAGACCCTGGGGCGACTCCAACTCAAATCGCTGAAGTTGCAGAGAAATTCTTTGTGAAATTGTATGGAGAAACCATCAAAAGTGGCAACCTCGACGGCTTGAGTTATTGCAATTTTTCCAAAGCCGTGGCAAACCCCAAATGTCAACTTGCCAGACAGCTGCCAACTAGAGATATTAATATATTAATTAGTCCATCGGGAGCAACAATCCTTGAGCTGATGAACAACAGCTCTTGCGTCTCTACGAATGGTGAATTTCTGCAAACCAATCATTCAGTTTCTTCATGTCAACATTATTCGTCGCAACACGTGCAGGTCACATATCAACGTGCTGGTCGCTTGTTATGTTGTTTTCTCACATTTAAAGAAACTTTGTTTTAACTTTCATAGGCTGTAGGTATTTCCGTTAATATTGGGCCTTAAAATATGGTTCACCACCGAGCTTTTAGGAAATTTTATCATGCAACGTCGTAACAAAATGTGCTTAATTTAAGAGATATAAGCGAAAAACTGAAAAAAGTCAGAAAATTTTAACTTACCCCGCCACAAGGCATCAAAGGGTCAACGAGGTCAAAAACTTAGG
The DNA here is from genome assembly GCA_943735915.1 of Pherbina coryleti. Taxonomy (NCBI): domain Eukaryota; kingdom Metazoa; phylum Arthropoda; class Insecta; order Diptera; family Sciomyzidae; genus Pherbina; species Pherbina coryleti. The sequence goes on along the minus strand of OX030951.1, from coordinate 46,787,338 downwards.
ATAATCTTCCTAATGTACCCCCAAACAACCCGTTAAAGTCCCATTAATTTAGAGCATACACTCTATGATTCTGTTTCTTGAACAATTCCTCTACGGAGAAAATATTTTCGTAAGTAAACAGAATTCGCCTTTGGACATTATTCGCGTGCTTGAGAAGTAACGCTTTCAATTTCCGCTTACGTTGTTCCTTTAACGCTGCCGTGAGAAGGTGCCCGGTGTATCTTTTGTATGATCGGAGCCCCAAGTTACATTTTAGAATGCGAGAGATCGATTGCTCCGAGACTACTACACAAACTGGAAGAGTATAATCCAAGCGCTTGCAGAGTTTGGGGTTAGTTCTAGGGCCCCTGCTGTGGAACGTTATGCATGATGGCGTTCTTAGGTTCACAGTTCCCACAGGCGTCAAAATCGTCGGCTTTGCGGACGACCTTGCGGTTGTGGCAACTGCAAAACACCCGGAAGAAGTCGAGGCACTCAGTAGTATTGGAATTAGCTCTAACTATAGCTGGCTTTTATCAGTGGGGCTTTGCCTAGCCGAACATAAAAATGAGGCGGTGTTCATAAGCAGCCGGAACAAGATGGAAGTTGCAAGCATCAATGATAACGGAACGGTGGTGTAATGATTGACTCCCGCTTAACATTTAAACAGCATCTCCAGTATGTTCCAACAAAAAAGCATCCGACGAATGTATACATAAAGCATGTTTGGCCCTATCGAGGATAATGCCAAATACGAGAAGCCCCAAACAGGAGCGCAGGAGTCCACTCCTTAATGTCGAACGATCCATCGTGATGTATGGGTCAACGGTATGGGCTTTAGCAATGAAGACGGTGTCTTACCGGCGAGGTATTGAATCTGTTTACAGACTCGGTGCACTCAGGGTATGTTGAGCCTTCAGAACAGTTTCCAAAGATGCAGCATTAGTCCTAGCAAGCTAGATACCAATCGACCTTCTTCTGATGGCCAATAACAACGCGTCCATCTGCAAGAAAGTTGCTAGAGAAAAGAGCATGTTGAAGTGACAAGACCGCTGGAATAGATCTCTGAAGGGTAGCTGGATATACCAGCTCATCCCGAACATACCCGATTGGTGCGAAAGAAGTCACGGCTCAGTGAACTTCTATCTGACACAGATTTTAAGTGGTCATGGGTGCTTCAGAGCATACTTGTTAAAATTTAGGCACGCGATAAATCCATACAGCTCACACTGCTCTTCAAATACAATTGAAGATGCAAACCATGCTTTATTTGAGTGCCCCAAGTTCGATAATGCCCACCTTGAGGCTTCGAACAGTCTCGAGGAAACTGTGACACAACAAAACTTGGTGTGCCTAATGCTGAAAAGCGAAGCGAACTTGTCAGTGGTCAGTGCCCTCGCTAAAAGCAAAGCAGAAGAACTGCGAAGAGTTGAGGGTTCACAAAGCACAGAAGTCTGAGTAGAGTACTTGACGTATATTTACCCCTAAACGACGGTTATAAGCCATCCAATTTTCAGTGAAATGCTGTTCCCATGCCCCGTGAAGTCATGCTTTGCGGCGGTACCGCGGGGTTTAGGCCTTTGAAGGTTCCGTGAATAAAATAAAAAAAGGAACTGCGCATTGCACTGCGAAAGTTGAAGGAGCCAATTTTGAACAGGTGTAGTGCCGCCATTTTGCGTTTTGGTTTTCTTTAAAATAATTTGTGTGTATACATTTGAACATCAATGTCAATATGTAATTTCATTTACATGTAATATAATAAATATTCTCAGTGTTTTTGTAAAAAATGAATGAAAAACGTGTGGTCTGGAATATTGTCCCCCCTTATTTTTTATATATTCGCTATGAGGTCGATAAAACAATTTTCACTGTTTTTTAATAATTTATTATTTCCATTAATCTGTCTATACCATATTGTTCTTGCTTGGAGATAATGTTTTACGTGTCTTCCAAATGCAGCATCATCTACATTTACCCTGAGAACGATGTACACCTCAATGTATGTTTTGAGGCTAAGATCTGCCTATTAAAACCTGCCTATGGAATATCTTAAGTCTTCAAGTTCTGAAGAGAAAAATAACTTGTACACGATACACGATATAGTTATGCAGGTTATCAACTTCAAATTAACCCGTTTATAGTTCAAATATAACTTTTTCCAAATCTAAATCAACTTCTCACAAGGCAAAAACAAAAAGTTATAGGGGGGCGGGGGGGGGGGGGGGGTGTTCAGAAACTTAAAAATTTTCAGACTTTTTTCAGTTCTTCGCTTACATCTCTTAAACTAAGTACATTTTGTTGCCACATTGCATGACAAAATTGAAGAAAATTGCTTTTAAGTTCGTTGGCGAACCATAAATTTCAGGCCCAATATTAAAGTAGATACGACAGCCGTTTGATAGTTCCGTGAAAAATGAAACAAGGAATGATTTTTACGGCAAAAAAACGTTTTATTTCTCAATATAGTCTCTTTTTGTGATGAACTCCTCTCTGGTGGTGAGAATATGCTCGAGAATATGCTGGATGAGGAAGCAATTCGTACTTCAATTCATGGAGACGTTTCACTTTCAAAGCGTCGTTGAAACGGTCCAATTCGGCTGCATAGTTTTCGCCATTGATCGTTCTTTTCGGTGGAAGGTAATCGATGTAGATTATACCGCGTTTATTCCAAAATACTGTCACCATAACCTTTTCGGCCGATAGCACCGTTTTCGCCTTCTTCGGAGCACGTTCGGTGGGCGAAGTCCACTGTTTCGACTGTTCTTTTATCTCTGGTATGTAGTGATGGATCCATTACGTAACTTCCACGGCTACTAATTGACGGAAAAATCCTTATTCTTATAGTTGATCGATGTCGTATTTCATATTTACATAACGGTAAACATTAAAGTTTTAGTCTGAATTAAAAGCTTCTCATAATCTTAAATACTCAGTTGTATTGAACTTTAAAGATCAAACAGATCGCTTTGAATGTCTATGATACCAAAAATAACGATTCTGCGAAATGCCCTACTCTTTGCTATAACTTTCATATGAAATTAAACCAAAACCAAGAAATTTCAAAACCTTTAAATATTTTTTTTTAGAAAATACTTCCATAGATTCTAAATTTGAATTTTTCAATGGATACTTTAAAGACAAATATAATTTCTTCCAACTACCACGTGTGCAACTTTTACTTTCACGCTTAAACTCCACATTTTCAATGCCTATAAAAATGTGCGGCTTTTTTAGCGTTCTTGTTGAGCGAAACTTTTCATTCAATAAAACTAAAGTTCTTGGTCAAAACTGTGCAAAGTTTCCTTACAAACTTCAACACTTTCAGCCAAGTTTATTAAGTTGCTTCCAGGAGAATAGAGTGAGGGGAAAAAACATTGCTTTCATGAGACCTGGGTCAGGGGCCCAAACAAACTGTACGGAAATAAAAGAACGTACGAATATCAATAAAGATGGTCATTGACTTTTTTAGTTGTTGTGCCAACTTTATGGCAATAATGTTTGTTTTTTTTTTTTCTGTTCCATACAATTTTTACCAAATATTTACATATACATTGCTTAAGATGCGCAAGTATTAAAATATTGATTTGAGTTAAAGTCTTAAGTGAGTTAAAGCAATCTGCTTGTTCTACTTTCCAAAAATGATATTTTCTTGCTACTTCGCTGAAATTAGGTCAAAGAATTCTTGTTTTTTTTTTTTGTTTTCTTGGTTGTTTTTTGTTCATTCTTTTGACGCCAAAGTTTTAATTTTTATTATTAACTACCAAAAGTTTTCAGTCTAGAGGAGGTTCTTGATAAAGTTTTAAGTTTAAGTAAAATTTTTGGAAAAGTCTGCGCGTTGTTTGAGCAGAATATTGTTTTTTTATTATTATGATTTGGATTTTGGTGAGAGAGAGAGAGGGTAGCGAGCATAATTTGTTCAAGGTCAAAGACGCTGCCAAAAGTCAGGCAATACCATCAGTAGTCATTCTTATACTAGCATGACGAGCACCCGCTCGTTCTCCCTCTCCCGAGGAATGATGTGTGAAGTTTATCAATTAATTATAAAATTTAATTTTAACGAAAACGTTTGTTGCCATGCAAGAATGGCAAAGATGGAAAGAAGTTTGGTTGGTTTGACAAAACTGGGCTGTAGAGTCTGCAAAGTTTTTGAAAGTTCAATTTCAGAAAGTTGTGAGACGCCATTAAGAAAGTGTGTTTCCTGATTTACTTCGCATAATTGGTAGAGGATTGAGTAGCTAAGAATGCAATTTAAATTCTTGTTTCAATTTCTCAATTCAATTTCTTAGTTTAATTTCTTAAGATTAAAGTCATTTTGGGCTTATTAAGGAAGGACATTAGCTATTTTTTGCCCGAAGATAACATCTACAAGCTGTGGTAATTAAAACATTTAATACGTAAATCCATTAGGGATTATTTTTTAATGCAAATTTAATTCACATGTAAAATATTTGCATTGTCCTTTATTTGTACGGTTCAATTTTTTTGTATTTAGACCTTTTTATTGTTCATTTTTTAACTGTTTATCTTTTAAATGTGATTACATATTAACTGTGTTTGTCCTTTTCTGTTTTGTTTTTCGATTTGCTGTTGTTGTTGTTTTTGTTGTAGTTAAACAATATGCGCAAATTGTGCACATTTTCACTTCTGCAAATTAAGACATCCTGCAGCGAGCACTGGGCTAAACCACATACGTTGAGTTCCGTTTCCGGTTGAATTTTAAAATTGTATGCCAACCATCTGGACATTTACGGTTGGTTGTCCGGCTTGGTCGTAGCTAGCGGTTAGTGGTTGGCCAAATAAGAATAAAAAAAAAACGAACAAAAATAATGAAAATCCAAAAACAAAAAACAAACAAAATAAAAACTGACATTTTGCAATTTTCGTTTATTTATGTGAATGGCTCTTGTCAGAGAGCTGTGGTTTTTTTTTTTCTTTCTTTTTTTTATTCTATTTGTTTTGTTTTAATGGAAATATGTGTGAGTTTTCTGGGAATGTTTTCAATTAGCGCTAAATGGAAATAGTCACTTTTGGACAGTTTCCATTGACAGCACTTATCTGACATAATTAATTAAATATGTTATTCTACGAACTACAGGAAATGGAATTGCACTTTACTGTTGAAAAGTTCACTTTTTATAGTTAGTTGCTCTTATTTGAAAAACAAGCTAAGCGAACAGAGCAAATCAAAATAGTACAAGGAACATTATAAAATGCAAAAATGAATGATCATTTTATTCAAGTTTTGTTCAACGAAACAACAGATTTAATAAATGTTTCATACATTGACAATAAATATGCAGAAAATTAATACAAAACTATTTAAAACTTTGATAGGATGAGTAGGATAATTTATTTAATTATTTTCTTTTCCACTCACGCTGGTTGCTATTTATATTTCTGGCCTAATAATGAAAAAACAAATATTTATGACCACAATTGGTTTATTTTTTTTTTTCAAAATTATATTTATGTGGATAAATATACTTTTGCATGCGTTTGAACAATTTTAGAAGCAGTTTTTTTTCGTAATTCGTCCTGGAGCGATTGTCAATTACGATTAAAATGATTTTTCATTTTTCTATTTGAAATTATGATTATTAACAGACTTCAAAAAGGAGGAGGTTCTGAAGTTCGTTGGTTTCTCTTTTTTTTTTTAATTAACAAAAATCTTGTCTAAAAACAATAATATTATTAGCGCACGCTACGACTCGAAATATTACGAACTAACTCCCAAACTAGTCGCCACTTCGCCATTCGTTCAATTTGACCGCATTCGTTGTTTTCGTGTTGCCACCCTTCTTTTAGTCGGCCTTTCCTAACCTCGGATGCGTCCTCGTATCATGATTTTCTATTACATTTCCTCGTCAGAGCCTTCGGAGTCGTATATTGGCAACCTACAATACGGCTTTAGCTTATCCGACGCGTGGACAGATGAATAGTGTCGTTGTTTTCTACTGGATCCTGGAGGATCTTAGACTACGTAGCGATCTCGTCCTAGTTCTTTCGAAATGAGAAAAGGTCTAGCTTTCTTGAAGTTCCAGTACATACTGGTTCATTTTCGACAAAGATCAAATCTCCTTCTTTGTATTCCGTAGGTGCTGAGTGAGCTTTATCATATCGTTGCTTGGCCTTAGACCTTTCAATGCCTACACGTTCAGCTGGTTCTGCACGAATTTGGTGTAACTCCTCTGGACTAACTTCATTGTTTTCCTGTAGAGACAGAATCAGTTTGTTTTTTTGAGTATCTCTTGGTTGAAAACTGAACAAGAGTTCATGAGGAGATTTCACTGTAGTTTTGTTCACCATACTATTGATGGTCCATTGCATATGTTGTTGCTGTACGCGGCCATATACGCTTTTCGTTTTGCCGACAGAGTGCTCATATTTACTGAAATTTAAAACCAACATAACTTCTTTCTTAAGAGCTTTAATTATGCATCACCAAAATTTGTGACTAGGGGGGTTTAGTTCATAGATTTTTTTTTTATTATAAACATAGTCCCTCCCATGACCTTTCCACCGATATATAAAACTTTAAAATCGGACTACAAATGACCGACCGAGTTATATACAAAAAACAGATTCCGCTGTTTTTGCCACGCCCACAAAAAAAAATGTTGCACTCCCGTAATTTTCTCGATATAACAGTTGATATAAGGCGGTAACATATTTAAATTTTATTTATTTTTCATACAGAGCGATACGGCTTAATGTACACTAAAACTTAATTATGTTGTTTATTAATTAACCGTAGTCCTGCGTTGAGAAAAAATTCAGAATTTTACGTTGAGGTGTAGATTTCTACATCTATATACTTTGTGATGCTGTGTACAATTTTGGTAACGATATCTTCTTTAATTTCTGCAGTAGAGTAGAATTTGTGATTCATTCACCTCAATATATTTCCAATTAGATCGTATTATTTATTGATAATCATTACGACGTATACCATCAATCAGCTTGGTTGTAGGAGTTTAAGGCAAAAACGTGGAAAACGATTCTTTTTATGATAACTCTAAATTTGTTTGTTATGATACTCTAAAATTGTTAATAGTTTAAAAGGTATTTCATGTCAAAAAGCGAACTTTCCGTAAAAATTAAAAAAATAATTTTTTTAATTTGACGGTCAATATTTCCCAAACCAACAAAGTTATGCCAATAATTGAATTTTTGTTTCATATTTGTAATTCTCTGAGTTAAAGTACATATCCAGAATTTTAATTTTTGCAATAATTTAAAATAAATAGCATATTTTCTCGATTTTATCCAAAAAGAAACACTGGGCATTTAAGGATTAAATTAAATAAAACTCACTTATGATAATTCATATTGACACTTATCAATAGTTAACCGTCAATTTCGACGTTTGACCGTCTAATGAAGAGGTAAGGATGGAAATTTTTTTAAATGAGGGATGTATTAATTTCAGTTTTTTCGAGTTTTTCTATTTTGGTCACTTTGCTATACATGAGACCCCCATATCATTACTTATCGTAATACATTTTAAAACCCCTCCTCCCCCTCTAAATTGGTAACGTAATTTATGAACGACCCCGTAGTGTGTAAAAACTACATTGTTGTATAGAAAAAAGTGTAACATGTGCGAAACGCTTGTACTTTTTTTCAATGGAAATAGTAAAAAAAATTTTTTTTTAATCTGCTTTGCCATCTCAATATCCACACATAACAGCATTTTCCGCAAAAAATGTCTTATATTAAAGTCTGCATTGAAACATATATCAATATTGTCACGCACATGCTATATATTTTCTAAATTTATTTAACTGCTCTTACCACGGTATGTCGTTGATAATTATTTATACATATATATGTATGATTATTAGGAAAATAATAATATTGTTTTAATAAACAGCGCACGCCCTCACGGCAAATATCAAAATAAAACTGCAAAATTTTCGCTCAACTTATTCACCACGCTAAAGTAAAAAAAACGAAGGAAAACTACCGTTATCTTAAAGAAATCAACTTAAAACGTGTTGTCCGAATTCGATAGAATATATTCTACATAATTTCTCTTCTCTCTCTACAATTTGATTTTTGACCTATGAGGTTGACTTTTTGATGGAATTCGTGATATATAAAAAAAAAATTAGTTTTCTACACCAACATAGGACTATGGTTAAGAAAATAAGATTTGCAACATAGAATTTTTGCATTTTGACATAATTTTTTTTTCTATTAAAAAAAAAGAGCAAAAACATTTTTCTAAATACTGTTAAGAGTGGAGAGTTCAATAGCAATAACATTTTCAATCGCAACTTACATGACTAAGAAGTTCTCCACAATCGTATAACCACAGAATAGTTATTTTACATTTGAAGGGTTTATTACAGAAACATTTGTTGTGGGGAGCCGTTTGTAAGGAGACGTTCTGGGATTACTACTACCAGTATCCGCGTACAAGGTCTTGAAAAATTGGATTGCAAGGATACACTTCTCCGAACCCAGCAAAATTTTTGTTTATTTTTTTTTATTTTTAAAAATATACTTTTATTTTTACTATCCAATACTTTTCTAGTTTTTCCTCTGTTCTTCCAAAAATGTTTCCTTAGCATGTTTAAATGATTTCTTACGACTGCAAAAAGACTTAAAAATAACATCTGTATAATTACAAGTATTAACTTAATTTCTAAACATTTGTTTAACAATGAATTGCTCTATTTTCCCAACCCAGGCTTTTGTTTGTATTTCATGTAGAAATTCTTAAACATACATTCATCACCGTTCGCGCGGTGCACATGTGCACAAATGTCAATTTCAAAATTATTGCCAGCAAATTAAAACATTTTAAAGCATTATGCGATGAAATAAAACAACATCTTTTTGTCTTGACAACATCTGCACCTTCTGTTAAAATGTGGTTGCATACATTTAGGCGTAAGAATGGAATTAATGCAAATTACTTAACTTTTTCTTAGTTTTAAGTGTTTTCTTTGCCATGCTTAAAACAAACACTCAAACAGAGAATTATTTTTGTGTACATATGTCTTTGAGAATCAACACAAACACACACACACACACAGAAGTAAAGAAACGACAAGTATGAATGTGACGACGCTGACGAAATGAGGATGCGCTACACTCAACGAACAATTCTCTGAAGGTTAATTTTTGCTTTTTTTTATACTTTTCAAAAGACTATTGTTGAGAGTCCTGGACATGTATAAAACTATAAAAATTATGTATTCAAAGGTATATATCTAATGGATATAATACACTGTGTGTAATTTTTTAAGTCATGGCAAAATAACTATATACGGACACCACTACGTGATAAAAGACTAAAAAAAAAAGACCCGTGTCTCCCCCTTTTTCCCAAAGTCATGCACTTTTTTGTTTATGGGCCGCCAAAGATTTGGGGCCTCGGTATCATTTTCGCAAAAAAGTGATAATTTTCTCGGGCTCATATCTTGCAAACCGTTCAGAATTTCGATTTACTCTCTGAGGCAATGTTGTAGCTCTTGTCATAAAGAACAAAAATTGCCAACATATGAAATCAAAAAAACTTCACCTTCCAGATCAAAATCGCAAAAAACTTAAAAAATTCGATTTTTTTTTACCTTTTTTCCCGTGTTCAGGTCCATAGGTAGCAAACAGTTCAAAATTCAAGGAAACAATCAACAACAAAAATTTACCTAAGATTTCAATAAACAAATTTCTAGAACATATAAACTTCCTAGAGATGATTCTTAACACTGTTTAGGTAGCACGCAAAAGTGAAAAATTTGCCGAAAATTTTTTAATTTGATTTTTTTTACCTTTTTTCTCCTGTTCTGGTCCATAGGTAGCAAACTGTTCAAAATTCAAGGAAACATTCAATTACAAAAATTTACCTAAGATCTCAATAAACAAATTTCTAGAACATATAAAATTCCTAGAGATGATTCTTAACACTGTTTAGGTAGCACGCAAAAGTGAAAAAAGTGACGCGGTGAAAGTTACTGTCGTACACAACAGTGGCAACTGACAGTTTCAGTTTGGATCCACAACTTAAGAGAGCGTGATTTGCAAGTCCAGGGCCATCAACATTATAAACATAATACGAATACTTTTTTTTAATATTTTTGTAATAGATAGCATAGTATCTCAATGTTGAAGTAAATAAAAAACAAATGAAATTAAAAAACGGTGTTAAGAATAATTCCCAGGAAGTTTATATGTTCTAGAAATTTGTTTATTGAGATCTTAGGTAAATTTTTGTAGTTGATTGTTTCCTTGAATTTTGAACTGTTTGCTATCTATGGACCTGAGCACGGGAAAAAATTCTGAACGGTTTGCAAGATATGAGCCCGAGAAAATTATCACTTTTTTGCGAAAATGATACCGAGGCCCCAAATCTTTGGCGGCCCATAAACAAAAAAGTGCATGACTTTGGGAAAAATTAGGAGTCACGGGTCTTTTTTTTTAGTCTTTTATCACGTAGTGGTGTCCGTATATGGTTATTTTTTTTCGTGTTGCACTGTGATATGCATCTTTTATAGCTCCAACCTAATGAGTTACGAACGTACACCAAAGTCTAAAATACCTAATGTTCTGCCTAAACTAAAGAGAGTAGCGTGCATAAAAATGCAAATTAATTCACTTGCTGCGTTTCAACAACTGTTTCACATTTGTTTTTTTTTCATATATTTTTTTTTTATTCGGGAACGTCTCTTGTTTTAATTTTTGAAAAACCTCATTTGCCAATGTGGTGTCTGAAATGCAGTAGCGTAGCAAGAAATATTTTTCTTATTGGGATGTTCATTTAGTGCTGGAGCATGGTATAATTATACCAGGTAGCATTGACAACTGCTTATTTTCTCTTCAACAGGAAAACATAAATTGTCAAACACAGCTGTTTGCGAAACGAAGCGAAAATTAAAGCAAGTGACAAAAACAAACAAAAAACTAATAAGAATATTGTGCGTTTAAATAAACAAATCATAAAGAAATAAACATTTAAAATCATGAAAGTGATAAAAAGATCTTGTGTAATTTGTGCGAAAAGTTTTTCAGTCCGTGATGTTAAATTTTATTCAGTGCCTAATAACGAAACTCGTCGCCAGCGGTGGATTGATGCCTGTGGCTTGATGCTGGCAGAAAATTCGTTTGTTGTTTGTGTTTTCATTTATTAACAATGGCCGACCAGCGAACGCTCTCTTTTTGAGTATATTTTTTGACAGTATATGATTTCCCAAGCAACTGTCAATGCTACCTGGTATTATTATACCATGGTGCTGGAGGATAAAGTAGAGTATAAAGATGACACCTTTTTTATGAAATGTTCTTAAAATAATAATTCGATTATAAAAAAGGACTTCTGCTTAATCGAAAAAGTATACCCATTTTAATCGAAATTTCCATTCAAACAAACCGTGCTTGAGATATTGTCAAATTTTTTTTTAGAGTTGGTACATCCGTCATCTGGTGCGTCAAATATCTGTTTGAGAGGAGAATTGTGGATAAATATCAGAATCGTGGTGAAACAATTCGTGGTTTCTTTACCAGGACAATGCACCGGCTCTCACATCTTATCTTGCACGCTGCATTTTGATCAAAAACAACGTTCATACCACCGTTCCGCAAGCTCCGTATTCACCCGACATAGATCTTCTACGACTCAACTTAAAACTTCGCTGAAAGCGTTTTGAGACGATTGAGACGATTTAGGAGACTTCGTAGAAAGAGCTTTTTGTAAAAAACCGATTCCAAAATTAAGCCTCTGAAACGGCTGCTCAAGCTTGAAGGAAGTTTTGGAATATGTGTAGTGCTTGCAATAGAGATATCTTTGAAGGATATAAAATAAATGTCTATGAATGACTGAACCGTTTTCGTTTTATTGTAGAATTCCGAGTATTTCTTGATCAGAAGATATAGCTTAATGGCCCTGGCAGATAATTTCTCCAATCTTGCGAAATTGTCTACATTTTGTATGCATAACTATTTTGCCATGCAATGTCTAGATCAATTCGACAACTGTACAGGGTGACAAAAAATAAGTGTATACAACATTTTTCAATTAAAAAATTTTATTGTTAATGAAAATAGGGAAAGAACATCAAAAACTGAGAATATAATGTGTAAGTAATAATATGTATAGATGGTTTCGAAGTGGCCTCCTCCAGCGCGAATACACAATTTCAAACGCTTTTCAAAATTTTGGGCTATGGGCCACAGCTCCTCCAACGTTATTCGATCCCACTCTCGACGTAAGGCTTGCTTTAAAGACTTTAAACTTTGGTGTCGCTTAGCACAGGCCCTTGCCTCTAAAATCAACCATATGCTATAGTCCAAAGGATTGAGGTCCGGTGAATATGGTGGCCATTCTTGAGACGTGAGGAAAATGAACTTTACACCACTCTTGTGTCATTTTTGCTCTGTGGGCTGAATCTGTGGCGCTGAATCTTGCTGGAAAGTCAATCTTTCTTTGCCAAAGTGCAGTTGTGACCAGGGAAATACTACGGCTTTTAAAATGTCGCCACGGTACACTTTTTGATTGATTTTGACTCATTGGTCCACAAAAACCAGGGGTGTCTTGCCACTGGCAGAAATTCCTGCCCAAACCATGACGCATTACGGATTTGGGCGATGTTCTATGATGTAGGATGACCCAGGAGCTTCTGTTGACCAGATACGATCTGCCTGTTATGCTTTTGCTTAATGGCGAACAATTTTTCATCTGTGAAGAGAATTTTTTCCCATCCCATACCTGCGGTCCGACCCAAAAGCAGACGACATCTTTGGAGCCAATCTTGCTTGTTCTTCTCTGTTAATAACTGCCCTCTTTGGAGTTTGTAGGCATTAAGTCCAAGATCTGTTTTTGCCATAAGTCGCAAGTATTCACGGTTACTACCCGTCTCACGAGCTTTTTTATTATTGAAACTCCTGGGTTTCGTTTAACCCGTTTTTTATGATTTTTTTGGTTGTTAGAAGTGTTCACGGTTCGTTTTCTTCCTCTACCTGGTCGATCACCTCCATGGCCAAGCTCCTTAAACCGTTTAATCGCACGAGTAACAAGCGAACGGGCTATGCCAACACTCCGAGCGATTTTGGAATTTCGTTTGCCTAACTGGTGCAACGCTATAATGCTTGCGCGATGAGAAGACATAGCGAACTAAACTTTTAAGCAAAGCCAGAGCATTGAAAATAAATGTAACAGTTTCTGAAATAAGTCGAAAAGCAAGAACAAGAAAAAAGCCGTTGTAAATATAATGAATCGTTTTTAACAGGGCGAAGAAGTTTGTATACATTTATTTTTTGTCACCCTGTATATCAAACTGACACAAAGTAACTCTTCTTTAATTTAGTTCAGTACAAATTATCATAAATTTATCGTATTCACCTTAAATGGTGATTCTCCCCGCCATGTTTAATGGAATTTGTTAAGCTTGTGACCCCTTCTTGGAACACCTCTTCGGCGCCAATGCTTTGAAATTAAAATATTCCGTTTTTCTTCACATCATTTCCAATTCAAGATTTATTCACTTTTGCACTCATTCCTTTGTTTGTTTACTTTCCACTCTAACTTCAGCTCATAAAAACACTCAAATGCATTCTGCATACATATGTATGTGGTAGTGAAGTTTTAATTCATACATTTGCATTTCTATACAGTTGGTAAGTTTAATTTGCAAAAATATCTGCATTTGAAAATGTTTTTGCCTGGCATCGGTCCGGAAATTTTATTTAAACAATTTACGTGTTCAATTCTTAAAATTGTACATTTTCAAATATTCGCGTAATGGGGAGACTTCATGCTATTGCCGATAATTTTGTGTCGCCATTTTGCAATTCCTATTATTCACGTGTTGACAATTACTATCTTCAACGTGTCGACTCCATATGTCGTACATACATACAGTAAATAACTACAGTTGAAGTCGAAATTCAACAGCTGTGATTCTGCCAACTAATTCTTTCAACATTTTCGACTGCTTTGTCTACTTGTCTACAAATAAAAACAAATTATGACGTCGTCAGGCTGCGGTGGTAGCAGCTTATGCAACAAAAATGTAAGATTGTTGCATGTAATTATTACTCGCTGAGTGGAAGTGTTGCGAAAAATGTACTTTAACAACAGTAAAAAATCGTTCTTTGACCTCATAACGAAAATGAAAAGATTTTTGAAGCCACCACACCATGGAGACAACCGCTTAATGCACTTCAAAGCAACAGCATTGAAAAAACGTTGAATGGAAGTATTACTCAATGACTACTGGCGCTACGATAAATTTTATGGAACGACAGTTAAGCCGAGGCTTTTAGTCATCTGAAAAAAAAAAAATTAAAACAAAATTAATAGCGTCATGAGGTCTCTAGGTGATCCCCTTAAAGTAACCTAAATGCAGCAAAGCAAAATCCAAAATAAAAACTAAAATTTAAAAAAAAAAATAATAATAAGAATAAGTCTTGAAATAAGACTTGAAATAAGAGTTGTATAATGATGAAATTTATTTATTTTTTTTTATAATGATAAAAACGTGAAATTGGACAATGATTAGGACAAGAACTCAGACAAGGATTGAGAAAATGATTACGACAACGATTGGGAAAAGGATAATGAAAAAAATTTAGACACATCTATTACAATATCCAGGACAATATTGGGAAAAGAAAAATGACAAGAAATGGTAAAATACAGGTTTTTCCAATAGGGACTTGAAAACTTTGAATTAAATTTCTGAACGCACCTTTCACTAATCATCGAACTGCCACTGTCATTTTATTCAGTAACTCATCATGGCAAAGTACATGAGCGAACAACGTGTACAAATTATAAAAATGTACTATCGAAATTCGGAGTCGGTGATCGCAACTTTAAGAGCGTTAACTACAATTTTTGGTCGTTATTCTCGCCCTAGTAGACAGACAATAACAAGTTTAGTGCAAAAATTTGAGTCTACATATTCGTTGTGTGATGTTGCCATGCCAGTGAGAAAACGGGTTGGTCGAAATGTCGAAAATATCGCTGCCGTTCAGGCGTCCGTAGCAAACGATACAAAACAGTCAATTCCACGGCGTTCTTAAGAATTGGGCATCGCCCAGACCACTTTATTGCGAATTTTACGTAAGGATCTTTGTTTACACCCATACAAGATCAAGCTGACTCAAGAATTGAAGCCGATGGACTATTTGAAGCGACGTACTTTCTCCCATTGGGCTCTGGAAAAGATGCGCCAAGATGCTGAATTTCATCGCAAAATTATATTCACAATTATTATAGTCACAAAGATCATTTTTGGCTCAATGGGTTCGTCAATAAACAAAATATGAGTTATTGGTCGGGTGAAAATCCACATGTGCTTCATGAGTCACCACTTCATCCACAAAAACTAACTGTTTGGTGCGGTTTTCATGCCGGCGGCGTCATTGGACCATATTTTTTCGTCGACGATAACGATCGTAACGTTACTGTGAATGGCCACCGCTATCGCGCCATGATTACCGATTATTTTTGGCTCGAATTGAAATATATGGACTTGGACGACATGCTGTTCAAACAGGACGGTGCCACAAGACACACAGCACACGTTTCAATCGATTTATTGAGGAATAACAGCTCTATTCTAACAAAGTTACAAAAGCCACCTCAGTATCAATTGATACAGAAGTCACAATTGATACAAATTCCTATTCTTAGCACTTTTAAAAAGCTCTTTTTGTATCAATAGTGATCAAAATAGTGACAAGCAGCTAAGAAGGTCACAAGTGAAAAATGCATACAAATAAAATTTTATAAAAAAACAATAATAATAAAAAGAAGGGAATATCTTAAGAAGACGGCTTCTAGGACACCGAAATCGTTTTTGCAAAATAATTTCGACTGCCGAATACAGTGTGCTTGGAATTTAATTGAGGAACTTCAACCACATGATGAGCGAATGCCGTCCATACCATTTGCCTTGAGGTTTTTGGCAACTATTTATTTTTATGCTAATGGCTCGTATCTTAACTACGTCGGCAATCATTTTTCGACTTCCATGAGCCAAGCATCGGTATCGCGGCCAATTCAACATATCTCACAGCTCATTGTTACCGAAATATGTATCGATATTTATTTTCCAGTGACAACTGATGAGCAATTTGATATAAAAAGAAGGTGACCAATTGAAAAAGCTTTACAACATGATGTGGTGAATTTTTAAAGATTTTTGCATGTGACAGTTCAACCTGAATACGAATCAATAGAGACCGAATCAAAATTATCACAATTTTTCAGTATCAATTGATTGTGACGATTATGCCAGAGTAGGGCTGTAAGTTTGATGAGCGTGTAATCTCAAGAAATGGGCCAGTCGATTGGCCGCCTCGTTCGTGCGACTTAACGCCTCTATACTATTTTCTTTGGGGCTACGTCAAGTCATTGGTCTATGCCAACAAGCCGAAGTCGTTGGAAGACCTCAGAGCTAACATTGAACGCGAAATAGCGGCCGTTTCGGCCGAAATGTGTGGCCGAGTCATCGAAAATTGAGTCCAACGAATCGACCGTGGCCATATGAACGAAGTCGAGTTCCATTCATGAATGTTTTGATTGTACTTCAAGCCGATAATAAAGTTTTTGAAATATCTCAAATCGTTTGCGTTTTATTTAAAAAAAGTTGTCAAGTCCTTAATGGAAAATCCTTTTTTTATATTTCGGGAATAGCAAATAATAAACAAAATATAATAAATGGTTTTATTGTTTTTCAAAGAATTCCTTTTAATGATCAATACACTTCTGCATTCGTTCAAACCATTTGTCATAGTAGTTTTTCCATTCCTCTTGAGATACGTCTAAAACATGGTTTTTCAACGCTTCAACTGCTTCTGCGGCGCAGTTTACCTTTGATATTCGGGAATAAGAAGAAGTCATTGGGTGCCAAATCAGGACTGTATGGAGGATGAGTCATCATTTCGACGTTTTGGCTGCTCAAAAATGCACATGTTTGCAGAGATGTGTGAGAGCTCGCATTGTCATCATGGAGAATGATTCGTCTTTGACGGATGGTTTTGCGAATTTCTCCGAATACTTCCGGCAAACAAATGGTCGTGTACCATTCAGAATTAACCGTCCTACGTTGCTGAAGCGGAACAGTGGCCACATGACCCATTCGGTGAAAGAAACAGGTGACCATTTGCTTCGCAGTACTTCGTACGCGAACAACTTTTGTTGGATTTGTCTTGGAATCCCCACACGGTCGATTACTGTTTTGTTTCCGGCTCATACGCATATATCCATGATTCGTCACCCGTCACGATTTTATACACGTCTTTTGAAGCATCACGATTGAACTTTTTAATCATTTCTCGACGCGAGACTGTTTTGAGCGATTGATAAATTATGGGGTATCCAACGAAATCAAATTGTTTTTACAGATAAGTGTGCATGCAAAATCGAATGTATTGAAGTAGAACTAATGTGCAAGGATGCCTCGGTCTCACGGTATGTCATATGACGATCTTGCATTGTTAGTTCACGTACGGCGCAGTTTACCTTTGATATTCGGGAATAAGAAAAAGTCATTGGGTGTCAAATCAGGACAGTATGGAGGATGAGTCATCATTTGGACGTTTTGACTGCTCAAAAATGCACATGTTTGCAGAGATGTGTGAGAGCTCGCATTGTCATCATGGAGAATGATTCGCCTTTGAGGGATGGTTTTGTGAATTGCTCCGAAGACTTCCGGCAAACAAATGGTCGTGTACCATTCAGAATTGACCGTCCTACGTTGCTCAAGCGGAATAGTGGCCACATGACCCATTCGGTGAAAGAAATAGGTGACCATTTGCTTCGTAGTACTTCGTACGCGAACAACTTTTGTTGGATTTGTCTTGGAGTCCCCACACGGTCGATTACTGTTTTGTTTCCGGCTCATACGCATATATCCATGATTCGTCACCCGTCACGATTTTATACACGTCTTTTGAAGCATCACGATTGAACTTTTTAATCATTTCTCGACGCGAGACTGTTTTGAGCGATTGATAAATTATGGGGTATCCAACGAAATCAAATTTTTTTTACAGATAAGTGTGCATGCAAAATCGAATGTATTAAAATAGAACTAATGTGCAAGGATGCCTCTATCTCACGGTATGTCATATGACGATCTTGCATTGTTAGTTCACGTACTGCACCGATGTTTTAAGGCACAACAACCGATTTTGGACCCCCTTCACGGAATTTGTCGGCGAACGAACTACGACCACGATTGAATTCACTATACCAGCGATATACTGTGGTTTTTGATAGTGCTTTATCGTCATATAAAGAACTGAGTTCATCGACACATTCTTGCTGACATAATCCACGTCGAAAGTTGTGAAAAATAATCAACGAAAACCTTCTCTCGGAATTTTAATTTTTTGAACAAATTGATTTTCTTAACACACTAGGGGTATTCTCTATGCCTAGTATATGCCGTTGCACTGTGCAAGGAAATGTATAATATCTGCAATTGAGAAACAACAATGGCGGATTGTATATTTCCTATTTTTGCACCGTGCAACGGCATATCCTAGGCATAGAGAATACCCCTACTGTAAACAAAACAAATAGCACTTGTAAATCAAAACGTTGTGAGTACATTTATGCTAACAAATGTCAAACTTTATTATGGTGATATCAGATTTTAGCTATTGACATTAGTGTAGCCAGTTCCCGAAATATAAATAGTACCCTAGTAGTAATAGTATAACTAGTACTTTTTATTGTGTGAATAATTATTGACTTTTTTTTATATTTTCTGTAAGAGATATTCTATTAAATTTTGTCCAGAATTAGCTCCATTTTCTTCCTTCGTGTTTAGAACTATTCATATATTAATCATGTAAGAAAATTAAAGAGAAAGAATATTTTTAAAAATTGTTGCTTCCAAAGCTAAAGTGTACTTTAAGCCACACTTTGTCAATTTCCAATTATTCCCAAAATACAAAACTGTTTTCGTATTATATAGAAAAAAATTTGTGTGATAATAATATTCAAAGGTATTTTATAATTTTTTAACCTTTACAACCAACTAAGAATTTTTTTCTAAATTCTAAATAGTCTTTACTAAAAAAAAATACTCGTATAGCTCTTTGTCGGAGCACGTGTTTGCTTTTCACTCTCTAGCTATCACGTATAACAAGCAAAGCGGAGAAACCTCTTCGAACAGTTTCAACTGTTATACCGCACACAAATGGGGAATGTATAGAATACAATTTTGGAGGAGAAATGTATGAATATGTCAACAGCTTCATCAGTCGATAAGAACTCTTCAAATTGAAATTCAACATATTTGAAATTAAAGTAGAATCCTAGCCATTTTTTTTTTTAATTTAAAGCTGTCTCGACATATCTGCAAAACTCACACCACTTCCCCTCCTTCACACCAACCAACTCAAGTTAATCTGCACACAAATCTATAAATTCCTTTTTTCCTAATTAAATTCATAAACAAAATCACGGAAATGAAAAATAAAATCTGGCTTTTCACACTCAATGATTTGTTTTCATGGAAAACAAGAAATTCTCATTAACGGAGTGGAAACGCAGAGAGAAAATTAAAAAAAAAATAGTCCGAATTGTTCGCGCCACATTTTAATTGCCAACAATTGTTGTCGCATCCGTTCGCAGCATTTGGGCGTCTGTCCGTTTCTACAGACTAACCAACCAACCACCCGACTTACCAACCAACTGAACGTTCGCTGTCCGTCTGTGTCGCTTTATGCGTCAGCTCATTGTCGCGTCTGAATTTATAGCATACTTTTTGGCGCAAGTGTTGCGTACTTTTTTGGCGTTTTAGGCTGATTCGTTGTGTTAAATTTGAAATACGCTGTCTTTGGCGGCGGACAGCACCAACTGGTGTCCGTCTTAACGCACGTTTTAATAATTACAAGGACTTTGGTTTCTTTTTTTTTTTTTTGTTTTAGCAAAATTTTGCTCTCCATTCTGCATTAATCCATGGAAGCGGTGGCATGAGGGGTGGGCTTGGCATTTAAATCATTGTCGCGCTAACATAAATTTTAAGATTTTATGTTCAAAATAATTTTTATGATAATTACCGAAATTGTTATTGTTGGAATAAAAGGGGGCAGCAGCAGCAGCAGCAGCAGCAGCAGCTGATGAAACAAGACAATGAGAGGGATAGAGGCAGAAAACAAATTTAAAGATTGATTAAAGGAAAAATTTTGAAAAAAACCAATGAAGAAAGAGCAGATTTAAGCAAGATGTTGGGGAAAGTTAATTAAAGTCAATTTCAAATATTCAAAAATTATCTTCTGGAAAATTCATAAAGCTTATATGAGGTCATCATATATCATATAATTTCATATATTAGGTGTAATAAAAATAAATCCATTATTTTTCCACTAGATGGCTTTAGTAATCTGTAACTCGCTTGGTATAAATGCTATCGGGTAGCGCAAAAAAAAAAACTTCTCAGACAGTTTTGTGATTACTTGACTCAGTTTTGTTTGAGCGCTTATCAACGATGGACACCAGCAAAAAGAAAATACGCCATATTTTACAGTTTTTCTTCGATAAAGGCGAAAACGCGAGCCAGGTGGCTGAAAATGTGAATAGTGTTTATGGTCCTGATACTGTAACAGCCAATCATGCGAAATTTCCGGTAATTTGGATGTCAAAGATGTATCACGCTTTGGAAGGCCAATTGTCGAAAATGTCTATAAGATCATGGAAATCGTCGAGTCAAACCGTCATGTAAGCATGGTTTTGATTGCCAAGGAGCTAAACATTGCACAAAAAGATACAGTAGTTTCGACTATGTCGTAACACAAGACGCAGAATTATTCAATTCGCTTTTGATGACATTTTTTAAAAAATATTTAGCAAAATATTTATTCCATACACCTGAGCATATGACCTTTAAAAGAGTGCCGGAGAGGGTTAATATGTATGAACGACCCCCATTACTTTTGCAAAAGGAATATTTTTGCCTTTGACAACTATTCCCTCCGACCACTCCTTAGGGGGGGCTCCCATACAAATTTTATGGTTTTTGTGCCGGAAAGGGTTAATATGTATCATTGACCCCCATTACTTTTGCAAAAGGAGCATTTTTGCCTTTGACACCTATTTCCTCCGACCACTCCTTAGGGGGGCTCCCATACAAATTTTATGGTTTTTGTTTATTTATTCCATACACTTGAGCAAATGACCTTTCAAAGAGTGCCGTAAAGGGTTAATATGTATCACCCATTACTTTTGAAAAATGAGCATTTTTGTGTTTGACACCTATTCCCTCCGACCACTCCTTAGGGGGGCTCCCATACAAATTTTATGGTTTTTGTTTATTTATTCCATACACCTGAGCATATGACCCTTAAGAGAGTGCCGGAGAGGGTTAATATATATGACCGACCCCCATTACTTTTGCAAAAGGAACATGTTCGCGTTTGACACCTATTTCCTCCGACCACTCCTTAGGGGGGCTCCCATACAAATTTTATGGTTTTTGTTTATTTATTCCATACACCTCAGCATATGACCTTTAAGAGAGTGCCGGAGAGGGTTAATATATATGACCGACCCCCATTACTTTTGCAAAAGGAAAATTTTTGCCTTTGACACCTATTCCCTCCGACCAATCCCTTAGGGGGCTCCCATATAAATTTTATGGTTTTGTCGATAAAACCGGAAACTGTCGATAAATAGGTAGCAAGTTTAAGCAAATAAAAACATCAAATGTTGGCTTTATATTTCATGTAATTGTGTAAAATTTATATAAGTTAAAGAGTTCTAACATGAATTTTTGTCGCATTGAGGATCAAGCAGACCAACAAGTGCTAACATCAACATTGTACGATCAGTACTTTAGGCCTACCAAAGGCTCAAAAAGTGATATAAATACCGACACCTGATCACTATCAACCACCCTACTTACCTCCGAGAATGACGTATTCTACGTCAAAAAAAAACGTTTGGAACCACTTGAATAAGGCTGGATACAAAAAGAAACTCAATGTAAGGGCACCAAAAGAGTTAAAGAAAAAACCTCATGGACCGAATTTCCATCTGCGAATCGCTGCTGAATCGCAACAACATCGATTGGTGACTTGACGAGACTTCTTGAAGAGTCGTGCGTAGGGAACATTTTCCCCAGAACAAAGAGTCTTTTTTGATCAGCTTATTAGTGTTGTACGTTGTTTCACGAATGTAAGAAAAAACTCTATTCTGGCAATTTGGCTTACAACATTTAGCAAGTAAATTAAAATTATTTAAATCAAGTCTCAGTCTAGTTAGGAGCGGAGAGATAGAGCGCAAAGACTCTGCATAAAAATATTTGTGAAAATGCTAAAGATAGTAAGTGAAACCAATTTAAACAAAAGTATGATGGATAACTTCACCACATTTTTATGTGATGGAAATATTTTCAGCATATTATAATCTACTTCGATCCATTTGGCAATTGTATTGTACTGTGCTTGCTGAGCACAAAGAGAGAACAGCGAAGAGAGCAACATGGAGTTTATTCAAGCTTTCCTAGCACAAACGCATGAAAAGCTAACGATCACTCAACGCTTGGCATTGTGGGTGATTTTTTGAGAAATTTTACACTGTAAGTAAAGGTACTTGTTATCAAAATTTCGTAAAGAAAATACCCCTGTATCCTTCTGTAGCACAAATGTGATATTTTAAAACTTATTTCATAACAATCGGCCCAACACTTTTGGAGTATAGCGGCAAAAAAATATTCAGTTTAATTTTGTATAATAGTATAGATATAGATAGATAGGAATTATTAGTTTTTAAATATTTTCAGCATACTAAAAGCTCATTTCGGTAGCGTTTTGACGCATATTATACGCAGTCTTGCAAGATTTAAAACATTTAAGTTTTAAAAGTTAAAATATTAAACGCGTTTTGCTCGAAAATTTTTCTTTTTAAACCGCAAAACTCGAACCCGATTATCTTGGAATTTACACTGTTAAGAAATACTTGCCTTTATTAACGCATTAAAGTCAATTTTATCATAAAAACAATTTTTTTTTTTTGACGTAGAATACGTCATTCTCGGAGGTAAGTAGGGTGGTTGATAGTGATAAGGTGTCGGTATTTATATAACTTTTTGAGCCTTTGGTGGGCCTAAAGTACTGATCATACAATATTGATGTTAGCACTTGTTGGTCTGCTTGATCCTCAATGCGACAAAAATTCATGTTAGAACTCTCTAACTTATATAAATTTTACACAATTACATCAAATATAAAGCCAACATTTGATTAAACTTGCCACCTATTTATCGACAGTTTCCGGTTTTATCGACAAAACCATAAAATTTGTATGGGAGCCCCCTAAGGAGTGGTTGGAGGGAATAGGTGTCAAAGGCAAAAATCTTCCTTTTGCAAAAATAATGGTGGTAGGTGATACATATTAACCCTTTCCGGCACTCTTTTAAAGGTCATATGCTCAGGTGTATGGAATAAATAAACAAAAACCATGAAATTTGTATGGGAGCCCCCTAAGGAGTGGTCGGAGGGAATAGGTGTCAAAGGAAAAAATGCTCCTTTTGCAAAAGTAATGGGGGTCAGAGATACATATTAACCCCTTCCGGCACAAAAACCATAAAATTTGTATGGGAGCCCCCTAAGGAGTGGTCGGAAAGAATAGGTGTCAAAGGCAAAAATGTTCCTTTTGTAAAAATAATGGAGATCAGTAATACATAATAATCCTCTCCGGCACTCTCTTAAAGGTCATATGCTCAGGTATATGGCATAAATATACAAAAACCATAAACTTTGTATGGGAGCCCCCCTAAGGAGAGGTCGGAGGGATAAGGTGTCAAACGCAAAAATGTTTCTTTTGTAAAAGTAATGGGGGTCGGTGATACATATTAACCCTTTCCGGCACTCTTTCAAAGGTCATATGCTCAGGTGTATGGAATAAATAAACAAAAACCATAAACTTTGTATGGGAGCCCCCCTAAGGAGTGGTCGGAGGGAATAGGTGTCAAAGGCAAAAATATTTATTTTGCAAAAGTAATGGGGGTCCGTCATACATATGAACCCTTTCCGCCACTCTCTTATAGGTCATATGCTCAGGTGTATGGAATAAATATACAAAAACCATAATATTTTAAGGGAGCCCTCCTAAGGAGTGGTCGGAGGGAATAGGTGTCAAAGGCAAAACTGTTCCTTTTGCAAAAGTAATGGGGGTCCGTCATACATATTAACCCTTTCCGGCACTCTTTTAAAGGTCATATGCTCAGGTGTATGGAATAAATAAACAAAAACCATAAAATTTGTATGGGAGCCCCCCTAAGAAGTGGTCGGAGGGAATAGGTGTCAAATGGAAAAATGCTCCTTTTGCAAAAGTAATGGGGGTCAGCGATACATATTAACCCTTTCCGGCACAAAGACCATAAAATTTGTATGGGAGCCCCCCTAAGGAGTGGTCGGAGGGAATAGGTGTCAAAGGCAAAAATATTTCTTTGCAAAAGTAATGGGGGTCAGTCATACCTATGAACCCTTTCCGCCACTCTCTTATAGGTCATATGCTCAGGTGTATGGAATAAATATACAAAAACCATAATATTTTAAGGGAGCCCTCCTAAGGAGTGGTCGGAGGGAATAGGTGTCAAAGGCAAAAATGATCCTTTTGCAAAAATAATGGAGGTTAGTAATACATATTAACCCTCTCCGGCACTCTCTTAAAGGTCATATGCTCAGGTGTATGGCATTAATATACAAAAACCATAAAATTTGTATAGGAGCCCCCCTAAGGAGAGGTCGGAGGGATAAGGTGTCAAACGCAAAAATGTTCCTTTTGCAAAAGTAATGGGGGTCAGTCCTACCTATGAACCCTTTCCGGCACTTTCTTAAAGGTCATATGCTCAGGTGTATGGAATAAATATACAAAAAACATAATATTTGTAAGGGAGCCCCCCTAAGGAGTGGTCGGAAGGAATAGGTGTCAAAGGCAAAAATGTTCCTTTTGCTAAACTAATGGAGGTCGGTCATACATATTAACCCTCTCCGGCACTCTTTTAAAGGTCAAATGCTCAGGTGTATGGCATAAATATTTTGCTAGATAGTTTTTAAAAAAGATGTCATCAAAAGCGAATTGACTAATACTACGTCTTGTGTTACGACATAGTCGAAACTACTGTATCTTTTTTTTAATTGATTTCATAATTCGAAAAGCCCCCATAATAAAAAGATCATGTCACTACATTACACACTGCACTACAAAATATTGCAGTTTACAAAAAAATTTCGTTTTTTATCCAAATTATTATCCTGAGTCGTCCTTTTTTCCGCACATGCAAAGAAATTTTTCGTTTACCGCAACTCAAAAATTCACCAACTACACTTCGTTTGCGAGTTGTATTTGTCGCAAACGAATATTCAGTTATCATCAACTTAAAAATATATCATATTTATATGACTTTTCGGTCATTATTATTTATTATAATATTATTATCTTCCTCTCTATGTCCGTCCGTCTTCTTATGGATTGCACTCATCGCACATTTGCTATCTCCGTCAGCGAATTAAGCAAATTACAAATTTACTTCTATAGTAACAATTTGTCCAAAAAGTAACTCTGAACTATAAGCGTTGTGTTTATAAAACGAAGGAAAAAACACGAAGTTTTCAGTTGGGAAAAACAAATTTTTCAATTGCTGCAATTTAAAAATCACTCGCGCTTATGACAAACGAAATTAATTTCCTGCAACTAAATGACGCGTTTCTCGCAACTGACTTATTACGACAACTGTTGAAACGTATGCAAATAACTATTTCAAACACGACAAACGAAGTTCGTTTGCGGCAAACTGGTGATAAATGTTTTTTTTTTTCTTTGCATGAAGTGTACCGTTTTGTTTCCAGGGACTAAAACTTCGTAAGGCTTTAAAATACAGCAAAATACAATATAATGTATATAGCGAGAGATTCTTTTTTCTTTTTTATTTGTACTAATGAAGGTATTAGCATGCAAGATGAGCTCTTTTAAATGCAACAATTTAATATACTTAATATAGATATGAACCCACAATGGGTATAAAAACAGATAAAAGTGATAATAAAAGCAAAATATTATAAAGTTTAGAATTATAGTAACACTGATAAAATATAGTTGAACAAAATGAATTTAAATTAAAAATTGGATAGCCATTGTGATAGAGAATTGTAAAGTTTAGACAGTTTGTATCAGAAATGCGAAAATTATAAGAAGAGTGAAGAGAAGTGTTCAGATTAGATGCTAAAATTTCGTTATGTTGATAACGCGTTTTATGTTGTTTGGTAGGGAATTCCAGAGTCTTATTGCGCTAATAAAATTCATTCATTCATTGTTACAAAAATGGGGAACTACGAGAGATAAATTTCTAGTTGATCTGCAGAATTGAAGTTTATCATACAAGGAGCTTGGACATTTCAGAGTTACAAGCCTAAGCAAAACAATACAGTTTCTTGCAATAAGGTGATTTGTAATGCTGCGACCTAGTATGCGATTGCTGAATGATGAGATATGGTCAAATCTTTGAATACCGTACACATATCTTTCTGCATTATTACAAGCCACTAAGAGTTCGTGGGATGACCTAGAATCCAGCTTGCTGAAGACAACTTCAGAGAATGTAATAAAAGGTACAATTAATTGAATCACTAACTTACGCCTACTTTCAGTGGGAACAAACGAAGCAGTTTCCCTAAGGTTGCGTAAGGAATAATAAACTTAACTTACTACACCATTCATGTGACCAAACACGTAAGAGAAGAGTTAACAACAAATCCTATGACCCTTGAGGCACACCACTACCGATAGTTCTGTAACTTGATTATTTATTTCCTACCTTGATACTTTGAGTTTTTCCTTCCATGTAGCTTTTCAAAATAATCCGAGAAGCTGAAGCAGATTTCCAATTTTTTGCAAAGAATATGGTGGCTTACACTAACGAACGCTTTTGAAAAGTCTAAGAGGCAGACTAAGCTGAGAAACTTACTTACTTACTTATCTGGCGCTTACAACCGTAAGTCGGTTTTGGCCTCGTATAAGAAATTGCGCCAGCCATTTCTGTTCTGCGCTTGCTGGCGCCAGTTGGAAACACCAAGTGTAGTCAGGTTATCCAACACCTGATCCTTCCAACGAAGATGTGTTGACCACCACCGGGCACCGAATCGAATATTTTTTTCGCTGGAGCGTCGTTTTCCATTCGCTCAACATGACCTAGCCAGCGGAGCCGCTCGATTTTAATACGCTTAACTATGTCGATGTCAGCGTACAGCTCATACAGCTCGTGGTTCCATCGAATTCGGTACTCGCCATTGACGCAGATTGGACCGAAGATCTTACGAAGGATCTTTCTCTCGAAGGCTCCCAAAGTCTTTTCATCAGAACTGCTCAACGTCCAGGTTTGTGCTGCATATAATAGGACGGGCATGATTAGTGACTTATAGAGCGTGAGTTTTGTTCGTCGAGAGAGGGCTCTGCTTCTCAATTGCCTACTCAGCCCAAAGTAACACCTGTTGGCAAGAGTTATCCTTCGCTTTATCTCAATACTGACATCGTTGAAAGAGTTTACGCTGGATCCCAGGTAGACGAAGTCCTTAACAACCTCGAAGAAGATGTTTTCAACAGTGACGTGGTTTCCAAGACGCTGGGACTGTTTATTTGTTGACACTAGGTATTTCGTCTTATCTGCGTTCACTACAAGACCCATTCGACTCGACTCTTTCGCTAACCTGGAGAATGCTGCGCTGACTTCGCGCGTATTATGGCCAATGATATCGATATCATCAGCATACGCCAGCAGCATAATACTTTTGTAGAATATCGTGCCACTGCGTCTCAAATTAGCAGCTCGGATGATCTTCTCCATCATTAGGTTGAAAAAGTCGCACGATAAGGAATCACCTTGTCTGAAACCTCGTTTGGTATCGAATGGAGGAGTGAGGTCCTTTCCAATTTTAACTGTGCTGCTGGTGTTGCTCAGTGTCATTCTGCAAAGGCGGATGAGCTTTGCAGGAATACCAAATTCAGACATGGTGGAATATAGATGATTCCTCATTGGACTGTCGAAGGCGGCTTTGTAATCGACAAAAAGATGGTGTGTGTCGATTTGTTTTTCTAGGGTCTTCTCCTAGATTTGTCGTAGCGTAAATATCTGGTCTATGGTGGGTTTGCCAGGTCTGAAGCCACACTGATAAGGTCCAATCAAGAAAACTTTTATCAAAAAATGACTGATAATGTCCTAAGCTGAGAAAACTTTTATCAAAAAATGATCTTATATCTTCGAGAATTTTCACTAAAGCAGTGGAACAACTATGTCCGGAGCGAAAGCCCGACTGAAAAGGTGACAAGAGATTATGTGCACTAAGATGTTTGGAAACCTGCTCAGCCATATTCGAAGCCTTTAGAGAAGGACGACAAGAGTCTTATTGGACGAAAATAACTCGCTACAACTGCCGTGAGCTTTTTACCAAAGGGTTATATCGTGGCGATTTTCCAGATAGAAGGAAACGTAGATGTAGTGAGGCAGTGGTTGAATATATGTACGAGAGGACTAATTTTCCAGATAGAAGGAAACGTAGAGGTAGTGAGGCAGTGGTTGAATATATGTACGAGAGGACTAATAACATAGGGTAGTATGAGCTTGATAAATTTCATCTCAATCCCGTCTTCGCCAATAGCATTTGATTTAATCCTCAAATCCTTCTTACAACATCTGACTCATTTACAGCAGTATACTGAAATTTTTGCAACAAATTGGAGGAGGAGGTATTGATATATAAGCTAGAGTTCGAGCTGGGAGATTCGGTCGAAGGGCTCGTCACAAAGTATGCATTAAGAACATCTGGATCTATAAGACATTCTATAGAGTTGTTATTGGTTCCAATTCCAATTTCTTTCAGGTTATTCCAGAGCTTCTGTGATGGCAATGACGTACTTAGCTTTGAGAAATAGAATCTTTTCTAAGATAACTTTACTGCAGATGGAGCATAATTTCTAGCCCTCTTATATTCTTCCCAGTTTGTCACAGTTGGATTGCGTTTCCACCTAGTCTAGGCCTGATGGCGTTTTTGAGAGCTTGCTTGATGGAATTTGTGAACCATGGACAAGTACTGTTAATGATTCGAGATGCACGTAGTGGCACATGGATTTCAAAAGTAGACGAAATTTTGCTCAGAAAAAATGCAATTTATCATCAACAGAAGAATTTTGACCCAAAAAGGATGTAATCCTTCAAAAATTAAATCTTTTAAACCATAATACTTATAAAATAATTGTATACTTTACCTAATATACAAATACTTGCTCATTTATCAAAGAATATTTCACAATTTTTTTCAGAATCTATCTTAGCTCCCATTCATGTCTTGAGATCATAAGAGTACCATATATTTACGAACAAATTATTTTCCACAACCAGCAACTAAACGCTTTAAAAATATACATTTTGTCTCCAAATTGTTGCCTTCCAACATTACCGTCTCTGCAGCAATCGTAGAGAAATAAAAACCAACGTTAAACTATATATATTTATATATGTATGTATGTATAAATAAATATATATATTACATTTCTTTCTTTTATACGTTTTATTTTTATGGTTGCCGTAGAAATGGACCCGCCTTCTAGCAAAACGTTCACCTATCGCGTCGACTCAAATGTGTTCGTCTTACTTCGTTTTTTATTATTTTGCATGAGTGCCTGTTTTTGCCATTTCTGCCAACGTTCTTGGAAATGGATTTTATTTGCAGCCAAACGTAGACGTCCAACACACCAACAGGCTGACTGTGTTGTGGGCTGTTGGGGCTGTTGTGCAACATGGTAGGGAGTCAAGCGCATAGCAACGTCCACAGTAGTAAGCAGCAGCAGCAACAGCAGGACCATCACCAACTCAACCCAACAGCAACAAATGCAGCACTCAGCAAAGAGTCCTTGCTGCACACACACACAGACACACACATTGAAGTAGCAACCGACAGTAGCCTCTCGTTGTCGTTCTCCTCCTTTTGTGCAATAATGATGCGAATGAGCACAAAATGCAATAAACTTTGTGCGATGTCCTGTCCTGTGCACTGGCTTGAATTTATTTACGAGCATTTTAGCTGCTGGCTTATAAATATGAGAGTGTGTGTGTTTGTGTGTATATGCTACACAGCATACTCTGCAGGATGAGTTCAAGAATTGGTATTCGTCGACGTTGCACTAGGCAGCAGTCAACCATGCAATTCGTAACTTCAAAAAAAACAAGTGGAAAAAATACCAGCTATGGATGTTGCTGTAGGGACTCGTTATAAGAGGAAATACTTGAGTGTGGAAATGGAAAAAACAAAATGCAGCAGCACAAAAATATTTTATATAGATACGCTTATATGAGGTACACAATATGTTGAATGCTGGCTGAATTTTAAATTTGTACCTTTTTTTTCACAAATTAGAGAGAATTCCAAATTAAGCAGGAATAACAGAGATAAAGCAAAAATTTATTTTATATTGAGTGTAATTTGTGCAAAAAACAGACAAAAAACAAAATCAAATTCAATTTAGAAATCTTTTAAAATTAATTATGTTCCTTGAAAGCATTTAGTTGGGATTCGATGGGAGTGCCGCTACAAAATCGCAAATGCCCAATCATGCAACGGCGTTGCATGGAATTATTACTCAATGAATATATGCGACACAGTATATGTTAGGAAAGAGAAATTGAGGATTTATACTTGGCCTCCCGAGAAAATTAAAAAAAATAAATTTTGAAGTCGTCAGATACTGTAGGTACCAGCTAATGCAACAAAAACGCAAAATGGTTGCAAGGAATTTTTAATCACTGAAAAAATTTATTTCACGAAATTTTATTACATTGAAAATCTTATGCAAAAATCTCTTAGCAAAAAATGGTTCTTTGACCTCATCAAGGAAATAAAACAAAATTTTTTTTGGATCGACGATACCAAGGAGGTAACCACATAATGCAATAAAAACGCAACAACTATTTTTAAACGTTGCATAGAATTTTAACTTCATGACTATTAAAGCTACGGTAAATTTTATGGAATGACGGTAAAGCTGAGGTTTTCGGTCACACGATAAAAGTTTAAAAAAAAATTAATAACGTTATGAGGCCTCTAAAGAAGCTCCTGAAAGTAACATAAATGCACCAAATACAAAAGTAAAATATATAAAAAAGAAAATATATTAAAATAAGGATTTGGATTATATGGATTATGGATTATGGGATAAAGAGAAGGACAATGATTAGGAAAAAACAATGAGGGAAAATATTTGAACCAAGTGTAGAAACTAGAAAAAATAAGCAGTAGTACAAAGATTTCGACTCAGATAAGAGCATGGAATTGGACAAGGATAAGGACATGAATTCAGACAATGATTGGATAAAGAACTACGAAAATTATTGGGATAAGGAAAATTACAAAGATTTAGGCACAATTAAAACAATATTTTGGATACGATTGAGAAAATGTTAAGCACAAGAAATAGAACAAGTAGTAGAACAAGGATTTGAACACAGTTATGACGAGATCTATACAAAGATTGTGAAAAGAAGTTCGACTAGGATAAGGTTAGTTATTCGAACAAGAATAAGAGTTTGGACAAGAATTATGACAATTATTAGGACAAATTTAAGAAAAACAACAAGACAAGAATGAGGACAAGTTTGGGACCAAAAGAAAGGATAGTAACAAGAAAAATAAAAAAATAAATAAATAACTGGTCATTTCGGCCTTTGAAAGGACTTTGACCTAGCTTCTTATGATCAATTGTGATGTGCGTGCTATTAAGTTTTTACACAATTGACCGAGAACCAGACCTACAGGTTTTTTTTAACGCCGATTTAACGAACGGCGATGAACGGAATGTTCTTTTTCTCAAGAAGCTTTACATGGCATTTTGATTAATCTCTGAGGTTTGCCATTGCCTGCAGAGAGGTGGCGGCCGTACAGAAAAATCATTTTAATTCAAATAATTTTCTGTCGCTGCTGGGATTCGAACCCGGGTCTCCAGGTTCGTTGACATAGAGGCCACGTACTTTAACCAACTACGCCACGGACGCCACGCTTATTTTATTATTCAATATTATTTTATTATTCAATATTATTCAATAAAATAAGCCTGCAAAAAAATCAAAACGATCGGTTCTCTGAGTTTCGAGAAATCTTGGTCACCGACTTTGAAAATATGATTTCGAGAAAAACGCATTTGAAAATAAGGGTCAGCACTGCGCGCACTCGAAGGCGGTTCACTAACTAGGCTATAACTTTGTTATTTTTTGAGATATCGACTTGAAATTCTAACCACATATTGTTGAGTCTTTGAAAAAAAGAAAACAGTTCTGGGTATATAACCCCCCCTTAAGCTGCGTAAGCAAACAGTTTCACTATTTCCTTATGTTTGGCTCTTTGCAAGAAACAGAAACAGGTATCCAAGCGAGCAGAAAATAAAGAGAGAAGAAAACTATTGTGTTGTTTTCTTAAGACTACAACATGTGTTTTGTTTTTTATATTTTGTTGTCATGATCACAACCACAACAAAGACCAAACAAATAAAAACCAGGGCTCGTATTTTTTAAGCATTGAGCAACTCAAGAGTACAATTTTTTATTTTTAAGCACTTATAAGTTACATACCGACAGACCGACGGACATGGCTAAATCGACTCGGGTGGTGATTCTGATAAAGAATATATATACTTTTCTATGCCTACCACGCCTCCTTATGGGCGTTACTAGCTGAGTGACAAAATTAATATACCCCTGTTAAGTTTTTGTGTGGGACCCCCCTAAGGAAGGGTAGGAGGGATGGGTCCCCAATGGAAAAATGTTTCTTTTGCAAAAGCAATGGCGGTCGGTCATACCTTTAAGCCCTATCCGGCTCGTTCTTAATGGTATACGTTCAGGTTAAGAGAATACATTAACAAAAATCATTAAATTTGTATGGGAACCCCTCTAAGGAGGTTTCGGAGGGAATAGGTCCCCGAGGGAATAATGTTTGCAAAAGTAATGGGGGTCGGTCACAACGGCGGATCTGGAAAAAATATTGGGGGGGGGGGGGGCGGTACATTATCAAAGACACACATTGTCGATTTGAGAAAATTTTGTCTATTTACAAAAAGACAAAGTGTACTTTTTTGAATTGAAATTATCGAATTGTTTAAGAAGCATTTTTCCCAGACACATACACGCACATTTCCGTATTTATTTGTTTCTCGCTTTTTCTGGAATAACATCTTAACGAAAAGTAAATAAAAACTTTAAATTTATCTAATTTTGGAATTTAAATTGAGATTGGAGTGATTTATTTGAATTTTTCACGTTTATTCCATTATTAAAACATTGCACAATTATATTTTCAAGTATGTGCCATAAGAAAACATAGTACTTTTCAATAATAAAAAAAAAATTAAAGGAATATGAAACTTATTGTTCTGACGTTACGACTATGATATGGTACACTTTGAAAAATAAATGAACAATACAAAATGTATACTGATTATAAGATAGTCATTAGATAAAGAAAAAATTACTTGACAAAATCATCGCAGCGCTTCTTTTTTAACATAACTTCATAAAGGAGGAGGTTATCAAGTTCGTTGGTTTGTCCGTTTTTTTTAAAGGTATGTACATCGATAACTCCTAAAGCACTTGTCCGATTTTCCTAATTTTTTGTCAACAGATAGATACCATTAATGCGGAGGTCCTTTTTTAAGTGGGCGATATTCGACAATTGGGCGAGTCACAATTAGAAAAACACTGTATTTCAGTTAATATTGACACTAGGGTACTGAAATTTACAGTAGAAATACTGGGGTAGGCAGAATTATTACAAATTACGGTCAATAAAGTGGGCGTTATTTGAAAAAAGGGGTGTGGTAATATTAGAAAAACTCTGTATGTCGAATAATATTGACACTAGGGTACAGAAATTTAGTACATGGGTAGGCACAGTTATTAAAAATAACGGTGAAGAAAGTGGGCGTTATTCACCAATGGGGTGTGGCAATATTAGAAACACAATATATATCGAATAATATTGATACTAGGGAGCTGAAATTTAGTACATGGGTAGGCACAGTTCCTACAAATTTCGGTCAAAAAGGTGAGCGTTATTCAACAGAGGGGTGTGGCAATATTATGAAAATACTATATCACAGTTAATATTGACACTAGCGTACTAATATTTTGTATGCAGGTAAGTGGGTGTATAGAATCATTACAAAAGTGGGCGGGATAGGGTGTGTCACTTTAAGGAAAGTACTATATATTGGTTAATATTGATACTTGGAAACTGAAGTTTGGCACAGGACTAGGTAGAATCATTATAAAGTACGATCAATAAAGTGGGCGGGATTAGAAAAGAGGTGAGGCACTTTAATAAAAATATTAAGGAGAGAGAAATGGAAAATACCCAACAAACTTTCAGGAATTAATAAAACAAATTTTTTATGAAAAAAGTTTCATATATGAAATTTTCCTCAAAAATACTATGACATAAATATTTTCTAAAAAGGAAGAAATAAAAACTTTTTAACAAAAAAAAAACCAACTTCAAAATCACTACAAAGTAAAAAATAATTTTAAATAACTTTCCCCATTAATTTCTTGGTTAAATTTTAAAAGTTATTTATATGTATTATAATATTAGAAATCTTATCATTTCCATGTTTTCTAATTTGTTTTATTATCATCAATATATTATCATCTTTATTATCATTTTTCCTTATTACCGTCACAAAATGGAATTATTATCTTTGAAAAGTTAACACACAAATTGTTTAACTTTACATTGTTGTGTTTATCAATTTTGTTTGGCAGGATTTCGTTTACAAGTAGTTTTTGGAAAATTTTTTCGCTGAAACGAGCCTCCATATCAGCAATGATATCATCTAGTAATGGTACAAATATGGAAATTCGAATGTAGTCTTCTGGTGTTGAAGCTCTGACATTACTACGTTGAACTTGTCTTCCAGCAATACGAGGTATATTAATTGACATACCTAACCTCTTGTGTAACTCCTGCACATCTGCAAATATTGTCTTAAAATATGATTCTGCGTTTTCTCTTTTTTTATCAAGCAGTAATCTTTAAGTTATTATTGAACGTTCTGCTGCATTCTTATAGAGGTTTGGTTTTTGCAAGATGTTACTTAAAACTTTAAAAAAAACTCGAAGTAACTACCTCGACGTTAGAGTTTGTTTTATAATTACATTTTGTTTTTTTCAGATGACTACAGATCATGTTATTCTACAAGCAAAATGGTCCTACTCTTCTCTCATCGCTTCATAAAAACGTCACCTAAACGCAAATGACGTCACAAAACAAAAAAAAAACAAAAATTTTTTTTTATATACTTTAATAATTGTTGAAATTAATAAAAAAAAACTTTATATCAATATCTCTGACCTGTTTTTTGTAGCATTCTTTCAAAAAACACCTTCAAAATCGCTTATGTATACATAAAAGTACCCTTTAGCTTGTGAGGATGCAATATCGCAGACGATATTAATCCTCACAAAATTATAACATAATATGTAAATGAATATGAATATGATTATGAACATGAATATTAATATGAATATTGAATGAATTCCATACATAATGGTCGCTTCATCATTTCATTTAGCAACATCAACATGAAACCCGCAACACGCACTCTGCAACATCATCATGAAACCCGCAACACGCACTCTGCAACATCATCATGAAACCCGCAACACGCACTCTGCAACATCAACATGAAACCCGCAACACGCACTCTGCAACATCAACATGAAACCCGCAACACGCACTCTGCAACATCAACATGAAACCCGCAACACGCACTCTGCAACATGCGTCTGGCAACGGACATTACGAAGAAGAAGAACACAAGCAACACAAAGAAAAGAGTATAAAAGCCGCTGCACATGCGCAATGAAGTGAGTCTGCGGAGTCGTGTGTTGTACGCAAGGTCTCTTCTGACTAGTAGTTTAGCATACCCGAGAAGCGTTGTACACTTCGAGGCGTTATCAAGTATTTTATCTAGCTTATCTTTAGTATACCCGAGAAGCGTTGTACACTTCGAGGCGTTATCAAGTATTTTATCTAGCTTATCTTTAGTATACCCGAGAAGCGTTGTACACTTCGAGGCGTTAGAAAATACCGTATCTAGCGTATCTTTAATATACCCGAGAAGCGTTGTACACTTCGAGGCGTTAGAAAATACCGTATCTAGCGTATCTTTAATATACCCGAGAAGCGTTGTACACTTCGAGGTGTTAGAAAATATCGTATTTAGTTTATCTAGAGCATACCCGAGAAGCGTTGTACACTTCAAGGTGTTAGGAAATATATATAAGTCAGTACCCAAAGAGGGTAATACCCTTCTGGGAGTTTATTTTAAGAATAGATTTAATCCTGAATTAATAATAAATGAAATAATCTACTCAAAATTAAACCCAAATCTTTTTCTTTTTTGTAAGAACCTTTGGACCAACCGCTGGGTATACCCCAGCACTTAGGTAACCGAACAGAGGGTTCGTTACAAATGGCGCCCGAGCAGGGACTCTGGTAAAGAAACGAAAATCCAAATCTACAATAATAACATATAGAACACTGAGTGAAGACTTTCTACAAACCCCAAAATGCCTCTCAAAACATCATGGGTATACTCCCTTCGTAAGGAAGAACTTCAAGCATTCGCAAAGGAATTCTCTTTTGACGCCGCCGGAACAGTCGACGAACTACGGAAGCGCTTTGCACAATTAATTTCCGAAACTGAGGAAAAATCCGATGTGGGACAACGTCTGTTAGAACTAGAGGTAAAGTACTCTAGAAGTCCCTCACCCAACTTACCACAGATCAATATCGGCTCTGCAGAAGCCCAAAAAAATATTTTTATGGCGTCCCAAAACATGGAATCACGCCAAGCAACATCGGAACAGGAATATCCGTCAGTCATCGATCAGGTAAGAAAGTGGTCATTCAAATACGACGGGGGAAAAGAACCACTAGCCTTCATCGAACGGGTCGAGGAACTCGCTGAAGTGTACGGATTGAGCAAACATCTACTACCAAGAACGATGCCGGAACTCCTTAAAGACAAGGCTTT
Organism: Pherbina coryleti; assembly: GCA_943735915.1. Classification (NCBI taxonomy): domain Eukaryota; kingdom Metazoa; phylum Arthropoda; class Insecta; order Diptera; family Sciomyzidae; genus Pherbina; species Pherbina coryleti. Next base: position 46,750,323 of record OX030951.1, on the reverse strand, counting down.
GATATGGTTCCGCAATAATAATCGACAGTGGCGGAACTGGAGTACATTTAAAGAAGATTTTTTACAGTTCTTCTTGCCCATAAGGTACTTCGAACAGCTGGAAGATGAAATCCGCCAACGGCACCAACATCCTAGAGAACCATTCAAGGATTACTTAATCTCCCTCCAGAACATGATGCGACATGCACAGTACACTGAGGAACAACAACTCGAAAGACTATATCGAAATTGCCAGCAAGATTATAGATTGTATGTGAAACGCAGAGATTTTGGAAACCTAAATGAATTGATAAAACTCGCTGAAGATTTCGAAAGTATTCAGGCGGAATCACGCCAAACACGACCACCGATACCGAGACCTAGAGAGGAGAGACATCGAATGATCGTGCAAGATGGCCCTCGATTAATCAATCCCCGCACTGCTTGCCGCCGCTGTGGCCAAGATGGTCATAGTCTCCGCGAGTGTCGAAATGCACAAGTTAGGTTTTGCTGGGAGTGCGGTCGACGTGGGATTCTTACCATTAATTGCTGCCGGTACTCACAGGGAAACGCACAGGGTTATCGTCGGGAGCGAGGCCAGACGGAAACCCAAAATCAACACTCTCGCAACTAAGTCACGATTCCACACATATTTTCGCGATGGTTATGATCGGCACGACCCAAGTGAAAGCAACCATCGACACAGGTGCCACAAGAAGCTTTATCAGTGAAACCTTAACAAACAAAATACCAACAGCACAACAAAATCTAAAAGAAACGCAAATAACAGTACGAATGGCAGATAGTTCTACTAGGGAAGTAAATAGAATATTAATAGCCGATATTACGCTCGGCTCCAAGAAGCATCAAACTTCATTGCTTGTTCTTCCAAAAGTCATAGATGACCTCATTCTCGGCATGGACTTCTTGATAGGCATTCAAGCATCTATTCAGTGTGGCGGGTATTCAACCACGCTGCGTTGGCCAAATATCTCATCGAAAAGGGGAAACACTGATGAAACACCCTGCTGCACCGTTATTCGCGAAGGAAACCGTAGTGACCTCAACAAAAATCTCCACGGCTTGTCAGAAAAAGAGATCGTCGAACAGTTTTTAGCAGGAGAACTGAGCAAATTTAATAGAGTTGAAGGTGTTTGTAATATTACAGCGCATAAAATTATAATGAAAGATGATCGTCCAATCAAACAACGCTACTTTCCACGGAATCCGGCCATGCAAGCAATTATAAATAAAGAAGTCGACGAACTGATCAGCAAAGGGTGTATTGAACTTTCACACAGCCCACACAGCGCACCTATCGTTTTGGTGAAAAAGAAAACGGGAGCATGGAGACTATGTGTGGACTACCGACAACTCAACTCACGTTCTGTACCTGACGCTTACCCACTCCCAAGAATACACACGATTCTAGATCGCCTCAGAAGTGCCAAATATATAAGTGCATTGGATCTCAAAAATGGCTATTGGCAGATTCCAATGGAAGAAAACAGCAAACAATACACAGCATTCACTGTACCAGGGCGTGGCTTGTACCAGTGGCGGGTTATGCCTTTCGGTCTACATTCCGCACCAGCCACATTTCAGCGAGCGTTAGATCAGGTCATTGGACCCGAAATGGAACCCCATGCGTTTGCATACCTCGACGACATCATCGTTATCGGATCCTCTCTGGAAGATCACATGCAACATCTTAAAGAAGTTTTTCGAAGACTCCGGGCAGCGAATTTAAATATCAATATTGAAAAATGCGAGTTTTTTAAGACAGAACTCAAATATTTAGGGCACGTAGTCAGTAATGAAGGTATTCACACTGATCCAGAGAAAGTAGCAGCCATAAAAGAATTGAGACCACCAAAGAACGTGAAAGAGCTCCGTCGCTACTTAGGAATTGCGTCATGGTACCGACGATTTGTTCCTGAATTTTCAAGCATAGTACAACCACTCACCACTTTACTACGGAAAGGCAAGCACTGGAAGTGGACGGAGGAACAGAAAAAAGCATTCGAAACCCTGAAAACACGTTTAACCGAGGCACCCGTGTTGGCATGCCCGGATTTTACACAGAAATTCACACTGCAGACCGATGCTAGTGATTACGGTCTAGGCGCCGTACTTACCCAGGAACACGACGGAATAGAACGAGTGATAGCGTATGCCAGCAGACACTTAAACGGAGCAGAGAAGAACTATTCGCCAACGGAGAAGGAATGTCTGGCTATAGTATGGGCCATCCGTAAAATGCGACCATACCTTGAAGGATACCACTTTACAGTGATCACGGACCATCTGTCACTTAAATGGCTCAATGCAATCGAGAGTCCTTCCGGACGTATAGCAAGGTGGGCACTCGAGTTGCAACAACATACGTTCGACATACAGTATAGGAAAGGAAAACTCAACGTTGTAGCAGACGCGTTGTCAAGACAACCATTGGAAACTCTTCGTAAAACAACGCTCAAAGAAAACATAGAACCCAGTTGTAACTGGTTAACCAAAAAGAAGGCTGAGATTCAACAAAATCCAGAAAAATTCTCAGACTTTTTAGAAGAAAACGGTCAACTGTATCGCCATATTCCCCAACATTCCAACGATGAAGACTGTGCCCCGTGGAAACTGTGCGTTCCGACTTCACAACGACAGAGGGTCTTGAGAGAAAATCATGACGATCCTAGTGCGGGCCACATGGGTATTCGGAAGACCATCGCTAGGGTAGCCAACCGATATTATTGGCCAGGGATGTTCCGCGACGTTAGCAAATACGTCCGAAACTGTGCATCTTGCCAAAAGTTTAAGCCATGCCAACAAGCAGCAGCCGGTAAGATGCTAACGCAAATCGCCGAGGAACCATGGGCAATGTTATGCGCCGACTTTGTGGGCCCACTTCCAAGATCAAAACATGGTAATAACATGCTTTTAGTGTTCTTTGATCGTTTTTCCAAGTGGACGGAAATTGTGCCACTTCGCAAAGCCACTACAGAATCACTCAAGAAATCCTTCAGAGAAACGATATTGGCGAGATTTGGAGTACCAAAAGTATTAATTACTGATAATGGAACTCAATTTACCAGCAAGGCATTCCGCAGCTTTTTGGACGACCTAGGAATCAAACAACAGTTCACAGCGCCATATACTCCGCAGGAAAACCCAACAGAGCGTGCCAATCGAACAATAAAGAGGATAATCTCACAACTCATAGGCGAAGATCAACGAAAATGGGATGATTTACTCCCAGAAATATCTTTAGCCATAAATACTAGCGTATCCGAATCTACAGGTTTCAGTCCCGCGTACCTAATCCAAGGTCGAGAGCCACGGCTGCCGAACACCCTATTTGATCAACACACTCCAGGAACCGGACAGGAAACTCATACACCCGCTGAGAAACATACACGCTTACAGGAAGTCTTTAAAATTGTACGACGTAACATGGAACGTGCCGCCCAAGACCAGGCCAGACACTATAATCTACGTCGTAGAAATTGGAATCCGCAGATTGGAGAACAAGTCCTTGTAAAGGAACACCACCTTTCAAAGGCCATCGACAATTTTGCAGCCAAACTAGCACCCAAATACGACGGACCATTTACCATAAATGGATTTATATCACCCGTGATCATACAGCTACGGAGATCAGGAAGTAATCGTATCCGTACAGCTCACGTAAACGAAGTCAAACGTTATTATTCTAATGAAAAATAAAATTTCTTTGGGTTAGAAAGGGGGGGGTGTGAGGATGCAATATCGCAGACGATATTAATCCTCACAAAATTATAACATAATATGTAAATGAATATGAATATGATTATGAACATGAATATTAATATGAATATTGAATGAATTCCATACATAATGGTCGCTTCATCATTTCATTTAGCAACATCAACATGAAACCCGCAACACGCACTCTGCAACATCATCATGAAACCCGCAACACGCACTCTGCAACATCATCATGAAACCCGCAACACGCACTCTGCAACATCAACATGAAACCCGCAACACGCACTCTGCAACATCAACATGAAACCCGCAACACGCACTCTGCAACATCAACATGAAACCCGCAACACGCACTCTGCAACATGCGTCTGGCAACGGACATTACGAAGAAGAAGAACACAAGCAACACAAAGAAAAGAGTATAAAAGCCGCTGCACATGCGCAATGAAGTGAGTCTGCGGAGTCGTGTGTTGTACGCAAGGTCTCTTCTGACTAGTAGTTTAGCATACCCGAGAAGCGTTGTACACTTCGAGGCGTTATCAAGTATTTTATCTAGCTTATCTTTAGTATACCCGAGAAGCGTTGTACACTTCGAGGCGTTATCAAGTATTTTATCTAGCTTATCTTTAGTATACCCGAGAAGCGTTGTACACTTCGAGGCGTTAGAAAATACCGTATCTAGCGTATCTTTAATATACCCGAGAAGCGTTGTACACTTCGAGGCGTTAGAAAATACCGTATCTAGCGTATCTTTAATATACCCGAGAAGCGTTGTACACTTCGAGGTGTTAGAAAATATCGTATTTAGTTTATCTAGAGCATACCCGAGAAGCGTTGTACACTTCAAGGTGTTAGGAAATATATATAAGTCAGTACCCAAAGAGGGTAATACCCTTCTGGGAGTTTATTTTAAGAATAGATTTAATCCTGAATTAATAATAAATGAAATAATCTACTCAAAATTAAACCCAAATCTTTTTTCTTTTTTTGTAAGAACCTTTGGACCAACCGCTGGGTATACCCCAGCACTTAGGTAACCGAACAGAGGGTTCGTTACAAGCTGTGGGCACAATTATTTGCTTCAAATAAATTATTAAAAAGTAGAGTTTTTAAAAGTTCTTGGGAGGGGGGTAATTACCCCCTTTATTTCCCCCCCCCCCCCCCTTTTGTATCCGCGCCTGGTCAGTCATATATATTAACCTTTTCTGACCCTTCCTTAAAGCCCCCCCCTCTTCAGGTTTAGGGAATAAGTATAAAAACTCATTAAAGTTATACGGGATCCCCCCTAAGGAAGGGTCGGAGGAGATAGGTCGCCAAGGGAAAAATGTTCCTTTGCAAAAGTAATGGAACTCTTCGGCTCTCCCTTAAAGCCTCTCTGTTCAATTGTTGGGAATAAATTTAGTGATCGCTGAAGTTAGTTTACTTCGATTGTGTTTGTGCCCTCGATTCAAAAGCATAACAGTTAGAGGATGTGTTTTATATTCGAAACTTCTCTCTTATCACTGTTTGATTTGGTTAGTGTCGTTATCTTAGAAAGATTCAAAAAGAACAGAAAAATACTTATCTCTAGAGTTTTTTTGCTATCCCTGGTTTCAAAGTTATCAAGGCGGACGAGTTTTTTTGTGGAAAATTTTCCTATCTATAGTTATATATGCCTATCTATGATGAATAATTAAATGAAAAATGAATAATCACATGAATAAAAAATGTGGCGTCCGTGGCGTAGTTGGTTAAAGTGCGTGGCCGCTATGTCAAATAACTTTGGAAACCCAGGTTCGAACCCCAGCAGCGACAGAAAATTATTTGAATTAAAATAATTTTTCTGTACGGCAGCCACCTTTCTGCAGACAATGGCAAACCTCAGAGAGTAATAAAAAATGCCATGTAAAGCTTCCTGAGAACGAGAACTTTCCGTTCATCGCCGTTCGGAGTCGGCGTTAAGCATGTAGGTTCGGTTCTCGGTCAATTGTGTACAAACTTAATAACACGCACAACACAATTGATCATAAGAAGCTAGGTCAAAGTCCTTTCAAGGGCTGAAATGGCCAGTTATTTATTTTTTTTTATTTTATGATGAATAATTGAAAAACTCTCTGTAAGTAATTCAGAATTTTAATATCTTAGTGAACAAATGCTTTCTTAAGCGTGGTATTCTTAATCCCTTAATACCCCTTAAAAAAGAACAACTGTACTGACTTTTTGTACAACCCAATAATTATTAGAATTTTAATTCAAATTCTTAGTTACGCTGGGGCTACCAGTTAACTTTAATTGATTTTATTATTATTCTTACAAAAATTTTTAATTTTAACTTCTAAAGAAAAAAATTAAAAGAAAATTTTCATAATTTAGAAGTTCTCTATCCGCTCCTGCCACATGAAAATATTTCATTTAAGTCACAAAAAACGGCGAACTTTTTTTCAAATTTTCGTTATGGTCCCTTCAAAATTTCTTCTACCAATCTTAACGTAGCTAAGATATGCTTCAACTCGAAACAAATATTCTTGATAACTTCAACACTCAAGACAAAATGCGTATGTCTCATAAAACTGTTGACTCATTTGGTGTTATGAAAATATCTTATCTAAGCTAAGGCGGAAGATTTTTTTAAAAACAAATCACTTTCTGTGGAATCGCTTTTTCTCCAGATCTCATGTTTTGTGTCCATATCAACTCCACTGAATGAGTTTGCATGTTAATTACCTAAAATTTCAACAATCACTCATTTACTGCTGAAGGTCCTTTAAAGAAATATTGATGAGAAAGTGCCTGTCATTAAATAGCAGCATTCAGGCAGAAATTGTGCTAATTTTATGTGAGCCTGCAGCGTTAATGTTTTTTTTTTTTCTCTCTCTTTTACAACTAAAGCAAAAACGTTTTTCATGTTGGAGTAGAAGTGGCCGTTTTTTGTTATTGCTGCTGTGCCCATATTACTCGGCACTTCCTTATCCATCTTCTTCAAGTTGAACAATTTTTCAATTTAGAATGAATTTTCATTCAATGAATTTTTAAATGAGAAAATTACTTTTCACTACTTTTGTAAGAGAAGAGAGACAAAAAAGAAAATACAAAAAGTGCTGCTACTAAAAGCGTTAAAAACGAGCACTAGAAAAGCGCTAACGCTTAGCTGATAGCGGAAACGTTCTATTGATGTTGTTGTTGTTGTTGTTGTAAATCGCCATTAGCAAAAATGCTTATTAAAAATTTACATTTCAGTCCACTTTAACTCTTTTGGGTGTTGCCAATTTTCGCCACTTGGCATTGAGAAGACCGAGCAACGTGACGGCTACTTCGAGAGGTTGCTTGTCTTTTATGTGTGTGTGTGGGTAAGTGTGTATGTGTTTAAATATACGCTCTATACTCAAGCGTTTTCATGCCAGCATTAATGAAATATTAAAAATAAAATTTAATTCATTTGCAGCAGAATGCTGGGGATGCTGGGCACAGGAAGTGGCCGTAATGCTCTCCCGCTACCACGCTGCATTGAGAAGAAAACAATGCCAAAGAAAATCCTTGCTTAAGGAAGGAAGTTGAGCCAAAGCCAAAAGGATTTAGCTTGCGTGCGTGCGTGCATGCTTGTTTGTGTGTGTGTGTGTGTATGTGTTGGACCGCTCCATCAGTGCGAACCCGAGTGAGTGTTTGTCTGCAGGGCTCCTGATAGTAAAATGAATTTCAACGTTGACTTGACCTTTTCTTTTGATAAATTTTCTCCTGGTTGGCGGTAGCGTAGAAAATTTCTGGAAATTAGAAATTTTTAGCCTTTGGGCAGATTTTTGATTATTTATTGTGCTCTTTTCCTGGTAAACTTGCTAGCGTGTTGGTATTAGTCGACGTTGGTGAGCTATTTTTACAATTAGTGCGAAATTAAAATTGAAGGGCTTGCGATTGCTAACGTAGAAGATTGTTAACTTGAGTTCGATGAACGAATTTAAAGAAATTTTTAATATAATTTTTTTTAATTTAATGTTTTAATTTTTTTTTTTTTTTTTTTTTTTTGAGATCCACTTTAGTTAGTAAATATATCACAAATACATTTATTAATCTTTGCTTTTTGGTTAATCTTAGATCTTTGGTCAATCTAAGAATAATTTACAAATCAATGCTTATTTTTTGAAAATCAATTATTTCTATGCCGAAGTTACCGATTGTGATAAAACTATAACTCGAAGTATAATTCTTTCAGAGAATTAAATCAATTCGTAAGGAGGGCACAACCTCGAAATAACAAATAATTAATTAATCACCACCACCTAATTTTTTTCTTTTAGTCAAATTTTCAGAATATTTGTTTTAGTTTCCAAACCTATTTTCATATCAGTTTCATATCAAGCGTTTAAGCTTTAATATTTACTAGTATCGCCTTTGGTCGAAATTCGACCACTTAAAATTGATTTTTTTTTTTTTTTAATTTTAACTGAGAACATTGTTTTTCTTTTTTCACTCATGTGCAAACGTAACCGAACTCATACCACACCATACGCACCGCCAGCAGGAAATCACAAAATAGTAACTCCATTCTAAGTTTCCATGCTCTGTGACTTTTACTTTCAAAGCTATTCGATGTCAAAAATTTGATTTATATATGCGGAGCAACACCTCTTTGTCCAATGCATGTCCCAGTACCGTACTTCCCATATTCTTCTTTCTAGTAGAAGGATATCACCAAGTGGGAACTCCATATTGAGTTTCATTGTCATACGGCATTTATTTCCAAAGCTATTCGATATAAAAACTTTGAATTGTATGGGTGCCACATCCCCATGTCTAATGCTCGTTCAATTTTTTCAGCCGAAGAACACGACTAAATATGAAGTTTCTTATTTATCTGGCGCTTACAACCGTAGATCGGTTTTGGCCTCGTATAAGAAATTGCGCCAGCCATTTCTCTTTTGCGCTTGCTGGCGCCAGTTAGAAACATCAAGCGTGGTCAGGTTATCCATCACCTGATTCTTCCAACGAAGATTTGGGCGTCCTCTTCTGCATTGACCACCACCGGGCACCGAATCGAATGTTTTTTTCGGTGGAGCGTCGTTTTTCATTCGCTCAATATGACCAAGCCAGCGGAGCCGCTCAATTTTAATGCGCTTAACTATGTCGATGTCAGCGTACAGCTCATACATTTCGTGATTCCATCGAATTCGGTACTCGCCATGGACGCAGGTTGGACCGAAGATTTTACGAAGGATCTATCTCTCGAAGGCTCCCAAAGTCTTTTCATCAGAACTGCTTAACGTCCAGTTTTGCGCTGCATATAATATGACGAGCATGATTAGTGACTTATAGAGCGTGAGTTTTGTTCGTCGAGAGAGGGCTCTGCTTCTCAATTGCCTACTCAGCCCAAAATAACACCTGTTGACAATAGTTATCCTTCGTTTTATCTCAATACGGACATCGTTGAAAGAGTTTACGCTGGATCCCAGGTAGACAAAGTCCTTAACAACCTCGAAGGAGATGTTGTCAACAGTGACGTGGTTTCCAAGACGCTGGGACTGTTTATTTGTTGACACTAGGTATTTCATCTTATCTGCATTCACTGCATGACCCATTCGACTCGACTCTTTCGCTAATCTAGAGAGTGCTGCGCTGACTTCGCGCGTATTATGACCAATGATATCGATATCATCAGCATACGCCAGCAGCATAATACTTTTGTAGAATATAGTGCCACTGCGTCTAAAATCAGCAGCTCGGATGATCTTCTCCATCATCAGGTTGAAAAGTCGCACGATAAGGAATCACCTTGTCTAAAACCTCGTTTGGTATCGAATGGAGGAGTGAAATCCTTCCCGATTTTAACTGTGCTGCTGATGTTGCTCAGTGTCATTCTGCAAAGCCGGATGAGCTTTGCAGGAATACCAAATTCAAACATGGTGGAATATAAAAGATTCCTTATTGGACTGGCGGCTTTGTAATCGACAAAAAGATGGTGTGTGTCGATTTGTTTTTCTGGGGTCTTCGCCAAGATTTGTCGTAGCGTAAATATCTGCTCTATGGTGGAATTACCAGGTCTGAAGCAACACTGATAAGGTCCGATCAGCTGGTTTATGATGGGCTTCAGTCTTTCACTTAATACGCTCAACAGGACCTTATATGCGATATTAAGAAGGCTTATCCCATGGTAGTTAGCGCAAATGGTGTATCGGCTTTCTTGTGGATTGGGCAGAGCACACTGAGGTTCCAATCGTTTGGAATGCATTCTTCCGACCATATTCTGCATAGAAGCTCATGAATGCATTCAAATAGAGCTTTGCCTTCATTCTTGAAGAGCTCAGCAGGTAAGCCATCGTCTCCTGCAGCTTTGTTGTTTTTAAGCCGAGCTATAGCTTTCAAGACTTCACTATGGTCGGGCAGCGGAACTTCAACGCTGTCGTCCAAAATTTGGGGTTCCGGGATATCATCTCTATTGGCGGGATTGTTGTCGTCGTCGCCATTCAGAAGCTTAGAGAAGTGTTCCCTCCACATCATCAGTGTACTCTGGATATCTGTCACTAGATTCCCATTTTCATCCTTGCAGGAAGAGGCCCCGGTTTTGAAACCATCGGCCAGGCGTCTTATTTTTTTGAAAAATTTTCGGACCTCATTCCTGTCACCATGCATCTCAATTTTCTCGTACTCACGCATTTCCGCTTCCCTTTTCTTTCGCCCGAAATTTCGTCTCTCTTCCCTCCTCTTCTCTTTGTATCGCTCCTTAGCAGCACGCGTTACAACCGACTGCAGGGTGGCTTTGTAGGCGACGTCTGTTTCTGCAGTGGCGTCGTATCACTCCTGGTCGAGCCACTGGTTTCGGCCAGGACGGTGATAGCTAATCACCTCTTCGGCAGCCGTACGCATAGAGTGGAAATGTGATTCCACTGCGCATATATATCGTCGATCGGAGGAGTGCTTTCTTGAAGCAGGAGTGAGAGTCGAGTAGCGAAGTTTTCGGGTGTTTGTTTTGATTGCAGCTTTTCGACGTCTAGCTTTCTCTGCGCTGGATTGCACGCATTCTTGGTTGCGCACAGACGTGTACGGATCTTGGCTGCGACAAGATAATGATCCGAGTCTATATTGGCACCACGGATCGTGCGTACATCTAGAACATTGGAAGAGTGCCTTCCGTCAATCAAAACGTGATCAATTTTGTTGCGCGTCTTTTGATCAGGAGACAGCCAAGTTGCTTTTTGAATATTGAGATGCTTGAATCTAGTGCTACTAACGAACATGTTTCGCGCTGCTACAAAGTCAATCAGCCTCATTCCGTTACCAGAGGTATTTTCGTGGAGGCTGAACTTTCCGGCTGTTGGACCAAAGATATTTTCTTTTCCCACCTTGGCGTTGAAGTCACCAAGCACGATTTTTATGTCGTGGCGGGGGCTGCGCTCATAGGCCTCTTCAAGGCTCTCGTAGAAGTAGTCTTTGGTCTCATCGTCCTTATCTTCTGTCGGAGCGTGCGCACAAATCAGGCTTATGTTGAAGAATCTTGCCTTGACACGGATTATGGCAAGTCGTTCGTTCACAGGTGTGACTCGCAGGACATGATGCCGTAGTATCTTGCCAACCACGAAAACGCATTCAAATTCGTGCTTCTCCGCATGGCCGCTGTAGTAGATATCACAGGATGCTTGCCGTGAGCAACCCTGTCCATTCCATCGAATTTCTTGGATTGCAGTGATATCAGCTTTGTATCTTTCTAAGATATCTATCAGTTGGATAAAGGCACCATCCCAATTAAGGGTTCAGACGTTCCAAGTGCATATCCATAAATCATTGTCAGTTTTTCGTTTGCTGTAGTCGTCATCAGATTTGGGGATAGTTTTTTCTTTTTTCTTTTAGTTTCCATAAAATGTGTTTTTACGTGGTGGGCTTCAAACCCAACGCACAATCCTTTAAAGGCAGGTAGCCCACCGCTAAGATTAGCATTCAAACTAACGGTTGCCAGTTTCCGTTTCTAGAGGACACCAAGCAGAGGTTTGAGTCGACTTGAGACGAGTTCGACATGGATAATGCTGCCCTCACCAGGTTGAGGCAGTCAGACACGTTACCATGTCAAAATCGCCCCCTTGACCCTCACGCGTTGCCTTGTGAGGATCATTCTCCATGAGAAAATAGGAAGTTTTTACCGAGTTTCATTGATTTGTAATTTATAGTTCGAAAGTTATACCGAAAATTTGGACTGCTGAGAAGTGACCCTCTTTAAACGCCCATAAAATATAACCAGTGGAATGGTACGTGTGATTTGAGGTCGAATACCGATTTTCGAGGGTGTGTGACCTATAACTCTAAAGCTATTCGATATCACAAATTCGGGTTATATGGGATATAAGAGTTATCAAAACCGTTTGAGAAACCTAGAGAAAATGGTTCTTAAATGTTCTGCCTACTCCTATTTATAAATAGACTAGCTGACCCGGCAAACGTTGTTTTGCCCAAACTTAATATTCGATGTTTCTACTTTTTCAATAGATGACGGTGTAGTTTTGAAAGACAAACACAATTACCAAATTTTAGTCTATTATGACCAAACCCGATTGAAATTAGTATTTTCATATATTTGTGGGTGGTAAAACATATTTTTAGTACAGTTTCCGACAGCAAGCAAACAAAATAAATTAGTATAATAATATAAAAATTTATTTTTAATACCAAATTTTCTATACCAATAATACCAGCAAAATCTTCTGATATATAGAGTTTTTATTGATTTGTAGGCAGTAAAAGGGGGGTGTGGTAACCAAGTTTTAGTACAGTTGCCGACAGTGAGCATAAAAACTAAACTCCAAAATTGTAGCCTAATACGGCGAAACCATCGGAAATATAGAATTTTTATTGATTTGGGGGCGGTGAAATGAGGTGTGGCAACCAATTTTTAGTACAGTTACCGACAGTGAGCATACAAACTAAATTACGAAATTTTAGTCTAGTATCACCTAAACCTTCCGATATATAGAATTTTCATTAATTTGTGGGCGGTGAAAGGGGGTGTGGCAACCTATTTTTAGTACAGTTTCCGACAGCAATCAAACAAAATTAATTACCAAATTTAAGTATAATACCCCCAAAATCTTCCGATGTATAGAATTTTTATTAATTTGTGGGCGATAAATGGGAGGTGTGGCAACCCAGTTTTAGTAAAGTTTCCGACAGTGAGCATACAAACTAAATTACCAAATTGTAGTCTAATACGACCAAAATCGGCAGAAATATAGCATTTTTATTGATTTGTGGGTGGTAAAAGAGGGTGTGGCAATTTTTTTTTCTACATAGTGTCCTTCCTTGGGGCAATACGAATCCATCAATCTCAAAATTGTAAAAATTGAACGACCCCTTCTTGAGTTATGCGCGTACACACGGACGTCAGTCATTTTAATATATAAGAGATAATCAACGCAAATAATAACAAACTACCTATAATAAATTTAAAATAAATTTAAAAAAATGCATTCTATGGTTTTCTTTCAAAATGCTTATTTTAATAGAAAATGCGAACAACGTCGCATACGGGCAGCTAGTGTTTGGCTATATTTGTTTTTGCTTGCCTCTGTCTTTTTTTCACGTCACCACGCATAGCGTACGACCACGGTTGCCACTCGCCTGTTATTTTTCGTACCAAATTTTTCGTAAAAATGTACCAAACAGGAATAAAATGTACCAATTTTTTCATTCGTGTATATTTGCGTGTATGTGAACAAAACAAAAATATTAAGTTATTTTATGTAATATTTATAATATTTTATATCTTTATTTTATTCGACAGTTACGTCGATTAAGTTCTACCACATTTTAAAATTTTAGCAATTTGTGAGTCTAGACAGCATACCAATCACAAATTTGAAAGAAAGTCCATTAGAAGAATGGTAGATTATGCATAATGGGGAACATTACAAGCGCAAGTTCCACCTGCCGAACTTGCTTTTCTAAAATTGTATTTTCGGCTTTCAAGAGTACATCCATTGGGACCATTTTGTTTTTCTTTTTTTCATTATTTTGGCAGTGCAAAGTATTCTTTGCACGTCTGTGCAAGTGTCGCAAGTGGTTCACGAACGGTTTCTCGCAGACGATACAAAATGTATTCTAATTTTTGTTTTGCAGCCAAGAAAATTTTTGCAACCATTCTGGACGAAAATTCTTTTTGAAGTCAGTCTTAAATTGGGAATTAACATCAACACTATAAAATAAAATTTTACAATTTCTAATAAAAATTAAACAACCTGATGCATTCAGCTTCACTTTCGCAGTCAGAAGTGGACGCTTCCCTTAAATCTATCATTGGCATCAGATTTTATTTTTTTCCTAAGAGATATCTGCAAGCAAAATATTATTATATTTAATATGATATTGAATATCGAGTGTTTATAAACACCTTTCCATTAGCAGCGTTTTTCCTTCCACTTGCACACACTTGAACAATTGTAAATTACATTTTTTAATTTATACAAAAATTGACCCAAAAATCCATTTTGTTCATCTTCCTTTCAATTATGATTTTGTACTTTTGTCTCTTTCTTTCCCTCAGAATAAAGGTAGAACTTTATGCAAAACAAGTTTCCACTGAACATAACTTCGGACACTGAACATTACGCCAAGAGTGCTACCAAATTTCGATTTTTGTAAAATTTCTAAACTTTTACAAAATGTACCAAATCAGAAAATAATGTACCTATGTACCAAGCGAAAATAAATGTACCAATTTTGGTACAATTGTACCAAAGTGGCAACCGTGCGTACGACAAAAAAAAACAAAAACAAAATACATTGCCATTCTCTGTTGCTATCCATAGCACACACACGCTCGGGCATATGTAGGCAAAACAAAAACAAATCACATTGCTATTCTCAGCAAAGCAATACTCACTGTAGGATGGGAGAGTAAAATATTGGAACACTCGCATCGTGTCGATGTGCCGCACACTGCTTTATTTTTCACTACACAACAACAATTTTTATACGCTATGAGTCGTTCATGTCCGTTTGTGCTTGCAGGTGAATTTTACTTAGGATTTTGAAAGCCATGAATCTCCTTTTCTAATAAACTTTTTAATAATTTTTTTGGCCTATAACCTTCACCAAGTCGAGAGCTTTTTATTATAAAAAATTTCATGAAAAACGGCCGGGCCTTTCTCAAGATTGTTCCGAACATAAAAAAGGCACTTCGAAATATAATATTAGTATAGATTAACCCGTGAACATTTTCGTGCGATTATTTGTTTTCAATTTTCGATAATGATGTTGTTCTTAATAATAATGATGTTTTTAAAACAATCACTTTAAAAAGTATTGGTTATGAAACCATGTTAGGAAACCTTGAACCCCGAAATTCTGGAGCTTGGGGAAAGATAATTGCTCTTTTCGTGATTTGGGGTCTAATCATGACAATAACTATTTTTTAATTAATGTTAAGTGTGTTAAAATAAACTCGCTATCTTATTGTAAGTTAAAGCTCAATGGACTTCAAGGCATACGACAACGCTACGTTTGTAGAGATTCAGATGGTATCTGAGGCCACGGCCAATTTCAGTTTTCAGCTTTCAAAAGTACAAAATGAAGTGATGGGTCACACACATGGCTGAATGCTTAGATTAATAAAAATTCTCAATCGGTAACAGCCTTAATTTTCTCTTAAAAATTTTAAAATAGCAACTTTAACACTAACTGATGAACTTCCTATAATAAACTCCAAAAAAGTAAACTCCCCTAGAGTTAAACAGCTTAAATTTACAGTCCAATTCGTATAAAAGGTCAAAACAATTCAATAAATTTCATAAATGCTAAACATGACTAGATAAAAAGATTTAAACAACTGCATAAAAAGCCTGTTGAACAAGCTATAAAAATAAAAAAGAGCAAGAAAACGGAAACGTACCATAAGGTGGGTGAGAGTTTGAGTGTGTGTGTGGAAGTTGTAAATGCATGTAAGCATGAGTAGGTACGTTACAATAAATATAAAAGCTAAAAAGGCAAAAATGTCCTGGCCTCGTAAGCGAATCGGATGCAGACAGCGTAAAAGAATAAAAATTTGGGGAATTTCTTTTGATACGACGTGCGAGGAATACGCAAGGAATGCAATGCAAAGACAGTGTGTGTGTGTGTGCGTGTGAGTGTGTGAGAACAAAGATGTTAAAAATTTGATTTGCAGTTGTGAGAAAATAATAAAAGAGGAACTTCTTAGAAGTTGATTTGCTAATAAGATTTCAGGACTAAGGAAAGATGTTGAGAAAAATAAAACAAAGCGTATTATTTCTTAAATAATGTGAAGTATTTTTTTATTCAAAGCATTTGTTTTTTGTTTTCTCTTTTTTGCTACTGCCAACAATTCACTTTTATTAACGGAAACGATTTAATTTTTTCGATAAAAATGTAACCCCGAAAAGACGGCAAGTTTAGCCCGCTCACCTTTGCCGTCTTAACTGTTATCGCGGTTATCTGTAGACATTAATCAAAAGTTCCTGGCATCAGCATGACTCACTTACTCACTGTTTTGCCAGACTTTAAAGCATTTTGTCAAAAGGAAATCCAGGCACTTGGCACCAGGCAGTCAGTATTTTACCCATTCCAACTCTACACTTGGCGGAAATGTTGTTGTAATTTAAATTAAATGAATTGGCATATTTTTCATTTCAACTCACGGTTCAACCTCATGAACCTCAAGGCTCAAAAAAGCAACAGTAACAAATAAATTTGGTTAACGTAGAATCCTCAACTGGGACAGCGAATTCTACTTAATCTGAGCTGTTGTGATAAAAATCTTGAAAATCCAACTTAAGTGTTTGGTAATTTATATCGTCGGTTTGAAGTTATCCAAAAGCAACACGATGATGCAGAAGCGGAAGACTGCGGAAGAGCAACAGCAGGGTCTTGAGTCCATGAGCTCAGCAGGGCGCGTTCGCTGTAATCACTGTGCCACAAAAAGCTAGCATTTTAAAGAGTGGGCGCGTTGCTAATCGTCGCGTGGCTTAACCAATGTTCAGTGTCAGTCAGCGGTGCAGACACTCACACACACACCCACAGTGGCATGCGCCTGATGCCATCGATGATAAATGATGAAAAATGACGAAAGATTTAAAATTATCAGCAATAGTGAATGGGATAAGAAAAAAAAAAAAAACAACCTCCAACATTAGATTTCATCACTGTCAAGGAAACGCATGTCATCTGCGTGCACGTTACCAGCCAAAAGTGACTAAATCTTTGTTTACAGCTGTGCTTACAGCAACTCATCAAGTTATCAAAGCCAATAAACAATGACAAGCAATTCTTTTTATTTCTTTTTTGTTTTTGTTTTTTTTTGTTTATAAATGACACGTCGCCTATGTTGAGATTTTTTACCTTGCACTTCAATATCAAAATTAAAAACATGTATGTTGAGAGCAAGTTATCTGGGTTGATAATATGAAAACTAGGAATATTTTTGACTAAATTTGACCGTTTCATCAAGATATGTTCTATGAGGTTAAGGTTGGTTGATTACGATGGTCACTTCATAAGCTTTGCACTATTGTCGCCACACCACTTCTTTAAGAGCTTCGACGAATGCTTGGGATCGTTGTCCTGCATGAATTCCCATATCAAAGGCATTTCTTCTTCCGCGAATAGAAACATTGTTGCCCTTAAAATATTGACATCAACTAGTGCACACATTTTTTCCATCTATCAAATAAATTGGACCCACACTGTTTGTAATAGCCCCATAACATGATATACCCTCCGCTATGTTTTATGGTAGACCCTCACCCTTAAATGCACCGTGCATCTTTAAAGATACAACCATTCAAAAAATTTCTACGGCTATATTTTTGGTTTGGTTTTTTTCAAATCGTTTCTATATTATTTAGAATATTATAAGTCTTAAATAAAAAAATAGTTTTTACTTCTATTCGTCATACTTTTCAAAAAAATTATGTACAAAGTCAAAAAAAATTTTTTTTTAATTAAATAAACACTATTTTTAACAGTTTAACTTCTAGGAACAGATAAATAATTTTGATTAGGAAAAATACTGACTGCCTTCAAAACAGGTCCTTTACTGATTTTAAGTGGTTCGAAAAAATTTCGATCATTTGGCATCTCACTGGGTCACTTTAGTTGGTTGTATCTTTAAAGATACAGTGTGCACTCCCTGCAGCTTTTGATAATTTTAACTTTTTAAAATAAAATAATAAATAAAAATTTTATAACACATTTCTTCTATTTTGATATATTTTAATAAGGATTTTAGATGTGGGTAAATTCACATTGTATCTTTATAGATACAACCACTTTTTTTAAAAAAATTTAGAAAAAAAGGAAACAATTTCAAAACTAAAAACGCAGTTTTTATTTTTACTCAATTTTACATAAAAAATATTTTTTCGGTAAAAATCGGGGGCATTGTGCATTTAAGGGTTAAAAGTCTTTTTAGTGTACAGTAGGTTGTCAGGCTATTAGAACCCAGAGTAATTAACCAAAACGTTCCAGTTTGAATTCAAATTAAAATTTTGTTTTTATTTCAATGATTAAAACATTAAATGAGTTAGTTAAATATATAAATTGTTTGTCACTAGGAAGTATTTTGATTACATTCTTGTCAGTAACGTGTATTTCCGCCTCTAGCTTTTGCAACACCTCGCACTCTATTGGGCCCACTTTCAATCGAAGCCTTAACACTTAATTTTATTTCCGAAGACTTTCTACAAACATCAATGATATTTTCTCTCAAAATAGTTATGGAAGGGTTATTCCGAAAGTAAACGATGTGTTTAAGAGTGTGCCAGACATTTTCGATCGGATTTAAATCCGGAGAATTTCCTAACCAAGGGAGTATGGAGATGTTCATAGACGAAAGGAAATTTTTACAGATTTAGCCGTGTGGCATGGTGCACCGTCCTGCATAAAGACGAAGGGACTGCTACTTATCCGTTCCACCTCAATATAAAAACGCGTTTCTAAGAAGCTCAATATACACTAAGGGAAAAATATTAAATTTATCCAAAACTTTTTTAATTTATCCAAAAAGCGAGTCATTTTTGCAACAATAACGCATTTGCATAAACCGACTACGTAAATATTTAAAATTTATTTATTTAAACAGAATTAATAAAAAATATATTAAAATTGTGCACGAATTTTTTTAAAATATCTTTCCAATATTTAATATTTGGAAATACAACTATCGCATTTGAAGAAAATTTATATAAAAATACTGAATTTAAAAAATAACATATTTAAATTCAATAAGAATTAAATTTTATAAGAAGCAAAATATGCAGGTAAATGACAACCAGAAAATATCAAGTTGTCACTCAAACCTGCATCATTTCATACAGCGACCACCCATCGCATGCACAAATCATCTTGGCCAAATATCCACCCTATATTACCCTTGCAACATTAACTAAATGAGAACTATAAGAAACCTGCAGGAACAGAGTGCGATGCTGTTGCTGCTTGTCGGAATATGTGTGTACGTGTGCGATGCTGTTGCTGCTTGCTTGTATGGAATATGTGTGTATGTGTGTGGTATAAATAAAATTTAAATACGGGAAAAAACGAGTTGTAAGGAAAATATTTGATTTATCCACGTAAATATATAAATAAAATTTATACTCAGGCGTGGATAATGTTAATAAGCGTTATTTCCCTTAGTGTACTGATATTGCCGAATTGTCCCCTCTACAAAATAGAGGGGACCTGTGCCTTCTGAACTTATTGCACGCCAAACCATTAGTGAGGGGGGCTGTTTTATTTGGCGTTTTATGCAGCTTTCTATTAGATTTTCACCTAGTCTTCTTCTGGCGAAACTGGTGCCCTCTGTGAGAACATCAAGTGAACATTCATCCGTAAAGTAAACCTGGAAAAAATATAGAAATAATGTAGGAAGGAGTGTTACATCATGGTTTAAATAAAGGGTGATTTTTTTGAGGTTATGATTTTCATGCATTAGTATTTGACAGATCACGTGGGATTTCAGACATGGTGTCAAAGAGAAAGATGCTCAGTATGCTTTGACATTTCATCGTGAATAGACTTACTAACGAGCAACGCTTGCAAATCATTGAATTTTATTACCAAAATCAGTGTTCGGTTCGAAATGTGTTTTATCGACAAATTTTGTTCAGCGATGAGGCTCATTTCTGGTTGAATGGCTACGTAAATAAGCAAAATTGCCGCATTTGGAGTGAAGAGCAACCAGAAGCCGTTCAAGAACTGGCCATGCATCCCGAAAAATGCACTGTTTGGTGTGGTTTGTACGCTGGTGGAATCATTGGACCGTATTTTTTCAAAGATGCTGTTGGACGCAACGTTACGGTGAATGGTGATCGCTATCGTTCGATGCTAACAAACTTTTTGTTGCCAAAAATGGAAGAACTGAACTTGGTTGACATGTGGTTTCAACAAGATGGCGCTACATGCCACACATCTCGCGATTCTATGGCCATTTTGAGGGAAAACTTCGGAGAACAATTAATCTCAAGAAATGGACCGGTAAGTTGGCCACCAAGATCATGCGATTTGACGCCTTTAGACTATTTTTTGTGGGGCTACGTCAAGTCTAAAGTCTACAGAAATAAGCCAGCAACTATTCCAGCTTTGGAAGACAACATTTCCGAAGAAATTCGGGCTATTCCGGCCAAAATGCTCGAAAAAGTTGCCCAAAATTGGACTTTCCGAATGGACCACCTAAGACGCAGCCGCGGTCAACATTTAAATGAAATTATCTTCAAAAAGTAAATGTCATGGACCAATCTAACGTTTCAAATAAAGAACCGATGAGATTTTGCAAATTTTATGCGTTTTTTTTAAAAAAAAAGTTATCAGGCACTTAAAAAATCACTCTTTATAAAAATTTAAGACTTTCATTGTTTCAAAAGGTCATTTGTTTATTTTTGTGTGCATTCGCAAAATTCAAGCTGGATTTCTTAATTCTTTTGGTGAGGCGTGGCTTCTTAGTCGGACGATACGCTTTTACTTCATATTGATTTAGCCCTCTTTGCAACATGCTCTTAAATAAGTTGATTTCCTCAGCTTACAAATACTTCAAATGTTCACGAAGTGGTTGTGCGCGGTTTTCCAAAATTTCTCAAATAATTAAGCGATCAGTGCATTTAACTGTTTTCCTACCACTTCTAGCTCGAGAAAGGCGCCCATTAATTCAGTCAGGTTACCTTCATTCAACTCTTTGGCAATTCTTGAGACTGTGAGTCGACTTACACTCAATATTTGACAAATTTCTTTAAAATTATGCCGTCCTCCTCTCAGGAGTCCCAAAATTATAATTTTCTTTGCTGATGATATGTGTTTTGCGTCCCATTATAAAAAAAAAGATGTAGGTCCAAATAATTAAATGCAACTGGTTAATTAATTTAATTTTAAATTTTTTTTTTTTTTATTTCTTCATGTGCAGGTTTTTACTAAAAACCAAGCAAAACAAAATAATATTTGAGTGCAATATAAAAAATTTTTAATTATTATAAATTCTCCACGGCACTGTTCAAACGGCACTCGAGCAACTAGCAAACAATGTGAGAAATAAGTCTAAAAAAAACCCGCTAATGAGAAAAGACGTTGTTGATGTTGTTGCCTTTTCCTAATATTTCTCTCTTCGATAGCCTCATGACAAAACAAGAATTATAGAAACAAGATTACGTGTTCCGCAGTCCCCGTTGGCTTTTACTGTGGAATTATTAAACAAAATGTTGGTGAAAAATTTGTTCAAATTCACTGGTCCACTGGTTGAAGAATTAAATACTCGGAAGAACCAAATTTCGTTTAAGAACGCGTACGTTTTATCGTGGACACATCGTTAGATTTTGACGTGACAGTGTATCTTTATCCTTTTCCTCATTCTTGTCCCCATCATTTCATTCGTTCCCAAACTTGTCCTCATTCATATTCTTCTTCTTATATTTGTTCTGATAACTGACCTACTTCCAGTTAAAACTCTGGTTTTAATCCATGTTCAAATTCCTGATAATTATCCCACTTCCTTTCTAAATCTGTGTTCTCATTGCGTTCGAATCTTTGTTCTATTTCTTGTTCTTTTTCTTATTCTTATACCTTTCCCAATTTTGTCTCAAATATTATTTTAGGTATGTCTCAATCTTTGTCCTTAACCTTGTCTCAGTCCTTGTCGAAGTCATCTTCCCACTTCTTGTCTGAGTTCTTGTTCAATTCTATACTCTAATGTTTGTCCAAATTCTTTTCCTACTCTTTATCTTATTCCTTGTCCTAAATTTTGTCCAAATTCTTGCTCTCATCTTTTTTCTTATCTTTGTTAATCTTTGTTATAATCCTCCTGAATTTTTTTTTATATTTTTGCGTTTTTTTTATTTTGCATTTAGTTTACTTTTACGGGATCCTTGAGAGACAATATAATATCCATTAATTTAAAAAAAAAAAAAAATTCTTAATAAGATTTTCTATAACCATTTTTTATTGTTGTAAGATTAAATTTATCGTAGCACTATAATTTTTGTTTTATCACATTTATCGTGCCTCATATACACTCCAAGTAATAGTTCTATACACTCCAAGTAATTTTTGATGAATTTTGTTCATGCTGATCTGGTACAGCATGAATATTTTGTCTATTTTTGTCATGATGTTATCGAAGAGAGAGAAATAAAGGAAAAGCCACAACATCAACAATCGTTCACAGCAGAGATAAAGAGATTGGAAACTTCGGCAAAAAAGAGATAGCCGTATGCTAAAATGCAGTCAATACTAATGCAAATATTATAAATGTGTTAGTAAAATTTCATGACAAACTCACCCCTCTCGATGGATTCTCGATGAATTCACCCCTCTGGATGGACATGAGCGCTGGTGAATATCTCACTTTCGACAGCTAAGCCACCAGTGTACACATAGGGAAAAACTAGCTTACAATTTTTGTTCAAACAAATTCATGCATTTAAAAATTAGATCAGAGTTTTTAAAACAAAGATATTACTGTTCTTGAAAGAAATTGAATTATGTTTTTCTGCTAACAACAGCACTTGTAAATAGAACAAGTTTTTTTATTTTTAAATCAATTTTTTTCTATCAAAAATATTTTTGTGTATTATCAAAGCAACTCCTTACGTTAGATTGACAATACTGACATTTCTATATTAACAAAAGTTCCTTATCCACTATTATTAAGAATATTCTTGCTCAGCTAAAAACAATTTTCTTTTTAATATGCAAGACTTTTTTGGGTGTGGGACCTATTTTTGACAAATATGAGGTGAACTTACATACACAATACGTGATTGCATAAAAAATTGGAGAAGAAGCATTTTTAGCTGTCAAAATCAACAGAATTCACAATAGAAACGAAGTTTCCCATCTCATTATCTCTGGTTCACAGCTCTGTTTAACTGTCTGATTCAATCTCGAATTCTACTTGCTCTTATTATTTTTTATACAAAGAGAGAAAGAGATGGAGGGAGCAGCAATAGTATTTGTTTTCATAGCTTTTTTTAATTGCTCTCTCATAAGAAAGACAGATAGATTCAAACTACAGCCATGAGTACTAGAATGCATACTTTTATTTTAAAATGCAATAATCACATAACATATTTAATTTTTTTCGGCATATCTGTTTTTATTCCCTTTTTTTTACTATAAATATTAAAAAGTGTACGACAACATTCGATGCTTGCATATCTATATATATAAAAAGACTAGCAATTTCCGGTTGCGCGTTGCTACACCCGACACCTATATTGGAAAAGTATAAATATATAGCGAAACCCGGTGCACTTCGTTACACTGAAGAAAAATTGTGAAATTATACTATTTCGGTTACAAAAAGATTATATGAAAGCTTTTACTACTAATGATTCAAACTTTAACATAACGTTAATGTTGCATCAGTTCAGTTTGCATCAATGCTGAAAAATTCACATATATGTTTTAGCAATTTATAAGACACAGTAAAGTGAAACCAAGTGTTGTTTTTTGTATGAAATCTTAAAAAATAGTTGTATTTCGAAAATCGTCTTGCATGTTCTCCAATTGGTGTTTTGTCAGCTCTTATGAGAATTTTGTGATCATCAGACGGCATCATATCAAGAGCTGTTTTAAACAAACGAATTAACTCGTTGTGCTGGTGAAAAAATGCTTGAAGATTAGCAATAATTTGTCGCTTTGCACTTGAAGCAATTTTACAACGCCGATCCAATTCACGATTGTTATCGCCAATGAAATATATTTGCAAGAATTGATGCTCAGCATCTGGAAATGGCAATAATGAACCGGTTCGATGATAAATCTGCCCTTGAATCTGTAATATGTTGGAAATGTAGTAAGATGTTGGATCAGAATTCCGAAAAATATCAAAAAACTGCATATCTTATTGCAATTTTCATATGATATTCCGTTTGAACTAATCACCTTAAACGTCGGCATAAAATTGTCTCTTACAATTTTGGTAGCACCAAAAGAAGTCATTTGAAATGCCGCATTGTACTGCTGAATATGAGACAAAAAATGCTTGGACTCAGGGATTGTAGTGGATCCGGTGGAGTTTCAAATGCTGGCAATTTCACTTTACCATTTGCACAACACATGCCAGCCGTTTCACCATTGAATTTAGCTGCATCACAATGTGGACATATCACCTTCATTTCACCAATATTGCCATATGCACTGTAGTCAATGTCGCTATTATAAGCGAAAGCAGCATTCTCCATCTCTTGCACAGCACGTATAATCCGTGTCAACCGTCCAGATGATGGATTGATTGGAATTTCATTTGTATTTCTATCGGCTGATCTATTTCGGCGTGTATTTTGTAATGCATTTAGTTGTGAAAGCTGCTCTATACTTTGAGTTCTTCTAAAATTGCAAATATTCGTAGAATTTCGCGTTCGACGACCCAAATTCGAACGTCTTTTATTCGCATTTTGTTCTAAATGAACTGAAATCCAAATCAAATAGATCTAAATTAAGGATAATTTCACACAATATTAGGCTATTAAGATTATTTTTGGTTCTATTTTTGCCAAGTACGAATTATTTTAAATTAAAAAAATTCGGACTGTGGCTGGCAGGATTTGAACCTGTGATATAAAAAAATGATCTTCATAGCCTAATATTGTGTGAAATTTCGTTATCCATGTTTTCCATATTTAAAAAACACTGTTTCTCTCTCACAACACTCTTGGACAACAGCAGTACTCACAACAATAACAACAAATAGAAATGGGAAAAAAAATTAAATCAATATTTTCCATTGCACATTGCTGTTTTGAATCGTATGACGAAAACAACAACAACAACAACAACAAACACGTGTTTTTTTACATACAATGAATTTGATGAATACACGATAAACGCACAACACAATGCACTCGCCAAAATGATTTGAAATTCTATAGAATTGAAAATAAATCAAAACACTTTTTTTAAGTGTGCACACTTTAAAATCAATTTAAAAACAATAATATCACTTTTTTAATTGGTAAATACTAACCAATAAGTAATAAAATTATCCAAAAGAATTTGCTTCGGCAAAATTTATGTCTGTTTACGTCGGAATCCAAATGAAAAAGAAAGCACACTGGGTACATTGGGTGGTGTGAATAAAAAATAAGCAAGTGTCTTCTGATATGTGACATCTTGAAAACTTCAAAAGTGTCAAATGTGAAAATGAAATTTAATATCGATAATGGATAATATTGAAATTATCGATATTGTAGACAATTTTTCTTTATGTAAAAAACTTTTGTAGACTATTACAAATATTTAAAAAAAAAATCAGCGCAGGCGTTCTGCGATTTTAGAAATATATATCAAAACAGTGGGCGCAAAAGTGGGCGTGGTCAATTTTTCTTTCAGTAAACACTTAAATTGGATTACTACGAACATTTGAAAAAAAAATTATCCAAATCGGTCCAGCCGTTTTCCGATTTTAGATAAATCGAAAAAAGTGGGCGTGGTCAATTTTTTCTTCCGACAAAACTTAAATTGGATTACTACGAACATTTGAAAAAAAAATTATACAAATCGGTCCAGCCGTTTTCCGATTTTAGATAAATCAAAAAAAGTGGGCGCAAAAGTGGGCGTGGTCAATTTTTCTTTCCTTAAAAACCTAACTTGGACTAAAACGAACATTAAAAAAAAAAATTATCCAAATCGGTCCAGCCGTTCTGAAGTGATGCGATTTCAACCAAACGTACACTTCTTTTTATATATATAGATATTGAAATAAGACCTAATTTAAAACATTAAGTAATAAATTTCTTTTGAAAACCATACATACCATACCAACCATAAAAAACTTTTGAATTTAATGTAGAGTTTTTTACACAATCTTGGAACTAAAGTCATTTACAAGCTAAAAACTCAGTCAACAAAAACTTGAGCGTAAGAACATAGATATTCTTGGCGAATCCTAATATCCTTTTAATCCTATAATGACTGGAATTGTATTTATTTCAGATTTTACCAAACTTTTGATATTTGTTACCGAAATTAATTTATCAATAATTTCACATACGCCGTATCAATGCCAATGCCGCTTAATCTATTGAACCAAGATGAATGAACTCTTCATGATTGTTCAACATTTATATCACCCACTTACATAGGGTAAAACACCCAGTCCTGAGCCCTCAGTCTATTCTGAGCCCCCCACTCATTAAACTGTCTCTAGCTAATAATTGTGTGGATGTAAGTTAAAACAGTATATTTATAATTATTCGTCAAAATTCGTTCAGTTCGTTCAGCTACCATGCTGAGTATGAAATATTAAGTTCAAAGTGATTTTTTAAAATAAAAAGACGTGCCTCGTGCTCTTACTCAGTCAAGTGATTTGCTAAGCAATATCGACAAGGAGTTATCACACTTTAAACCTTCAGGTATGGACATTTTGTTATGATTTCTATAATAAGCTTTGGTTATAACAAAAGTTGAATATTATTTATTGTTTATTTCTTAAATATTTCATTAAAAATATTCTCTGCCAAAGCAAAAAAATGGGGGCTTATATCTGGATAACTAAATTCGATGTTTCCAGTTATGAGCCATGGGGGCTCACAATTGCAATATTGCAGAAAAATAAAATATCCAAATGTGAGCCCGTAGAGCTCAAAGAAGGAAAACAGAAATTTTTATAAACATTCTTATTAACCCGTTAAGCCTGATTCTCTTATTAGATATTCAAAAAATTCACAATAAGAAAATTGAAACTCTTGATATTTGTTTGCAATTAATGCCAGATTCTGCACTTGAACTTGTATGCATTACACCCCGATTCTATGCATTAGCCCCCATTTTTTGGCGGATGTTGGTCAGATTGACGCCACTCACTATTTAATTAACTATTTATTTTAAACAAATTAATGACATTAAGTCCGGAGTGTCAATTCACGAAGTTTCAAGGAAATATGAAATTCTGCGCCCAATTCTCCAAAACCGGAATCATTCATAACCGTTCCAATAAGGCTCTGCCTGGTCCTTTGCCGTGTTTAACATGCATCGAAGCGGGAAAAATAATCTGATAACTATGAAAGAGGTTTCCCAAGAAGAAAACACAAAGTTCAAAGAATTGTTAAAGAATTTTTAGATGCATACACACGTGAAAATACAGTAGAGACTCACAAAAGTTGAGACTCGCAAAAGTTAAAATATACGGAAAAGGTAACTAGGCTTCTATCACCACAGGAAACTGTAAAAAATTAACTTTTGTGTCAATTTTTCTGAGTTCTTGTTTTATCACCCTTTCGCTTGTTTTTACAAATGGAGAAAAAGCTGTACAAATTGACCAACGTAAAAGAAACTGTCCAATTATTTGCTCTAAAAGCGAAGGGGAAAGATATCTTTACAGAAATCTACCCAAATAAAAAAGCGAATGATTTAATGACAAGTCACGGTTGGTTTTTGAAATTCAAGCGCCAGTCTTAAGGCATGTGTAGAGATTCTATTTAGCAAGAATTCAGAATATAATATGTTTTAAGATACACCACTTTATTCATATTTCATGTATATTTATTCATATACATATACATATAATTTAAATTTCACTTTTGTCCTTAAAAAGTTAATAATTAAAAAAATTGCCAGTCCCAAAAACAAACGGGTTAACTTTTTTGAGTCTCTACTGTATGTTTAAAAATTATTTTCCTGGTATAGCGAATTTCTTAACCGACATCTAAAAAATATCTATTCGAGTTCCTGAAGCAGTAACAAATGCCAGTGCAGATCTTTTGAAAAAAGATTTAAGAAGCTAGTTCCATCAAATTCAAACATACTTCGATGAAAGGTCCTATTAGCTCCTAGAGGTGGAAGTAACATTTATGAAACAGATAAAGATCATTTTCTGCTGATGCCTCGATAATTCCACCATGATTGTTTTTGCTTATAAAAGAATACCCAAGAATATATTAGAATCAATACCTGAAGGAATAGTGTATACGAAAACTGATTCAGGCTGGATGACTTCGGATGCATTTATATACAATATAAAAGAAGTCTTTTACCCAACACTGGTTTCAAATCAAATATTGTTTCCTGTAATTCTTTATGTAAATGGTCATACAACGCATTTAACTTACAGTTTATCCAAGCTCTGAGAAATATTGCAAATTGTTCTGATCTGCTTATACCCAAATGCAACAAGAATTTTACAGCCAGTCGATGTGGCTATTTTCAGACCTCTTAAAATGGGGTGGTTAAAGGAACTGCAATGTTGGAGAATGCATAACATGGACCAACACTTTACAAAGCATCATTTTGCAAAATTATTTAAAAACATTATTGGTACCTGCATAAAAAATGAAACCATAACAAATGGTTTTCGTACCTGCGACCTGTATCCTTTTAATCCCAACGCAATCGATTAAAATAAATGACTTGGAAAGTCTAACTGAATCTAACTGGATCTAACTGAAGTTGAGCACAAAGACACAAAAATGATATTGTGGTTTATGATTTATATAAAATATTATTTTTTATTTGTACATATTTAGTTAATGGTTTGAATATAATTTTTTCATAAAATAATTAAAATAATAAAGTTCTTATTGTAAAAACCAGATGGCTCATAACTGGGCAAAAGGTGGCTCAAGATTGGAAATCGGGGGCTCATAACTGGGATTCGGTTCATTTTATAATAAATCATTGTTTTTAAATATATTGGTCTAATTGGCATTCAAACAAATTTAATCAATTTATTATTCTTGAATGAACGCGTATTTTAACACTAAAACGCTGCCAAACATGCTTAAAATAACAAAGTTATCATTCTTCTAAGAAAAAAATTCTCTTAAGGGGGCTCAGGACTGAGTGTTTTACCCTACTACTTCAATCATATTTCCATAAAAATAACAAGTCTTAAACTTAAGAAACTGACACACACACAAATACCCTCTTAGGTGGCTTTAAAGTTTGACATTAGAAATACCTAAAGACAAATTGAAAGATCCATGCAAAACATCTAGAATCTTGAATAAATTCACATAAAATGCAATTTTAACCCTAGAAGCTATAAATTTTCAACGTTTTACGAATGGAAATCGAAAATTCAATGCGACGCAAAACGCCAGGCAAAGGTGAGCTGCTGTCAGTGAATTTCAAAATATGGCAAGCTTCGAGGGAACCACTGCTTCAATGTTTCAATGTTTATATGTGGGTGCAATGAAGGTGTCTTGAAGGGATGAGCAAAATAGTTTAAGCATAAATACGCAAATCCATAAGTTAAGTTTGGAAACGCAACCACTTTTAAAATATTGCATTTTATGAAATAGACTGACTGACAGACAGTCTGTCTGACAGACAAACGGATTGAAGCACGACTAACAGAACGACAGCGCCATAACAGTTTGGACGCATTTAGAAACATGAGAAAAACAACAGCAACATTTAAGCTGCTGATACCTTTTTAGCTGCACAACAAAATTTGATTTGTATTTCTGTGGTTCGCCATTCCTGTCGTCGACACTACCAACACTTGCTACAATTCTCGAATTGTACGTGCGGTTCGGTTGGGTTAGCTTGGCAAATTCTGGAAATGAATGAATATGCGGCTAACCGAAACAATTAAGGAATTTGTAAGGCAGTTCGTAAGACGTACGGTGTCTGACGGTACTAACATCAACAACAACACCAACGTTGATGACTTCGACGACAACTACGACAATGATGACAACGTGGACTGACTAAATAGATTAAATATGTTTGTTCCTTCAGGTTGATATTCCGAGACAACCAAGTGCACTGACAAATATTCAGGCCGGAATAGTGTGAGGTACAGTCAGATATGCAAAATTTACAAAAACCTGCAAATTACAAATAATTGAAAATACGTGTTTTCAATAAAATTGCCAATAAATAGAATTTAATAAATGTCTGTCAGGAAGGGAGTCTTTATTGGAATGGCAGTATATTTAAATTGGAATTTAATAGGCGAAAATTAGACTCACTTAATTGAGAATTTAAGTAAAGTATCTAAAAATTTAATACGGACGGATATAGTCGGATGACGAATATAAATATGTAACCTCTAAGAAAAAGATTAGATTTCAAACTTAATAAAGCATAAAATTTGGATGATATGACCAAATTTTTTTAATATATATAGCATCTAGGTAAATTTGTATAAAATATGAATTTTTAAAACACAATTTCGATAAATTTTTTTTACCCTACGTTCAGTAGAATTCAAGACTTCCAATAAAGGTTGTACACTGTCGAAACCGTGTCGAAAAAAAACAACACATCATCTACTCTGAAGAAGTTTTTGAAAGAATATGAAAATGATGCAAACATTGTTTTAGGAAGAATAATTTTGTCGAAGGTGGTCACGTATATATTCAACCATATAAAACGCCTATTATGCCCAACATGGATGAAGCTGAATACGTCAAGTGACTATCAACAAAAATCAAAAAGACACTTCCATTAATATTTTACAAATTCAGGCATTATTGGGTGCATAGACGGTAGCCATGTTAGGGCTCGGAGAAGTACTGCATCGCAAACGAAAACTTCCTGATGTGCTTGGCACTTCATCGACGATTTCCACTGGATCCGCAGTGTAATCTTATGGCGGTCCAAAGGAAGCTTAGTAAGGCATACCATCAACTGAATTGAATATGAGGGAAACCCTGCCAAGGAACTCGTTCGCTGCGAAGTGTTCAAATTTTGAAAATTGCCCTCCGACGCACAGTGGTTAAACTGAGGAATTTAGCTGGACAAAATTATTTTGTAATTTCTAATAATGTTTTTTGACTATGTATTTTGGTATGTAAAAAAACCAAATTAATCCTTGTGTAAGTGGTCTGAATCAGGATAATTTTTTTCCACGAAAAAAAAAACAAAATGGCGGCCATTTGAAAAAAGTCGATTTTTGAGGTTACAAAATCGGTCGCCATTTTGTTTTCTTTCGGCGGGAAAAAATTTTCTTAGTTAAGGCGATAGCCACTTAAACAAGGATTAATTTGGTTTCTTTTTCTTTTCCTCAGATGTTCCTGACTGCTGATATCGCACACCATCAATTTTTTGGCATTTTAAACAAAAAAAATCAAATAACGTCAAAAACCACTTCAAAAATTTTTTTGTATCCATTAAATGTTGATTAATATATGTGCAAAATTTGAAAACGATATCTTTTTCCTTCTATGAAAAAAAATTCCGAAAAAAATGTTTTTTTTAATTTGTGGCCATTAACAAAAAAAAAAAAAACGATTTCAAAATCACTGCAAAGTAAGAACTAATTTTAAATAACTTTTCCCATTAATTTCTTGGTCAAATTTTAAAAGTTATTTATATATATTATAAAATTGGATATGTTATCATTTTCATTTTTTCAATTTTGTTTTATTATAATCAATATATTAATTGCTTTATGAACATAAAAGCATTGAAGTCGGCGCTAATCTTTGACACATAATCATGACCTTTTACCATCCCTGTACTATTTTTAACTGTTTTATTTGATGCTTTGCTGCCTTGGTTACACTCATGGTATAATAATACATGGTAGCATTGACAACTGCTTATTTTCTCTTCAACAGGAAAACATAAACTGTCAAAAACAGCTTTTTGTGGAAATAACTCAGCAGCTGCTGTGGTTGTTGTTCTTTTTCACTTCAACATTTTCAACATTGCTTGTGTTTTCAATGGCGGATTGTGAGCGCTCTCTTTTTGAGTATATTTTTTGACAGTATATGATTTCCCAAGCAACTGTCAATGCTACCTTGTATTATTATACCATGGGTTACACTGTAGTAATTTTAAAAGCTTTGTACACATAAACATTCTCACTATACTGGTTTGGGTGAGCTTGTAAAGCTCATATTGAATATGACATAGTGTGTAACAGCTGCACAAATAATGCATGGAACACATTGGCTACATTCAGCGTACTCAACAATTGCCAACTGAAAGAGAAAAATTGCTAAAAAGCTTTTATATTCATAAAATTAGTAATACTTTGAGATAATAAAACAAATTAGAAAAAATGAAATGAAAAGATTTCGACTTGGTAAGATTAGCGCCGACTTTAAAGCCTTTAGGGTGATTTTTTTGAGGTTATGATTTTCATGCATTAGTATTTGACAGATCACGTGGGATTTCAGACATGGTGTCAAAGAGAAAGATGCTCAGTATGCTTTGACATTTCATCATGAATAGACTTACTAACGAGCAACGCTTGCAAATCATTGAATTTTATTACCAAAATCAGTGTTCGGTTCGAAATGTGTTTCGCGCTTTACGTCCGATTTATGGTCTACATAATCGACCAAGTGAGCAAACAATTAATGCGATTGTGACCAAGTTTCGCACTCAGTTTACTTTATTGGACATTAAACCAACCACACGAATGCGTACAGTGCGTACAGAAGAGAATATGGCGTCTGTTTCTGAGAGTGTTGCTGAAGACCGTGAAATGTCGATTCGTCGCCGTTCGCAGCAATTGGGTTTGTGTTATTCGACCACATGGAAGGTTTTACGCAAAGATCTTGGTGTAAAACCGTATAAAATACAGCTCGTGCAAGAACTGAAGCCGAACGATCTGCCACAACGTCGAATTTTCAGTGAATGGGCCCTAGAAAAGTTGGCAGAAAATCCGCTTTTTTATCGACAAATTTTGTTCAGCGATGAGGCTCATTTCTAGTTGAATGGCTACGTAAATAAGCAAAATTGCCGCATTTGGAGTGAAGAGCAACCAGAAGCCGTTCAAGAACTGGCCATGCATCCCGAAAAATGCACTGTTTGGTGTGGTTTGTACGCTGGTGGAATCATTGGACCGTATTTTTTCAAAGATGCTGTTGGACGCAACGTTACGGTGAATGGTGATCGCTATCGTTCGATGCTAACAAACTTTTTGTTGCCAAAAATGGAAGAACTGAACTTGGTTGACATGTGGTTTCAACAAGATGGCGCTACATGCCACACATCTCGCGATTCTATGGCCATTTTGAGGGAAAACTTCGGAGAACAATTAATCTCAAGAAATGGACCGGTAAGTTGGCCACCAAGATCATGCGATTTGACGCCTTTAGACTATTTTTTGTGGGGCTACGTCAAGTCTAAAGTCTACAGAAATAAGCCAGCAACTATTCCAGCTTTGGAAGACAACATTTCCGAAGAAATTCGGGCTATTCCGGCCGAAATGCTCGAAAAAGTTGCCCAAAATTGGACTTTCCGAATGGACCACCTAAGACGCAGCCGCGGTCAACATTTAAATGAAATTATCTTCAAAAAGTAAATGTCATGGACCAATCTAACGTTTCAAATAAAGAACCGATGAGATTTTGCAAATTTTATGCGTTTTTTTTAAAAAAAAAGTTATCAGGCACTTAAAAAATCACTCTATATATTGATGATAATAAAACAAATTAGAAAAAATGAAAATGATAAGATTTTCAACATTAAAATACATATAAATAACTTTTAAAATTTGAAGAAGAAATTAATGGGAAAAGTTATTTAATATAATTTTTTACTTTGTAGTGATTTTGAAGTCGGTTTATTTTTAGTTAAAAAGTTTTTATTTCTTCCTTTTTAGATAATTTGAAAAATTTTATGTAATACTCTTTTACTCAAGAAGACTGTAAAATTTCAAACATGACACTTTGTTCTTAAAAAATTTCTTTTATTAATTCCTGAAAGTTTGTTGGGTATTTTCCATTTCTGTCTCTTTAATATTTTTATTAAAGTGCCACGCCCTTTCTCTACGATTCTACGCAGCCCTGTACCGAATTTCAGTTCCCAAATATTAACCGATATATCGTACTTTCCTTAAAGTGCCACACCCTTTGTACAATCCCGCTCACTTTTGTAATGAATCTACATACCCACCTATACCTGCATACCAAATATTAGTACCCTAGTGTCAATATTAACTGAGATGTAGTATTTTTATAATAATGTCACACCCCTTTGTTGAATAACGCCCACTTTTTGACCGTAATTTGTAGTAACTGTGCCTACCCATGTACTAAATTTCAGTACCCTATTGTCAACATAATTCGATATACAGTGTGTTTCTAATATTGCCACACCCCTTTCTCAAATAACGCCCACTTTATTTACAGTAATTTTTAAAATTGTTTCTACCCCTGTACTAAATTTCAGTACTCTAGTGTCAATACTATTCGAGATACAGTGTTTTTCTAATATGACCACACCCCTTTGTCAAATAACGCCCACTTTATTGACCGTAATTTGTAATAATTCTGCCTACCCCAGCATTTTTAACGGAAATTTCAATACCCTAGTGTCAATATTAACTGAAATGCAGTGTTTTTCTAATATTGACACGCCCCTTTGTCGAACATCGCCCACTTTTTTAGGAAAAGACCTCCGCGTTCATGGTATCTATCTGTTGACAAAAAATTAAGGAAATCGGGCAAGTGCTTCAGGAGTTATCGATGTACATACATAAAAAAAAGCGGACAAACCAACGAACTTGAGAACCTCCTCCTTTTTGAAGTCGGTTAAAAATAGTACACTTTTAGTACGAAATGTATCAAAGCAGTAATGAAACCTGCTTAACATCAACACTCACCATACTCATACTCGTGATACTTTTTTGCATAAAGTCTTGAAAGTAGCAAAAAGTGTACAAGTGTTCAGGGATCAAATGACCGTCTGTATAAGATGTTTTCATTACAGACCTCACGTTTCGGAGAGTAAAAATCTAGAAAATGGCCAGTCGACAGTCGCTCTGGCTTCTATCTTGTTGCGTGCCAACATTTTCGCAGCTCGCACTCCAGTCGTTCCAAAAGTTTTGGAAAAAAGACTTTAAAATTAAAAACAAAAACAGCATTGTTATCTTCTTCCACTCATCAGTATCCTTCTTTGGTTGACCAAGACTATTTAATTACCCGGGTATTTTCGAGTATTTCGACCTACCCGACTAATTAATGTTAGGGCGATGTTAAAGAGATAAAATTGAAAATTTATTTCAAAGAAGATCAAATCAATAACAAAATTTTAAAAATACTCGAAAATACTCGAAAATACTCGGGCAGTAATTATCAAATTACCCGCGTAACGCCCGGTAACGCATAAGAAGTTTGCCTTTGAATTTGGTCGGCTTCCCTTCAAGAAATGGGTAACCGAAACTCTAACACAATCATATAAATTTGTTTACAACCACATTCTCGTACTCGTTTAAGTCCTAAAATTTGTGAAACAAGGAAGAAAATATGAACATTTTAGCCAATGCATGTAGAGAAAGGGAAAGGTATCATCATTGAAAAGCATGTCAAATTTTTGCTTGTCTGCCATTGTATTGTGTCATTATTTTTTATTCAAAAACTGAATAGTTTCAGAATTTCAAAAACTAAAAGATAAGTTAAAAATTAATTTGCTGGTTTAAAGCAGTGATGTTCACGTAGTACCACGCGTGGTGAGACTCGAAAGCTTAATTCGAGAATCGAAACACGTACACGATCGATTGCACGAAGTTCTCTCCATCCTAGGCTTGGGCATTTTAGTTCACCACAAAGATCGCTCTTTTTAGTTCAATCGTATGTAATGAACTAGTTCGTTCATTTAGTTCTTTTAGTTCGTTCGTTCTTTTTGTTCGTTGGATGTTTTACTTCGTTTGTTCTCTTAGTTCGTTAGTTCTTTTAGTTCGTTCGTTCTTTTAGTTCATTAGGTCTTTTAGTTCATTTCGTTTACTCGTTCATGTCCAGGTATACAAAATGAAACAAACTTGGTATGAATATGTGATATCCATCAAATTCACCATTTGTATTAGTGCATAAACAAAAAGTGTCTCAAACCAAGGACTCAAACCATAGCATGGTAAATTTAGTTATTCTTGCCCTCGTTCGTTTTGTTCCTACTCGCTGCAATATCATTGAACTAAAATGAACTAAAAGAACTAAAAGAACGAGAAACACTGAACTAGTTCACATAGTTCATGAGTGGGGATCGTTCAATTGAACTAGTTCGTTCATGAACTACCCAAGCCTACTCCATCAGTTGGCGCTGAAACTTCAAGCTCGAAGGTTCGTGCCACATGGTCTTGTGTTTTGCACAGCACGAAATGTTTGAGGCATATGAAAATGTGTTATTTGCAGAATTAAAATTATAATAATGATGATGATAATGACAATGATAATAAAAGTGATAATGATATTTATACTGATAATGATAATGATGATGACAATGATAATCATAACACAATTACAGTACCCGCTTCGATCTGCTACCCTTACTCACAAGCTTTGATGCATGCAACATAAAATTAATATATAAATTAAATATACATAACACCGCAGCTGCGCCGGCGTAGTGCGTGCATATTTCCTGCCAAGAAAACCAAATATTATATAAAAAGTTAACATAATGCAATTAATTCTATGTATTTACTTCTCACTTCCCATTGTTTATATTTCACCATACAAAAGAGCGAGCTTCATTTCTATAAGGTGAGTTTACGACATTTGACAGCGTTACCGAGTGCACAGAATACCGATTTTTAAGACTGGTAACGAGTTTTGGTAACAATATTGCTGTTACCGGTAACGCACAGAATCGATCTGTTAAAGGTGAAATGCAAGCAAAAGTACCCAAGGACGATCTGACCCAGTTAGTGGTGGCAAACAATGCTACAATTAACGAATATAAAAACAAATGAAATATGAGACTTAATTTTATGAAAAAAAAAAATTATAAAATATATATAAAACATATGTTTTAAGATAACAACGAATTACACACATTGTTATTTTTTAAGAAAAACGTTGGATAAAACTGATGTATACGTTATATCTAACGGTAACATATAACTGAGTTTTGGGTTAGGTCTATCTGGTGAGATTTTATTACCAATAACAGTTATTACCAATTAACAGTAACTAGAGAGAGCGAGAAGGCTATATTTCGATGGTATTGTAAATTTATACAAAAAACAACCTGTGAGAAAGGGATGTCAGATCTATACATGAGTTTTGGTTACTTTCTTCCCGAGGCTCTTTCTAGCATAACCGAAACTTTGTATGAAGAGGTAACCGAAGTTTCAGCTTAGAAAAACCGTCTTTTTTTAGTTAAATAACCGATAATCTTCTTGTAGGGTTGTTTCTTTTTAAATCACAAGTTATTTTGACACTGACGGCTAACGCTATTGACGTCTACTCGGTCACGTGTGTTATCAACGTAGAACAAATTTGACACCAATCTAGCGGATGGCTTTCTCATTTTCAAACTTATATGCAAAATGTTACGTACCCGTTGAGATGCCCAAAGTTGTTAAAAAATAATAATGGTATTCATGCAAATGGGCAAAGCCCTTATAAATGGTATAAACAAGATAACTTTATCACCCTTATAAATGAACTGTCAAAATTTGTACTGAGAAGCTTTTGCACAAACCAGATATATTTGCTCTTCTATTTAGGTGAGCAAACGAGGTGGCAAACTTATAACAGCAAACAGATGTTTATATTTTTCAGTTTAGTTTTTTCCGCCAAATAAAAGCGTAGCTGCAATTATAAAACAAAAGAAAAAATATATAAATACATAACTAAAACGAAATGGCAGAGGTAAGATTTTGTAAAATGCATCATATTAAGCGTTTATTTATTTCATTGAATTCTTAGAAAGCAACTATAAAAACACCAAAACGGCCTCGTGTTAATGGTACACATCGCTGGACAGAGCCACAAACCCTGAGCTTACGGCACATGATAGCTGATGAACTAAAAGAAAATGTGGAATCGTTTGAGGTACAATTTTGAAAATTAATTTAATGCAGAATGTGTTTAATAATAATATAATTACATGTATTCATAATTTCAGAAACCTACTGCGCAATCATTTTACAAACGAATTGCCAAAAAATCTTCACTTTTGGATGCAATTCAATGGGTGCCAATGAAGTGCAAGATGCGGCACTTGAGAACATCGTTTACCTCAGCTGTTTCTTAGAAATCAAATACGGGCGCTGGCCTTACAGTCGCGGGAGAAGAGAAAAGCGTTGCAGAATACATTATAAAAATTTGTCCTCATTGGGATATTTTGGAGCAAATTTTTGGGCAGAGGAAGGGAGTCAATCCAAGGGAGATATTTGAAACTTCAACACCCAATTGTGATGAAAGCTTTATTTTTAATTTTGATGATTTTATTGACGTCGAAATGGATACACCTGAAAACGAAATGAAAGCAGCAGTGAGGTTTCATTAGTGCCTGACGTTTTGGAATCACCGATCCCAATCGATCGTGACTCTTCTACTTCTTACAGAAGAACAAAAAAACAGATTCCAAAAGCAAAATCTAGTCCTTTGTGCCATTTATTGGCAATTCAGGAAAAAAATTAGAGCTGGAAGTAAGAAGAATAGGTTTGGAAGAGGAAAAATCCAGAAGTGAAATTGAACTAAGAAGAATGGAGATGGATCAAAAGTATGAGCTTAGCAAAATAGAAATGGAAAAGCAGGAGAGAATTGAAAGAGAAGAAAATAAATTGAAGATTGAATCAGAAGAAAGAATCAGAAAATATGAATTGCAGCTAAAATTGCAGCAAATTTCTTACTAATAATTTTTGTGAAAAAACACACATACACGTTATTAAGGTGATCTTTACTTTCTTAGTCGTAAGAAATTAATGTTTTTTAATTTAATGTTAAGAAAGTTTTATATTAAGCCAAAAATGCTTTTATGCAGATTTTTAAAAAAGTATCAAATAATAAAAGAAAATTGAGTTTGGCTGCTTTTGGCTCCTCTTAGCTTAATTTTTTTTTATTATTTGATACTTACTTAAAAATGTACAGAAAAACATTTTGACTAACTATAATAATTGATTTTTTTGTTGATTTTTTTATTTATAAAAAGTAAAGATCACGCACAGAGTGTATCTTTAACTGTCTGTTGTGTGTAAATAGAAATTTTAATCATTTTTTAATTTATGTTTTATTTAAATACCTTGTCATTCAAATAAAATAATTTTCCTTATAATTTTCATTTGTACCTGAAGTATTGAACTGACTTAAGTATTAAAGATCCATTTCAAAAATATGAGTTTTTTTGAGAATGATTGGTTTTATTAGTTAAATTATGATTTTAAGAAATTTAATATTGCTCGCCTTTTAACTTCATCTTCTACAGTGGTGTGATGTGTGGTAAGAATTTCATTGCAGTCATTATCGTTGGCTTCATTATAAATATTTGGTACTTCGAAAAACTCTTCTTTTTCATTCTGGGCGAGTATTATATTATGCAGTATAGCACACACTAAAATCCAGTGATTTGCCTTAC
Source organism: Pherbina coryleti (assembly GCA_943735915.1). Classification (NCBI taxonomy): domain Eukaryota; kingdom Metazoa; phylum Arthropoda; class Insecta; order Diptera; family Sciomyzidae; genus Pherbina; species Pherbina coryleti. The sequence continues at coordinate 46,710,954 of OX030951.1, read as the reverse complement.
GTATGCAATCGTCGTTTTTTTTTTTTTGTATTTTTAGCTCCTTCAAGCTGCTAAACCGTTCTTTTAGTTGTCCAAAGCAATGTTCAATCCTAATCCGGTACCGACTAAAAGTTTTATTAAACTCATTGCGTTCTTGTGATGTTAATTCCGTTGAATTCGTTCTGAAAGGAGTTATAACCGTTCTTGTTAATTTATATGCACTGTCCCCCGCTATCCATTCTTCTCCGCTAAAGAACTCGTCGACTTTTGTACACAAATCGCAATTATTAAAGATCCTTGCGTCATGAACACTCCCCGGATACCCAAGCACCATATGGCGAATTTGGAGTCGATGGTCGCAAACAGCCTGTGCTTTTATGGAGTAAATATGTTTACGTGAGAAGAATGATTCGGGATCTTCACTTGGTTTTTCGGCCAGTTTAATTTCAGTGCCATCCACGTACCCAACACAATGTGGCAATTCATTAAATGTTGAAGAAACTAATTTTGTTCGCTCGTCATGACTTGGCCAGTACAAAAATTTACTTTTCAGCTTTAGAATGGCTTGAAACACTCTGTAAGTTATAATCTGAAAAAAAAAACATAACAATAATAGTTGAAATTGTTTGTTATTTATTAAATAAAATTGTATTATCCTGACAGCCGGTAAAGACATATCGATTGAGATTATAAAACTAATTCAGCGTGTGGAAAAGTTGTTATTACCTGAAGCGTTCCACCATCACCGATACCAAATAATCGAGCAATCTTCGCAACCGATGCGCCTTCTCCACTTGAGCCCAGACGATATAAAACAATTATTAATTGCATTTCTATAGGAAATTGTTGACACGATCGTGGGCCCTGAAAAACTTCGTCATTTCTAATGTGGCCGAGGATAATGTTAAAGGTTGGCCTACTGACACGTACAATTTGCTTGAATCTGTTATCATCAACATATGGTAATACATGATTAAGGAATTCTTGTGATCGTGGAACAGAAAAATGCTGAAATGGTGTTGAGAAGCGAATATGTTCCGCAGTCACCAGCACAAGAGTTAATTCCTCAAGAATTTCTTGCTCTTTTTCGCGTTGAGCATCTAAAAAAAAAAAATGTAAGTCACTAGTAAATAAATCACTAAAGAATAAATTCAATAAGCTACCATCGTTTTTCCCGAATAATTCCAGTGCAAGCAATTCACATATTGCACTTTGTTCAAATAATTGCACAAATTTCTTTTTTTCGCTTTGCTTAGGCATGCTGAAAGTTTACTATTTACAAGTTAACATATCTCTGAATATGCACAATTGGTTTTAGGGGACGTTCACACAATCTACCTCAAAATATATCCTTGCCGCTTTGCATGAATACCATTAATGAATATAAAAAAAGCACAGAAAACAAAAATGTTCGAACTTTTGAACCTTATATCTCGAAAAGTATTATAGATACGTAAAAAACTATAGCAGATTTGAAAATCTTGTAAAATTTTCACTTAAAATAAAAAAAGGGTAGAAAATTTTGATCTTTGCGTTTTATAGTTTTGAGCACAACGATCGTTCGTGCCACTGTGCGCGATCATATCATATGAAGGGTTTTTATTAACAACCATGCAATGTTGCAAAAGGAATAACATTAGAAAATATTGGTTTTGAATTAAAAAAACAAAAAAAAATCAACAAAATTAAAACAACTTCTTTGCTCTTATCCTACAAAGGCTTTAATTGTATGTAGCTAAGGCTAATAAGCAACCCTACAAGCTACTCATCCACTCGCCGCTTGATTTTGTTTTCATCAAATTGCTGACAAATGACGCTTGGTTGTCGTCTACCTTTTTCTCGACGCACCATATAAATGAATTTCTCCAAAAATTTCAATTTTGTGGGTTAAACTTGGAAATTGTGGCAACCCACACTTAAAGCTGACAAGCAGTCATCGAGCACCCAAAACCTAGTATTAAGCATAAGGACACACTCAGCCAAGGCAAGACGACAGCTACTCACTCGGCGGCATAATCAAGAGAAGATTATGTAATTAGTCTGTAGCTGATTGATGAGCGTTGGCAGCACTGCCTAAGCCACATAGGCACTCACTGCTCAGTGTCCTGTACATGTCCTTCTGCAGCAAGTCAACAAACAGGAAAATTAAAATATCTCAACCAACAACAACAACAACAACAACAACAACAACAACAACAGCACCAAATAACGTCAACATAAACAAACAAAAAACAAGTTTTGTTGGTCCTGCTCAAGTTTTAGCTACTCATTAAGCAGCCTGCACAACAAAAACAACAACAACAACAACAGCTACAGCAACAATAGCGTGCAGAAAAAGTCCTTATTCTCAGCATAGCGTTTGTTAAGGATATGCAAATATCCTTAATTTGAAAATGATTTTTAATAGGATCGAATGGAATTAGTTTATTACTTTTAATGAATTTTTTATGTCGTGTTGTTGCTGCTTCAGCTCCGACTTGTGATGGAATGAGATGCAGTAAGATTGAGTATAAAATGGATAATGGATTTTATTTAGATTTTGTATAAAATGAATAATAGAGCTGAGCTTTAGTTCGACGCTTGAGGGGAGAACAAGCGTCGTTCTCCAGTCGATGGCTTCCTAAGAATATAAGGAAGGTTAATTTGTGTGGACTTTATTGATTTTTTTTTGTACTTCTATAAAAGCTTTTGTTGTCACAACATTATTTAACAGAATTGAAAAATAGAACTTACTCTCAAGGATGTGAGTGGGTGTATAATGAAGGTTTTAAGAGCATTTTATTGTTGTTCAGTTCAAATTTTATTTGGTTAAACCAAATATAGTGGAATGATATAACGTCCACGGACATAATTTTTCGAGAAAAACGCTTTTAAAGTTTTGTTTTCCTGAGAAAGACCTTCCGAGACAAATGTGTTTTTTTTTCAACTTACATAGTATTATCTATTCCTTAAAACTTTCCAAAACAAAATGGACTAAGGGTCCATGGACATTTGGTGTGTATTAAGAGGACAGAAGGTCCAAATGGACATTATATTCCACTGTTTTGAACATAAGTACAACTGAGATAAATAAAAAATTTGTCTCGGAACGTCTTTCTCAGGAAAACGAAACTTTGAACGCGTTTTTCTCGAAAAATGCCTTTTGAAACTGGTGCCCAATACTACTAGAAAACTATACCAAGGATCGATACCAAACTTTACACATTTCGTTCGATTTTTATTTAAAGGAAATACTTTTATTTTTATAACCTAAAAATTATGAATTTTTGGTCGGTATTTGAACTACCGGTTCTCGGTCAATTCTGTACAAACTTAATAACACGCACAACACAATTGATCATAAGAAGCTAGGTCAAAGTCCTTTCAAGGACTGAAATGGCCAGTTATTTATTTTATTTATTATTTATTTTATTTGAACTACCGTTTTGGGAAAAAATCAAAATTTATCAAATCTTCGATTAACACCTCAAGAAGTGCTGGCGGAGCCTAAATTATTATAAAATATTTTTTTGAGATGAATGAGTTCCGTAAAATCGAGGTCACTCATATTTCTGGCGCTTCACTAAACTACTGACTCTTGTTATATCAACTAATATTTGTTATCCAAAGATTCACAAAATATTTTTTAAAAATAATAAAATAATATATTTTTTTTTATAAAAAAAAAATACTAGGGGATACTGTAGATGGAGTTTAGTGGAGTCTGCTATTTATCAAACTTATAGCTTAATAATAGCTTATATCGAATAAAAAAAATTTGGGAACATGTCACCCTGTGTGCATCAGAGAACTGCACAAGCCTACTTGAAGTTCAAGCCACTTCAAGTACTTGAAAAACCAAGCTCTAGCCTGCTTACAAAAATAGCAAACAGATACAAGTCATATCCATGCTTTTTCGTTGACTTGACTTGTTGTGACTTACTTTGTCGGGTATGAAAGACGAAAGGCTTGAAGCGATCGGCAAAAACTTGTAAGCTCGCAAGTATCCAATTATTTCAAATATCCAAATAATTCAAGCATCCAAATAATTCAATGAAGTTGTGTAGGAAACACTTGAACACACAAAAACAAAAAAATTAATTTATCCTTGTTCAAGTGGCTATCGCCTAAGCCAGGATAATTTTTTTTCGCCGGAAAAAAATGAAATGGCGTCCATTTGAAAAAAAGTCGATTTTCGAGGTTACAAAATCGGTCGCCATTTTGTTTTTTTTTCAGGCTTCTGAACGCAATAGGCGTCCTTTGAAGGGCTGAAATGGCCAGTTATTTATTTTTTTTTTTTAATTCAGGCGATAGCCCCTTCAAATAAACTAATAATAAATAACTGGCCATTTCAGGCCTTGAAAAAACTTTGACCAAGCTTCTTACGATCAATCGTGTGTGCGTGTTATTAAGTTTGTACACAATTGACCGAGAACCGGACCTACAGGTTTAACGCCGACTCCGAACGGCGATGAACGGAATGTTCTTGTTCTCAAGAAGATTTTACATCGCATTTTGATAACTCTCTGAGGTCATACATTGTCTGCAGAGAGGTGGCGGCCGTACAGAAAAATTATTTTAATTCAAATAATTATCTGTCGCTGCTGGGGTTCGAACCCGGGTCTCCAGGTTTGTTGACATAGAGGCCACGCACTTTAACCAACTACGCCATGGACGCCACACGAACAGCCACTTCAACAAGGGTTAATTTGGGTTTTTTTTTCCTCAGATGTTCCAGACTGGTGATATCCTGCACACCGTCAATTTTTTGGCATTTAAAAAAAAAATCAAATAACGTCAAAAACCGCTTCAAAAATTCTGAAAATTTTTTTTGTCTTCTATAAATGTTAATAAATATATGTGCAAAATCTGAGAACGATTTCTTTTTTCCTTCTATGAAAAAAAATCCCGAAAAAATTTTTTTTTAAAATTTGTAACCTACAGTGTTGGGAATATTAAAAGCAACCATAATTGGCGTAGCATACTTTTTCATAATTTTTTATCGTCTTACTTCTCTTCCCAAAATTAAAATAGTTATTTTTACTTAATCATGTATTGTGCTCAATATAGCATCAAAAGAAATGAAGTAAAAAATAACGGTTTTTCAGCAATGAGAGCAGTATACGGAAAGAGCGATTTTTGATTGTGCATAACAAAGGCAACTTACTTAAGTCAAATAATTTTTGCTCCGATTACCAATAAATGTCTGTAATATTTTGAATTTTTTTCTATGTTATTACTGATTTAGACTGAAAAGAGTCATTTGAAAATAATTCTTTGTGTGAAGAAGACATTTGAAATTATCAAAAAGTCATTTCGCGTGATAAATACCCGAGTCCTTTAAACAGCAATAATTGATGAATATAAATCAGGAGCATCACTAATTTCTTTATCAAAAAGTACAAAATAAATAAATCAATAATTTCACGTCTTATAACAAAGTTTGAGACTAAAAAAACGGTGAAAACCATTCACTTGGGTGAGAGAGGACCGACATGTAATCCTAGCTTTTCAAAAATATCCTTTTTATCATCTCAGTCTGTTGTTAATCAACTAAATTTAAACGTAGACTCGAGTACTGTTCGCCGACGTGTTTTGGAAGCTGACTTAAGAAGTTGCAGACCAGCGAAGAAGCCATTGCTTACAAAAAAAAAATTAGAACGAAGGTTTGCTTTTAAGACATAATCTCTTTTGGCTTGAATCAAATAAAAATTTTTATATTTCTAATTAAATTCTGCAAGAACTCATTAAATTGGTCTGATGACAGTCTTTTTTAGTGACGAGTTCAGATTTAATCTCTTTACCAGCAATGGCATGGCCATAGTACATCGGCGAAAAGGTGAGAGCCTTAAACCTCAAAACTGTTAGGTCACAGTTTAGCATGAAGAAGGCTATGCTCTGGGCTTGTTTTTCGAGATTTGGACAAGATTCAGTTTATGAAATTACCCAAAAAATGGACCGATTTATTTATAAAGAGATTTTAGAGACAGTCATGTTGCCCTTTCCTGAGCGAGAAATGCCAACCAGGTGGATATTTCAGCATGACAACGACCCTAAGCACACAGCAATGATTGTTAAGACGTGAATTTGCGCAAAAGGGATTCAGGTATTGGATTGATCAGCTCAATGGCCTGATCTTAACCCAATAGAAAATCTATTCGACGAGTGGCGAAGCATATCACAAACTATAATTGACATCCTTATGGCTTCAATGCCACGCAGATGTGTTGCAGTTATTAAAAATAGAGGCTATTTTACCAAATATTAACCCTATAACCTGTATTTTCAATCGATTTAAATTTCTTTAGTTTAAGTTTCTTTACTTATGCACAGCATAATTTCTACTTTGTACTTTATGAATGAAAACTTTTGAATTATTTTTGAACAATTTGTATTTTAATGATTATAAAAAAATATATGAAACTAGAGTTTTAGTAAAAACGGAAAAGTTTCTAGGTATAATTGACAATGGCTTTTTTTGGTTGCTTTTGATATTCACAACACTGTATATGCCCCATTAACTTGAAATTTCGTTATCGCAGCTTTTCTCATTTCATAGTTATGCGCCTAAATATATTTCACATATAGAATACGGGAGTGTGCATGCCTACTTGTCTAATCCCATCGATTTTGCAAGAATTTTAAAGATCACATATTATTTATCACTCGATAGTTCTATTAGCGTTGCTGTTAATATACGTCAAATTACAGAGCAAAATGTGTATATCGCAGCTACCACGCCCACTTGTCCAATCGCTCCAAAATGTTTTACATTTTTTGAAAACAATATACTACACGTCTACGTTTGACTTTGTTATCGTAGTTTTTCTCATTTCTAAGCTATAGTGCAAAATGCATTTGTATGGCAGCTGCCACGCGCACTTGTCCAAAATTTCTGAAATACTTTTTGACGTAGAATACGTCATTCTCGGAGGTAAGTAGGGTGGTTGATAGTGATCAGGTGTCGGTATTTATATAACTTTTTGAGCCTTTGGTGGGCCTAAAGTACTGATCGTACAATGTTGATGTTAGCACTTGTTGGTCTGCTTGATCCTCAATGCGACAAAAATTCATGTTAGAACTCTCTAACTCATATAAATTTTACACAATTACATGAAATATAAAGCCAACATTTGATGTTTTTGTTTGCTTAAACTTGCTACCTATTTATCGACAGTTTCCGCTTTTATTGACAAAACCATAAAATTTGTATGGGAGCCCCCCTAAGAAGTGATCGGAGGGAATAGGTGTCGAAGGCAAAAATGTTCCTTTTGCAAAAGTAATGGGGGTCGGTCATACATATTAACCCTCTCCGGCACTCTCTTAAAGGTCATATGCTCAGGTGTATGGAATAAATAAAAAAATACCATAAAATTTGTATGGGTGCCCCCCTAAGAAGTGATCGGAGAGAAAAGGTGTCAAAGGCAAAAATGTTCCTTTTGCAAAAGTAATGGGGGTCGGCACTCTCTTGAAGGTCATGTGCTCAGGTGTATAGAATAAATATACAAAAACCATAAAATTTGTATGGGAGCCCCCCTAAGGAGTGGTCGGAGGGAAAAGGTGTCAAAGGCAAAAATGTTCCTTTTGCAAAAATAATGGAGGTCAGCAATACATATTAACCCTCTCCAGCACTCTCTTAAAGGTCATATGCTCAGGTGTATGGCATAAATATACAAAAACCATAAAATTTGTATAGGAGCCCCCCCCTAAGGAGTGATCGGAGGGAATAGGTGTCAAAGGCAAAAATGTTCCTTTTGCAAAAGTAATGGGGGTCGGTCATACACACTAACCCTTTCTGGCACTCTTTTAAAGGTCATATGCTCAGGTGCATGGAATAAATATTTTGCTAAATAGTTTTTAAAAAAGATGTCATCAAAAGCGAATTGAATAATTCTACGTCTTGTGTTACGACATAGTCGAAACTACTGTATCTTTTTTTTTTACTTTCCTATACGTTAAACATCGAAAACTATAAAAAAAAAATCCACAAAACAATTTTTTCTGTTAAACTTGTATGAATCACTGTGCTCTGCCAGTAAAAAAAATATTTATTAAAAATCGAGCCATTTTTGTACCAAAGGTTATCTTGTGAAAGCAGTATTAATCTGAAAATCATTATTTACTGTGAGGAATTGTATGGATTTCAGTCTGTATATTTTTATGTTTTCTTTTTAAAAACGAATTTTTCAACTATAGATACATCATTTGAAGATAAACAATAATATTATATTTCTTTAGATAGATAAGCAACAGAGGAATATGACTTGAATAAAGTTGAATTTGGAGTGTTCATTTGCACAGTTCTAAATTTTAATAGTTTATCCTCTTATATAATATTAATAAACTTAGTCAAATTGATTTTTGTTGAAATTTTTCTAACTCCCTTATTATAAGCAACTGAATTCCCTGGGATATAAAATTCCAAATTTCCACATAGAAGCATACAGTTTTTCGCTTCAGAAAATCAGAAAAAACCACCCCCAGTCTTTAGTTCTTCTCAGCTAATTACTGACGGACATGTACTTGTACCAACTTTTTTGTTCGTTTCTTCAACCTCCCTTTTAAAACTTGTACTTGACCAAAGTAAATAACAATTAGTTTGTTTTTCTTGACTGTTTGCTTACTTACTCACTTAACAATGTAATGTAACATACATACATTGCACTCTACAGCAAATAGTTTTATTTTCTTTGAAGATAGAAAGATTTTATTTTCTATGCTACCAAATGTTCTGCCACAGCACAAAGGAACTTAAATTTATTTATTTTTCGCAGCAAATCAATTGATTTTGCCTAAATTTTGTTCGCTATTGTCGTGTCGTTTGCAACAAATTACAAATACAAATGCATAAATTTTATAAAACGTCTATCCTTGGTAAGGGTAGCCAAGTAAATCCCTTATATGTGACGCCCAGCATGCTTATCTAACAGATTCTAACTCTGCTCTCTACAATAATATTAGAAGAGATAAATTTTCTTTCTTGAGTGCATAAAAATTATGATTATTATTGCCATATAAAGTGGCGAAATTTATTGTGGCAAAACATAGAAATCTATAGAGCCACACAACGATGAAACACACACAGTGACATGTGGCAAAAACACACAAATTTTACCCTCAGTCATATATGAGATATGAGCATATATGAATGAAAATATTATGATTATTGCTATCGAATATAAATTCAAGACAACAACTACTACTGTCTGCCACATCCTAGCAGGATAGCTAGTAAAGGAACGTAGCAATGGAAGCGGTAGCGATGGCAGTGATAATAAAAATACTAGAGCCATCCAAACTATATGAAGGGTGGTGGTGGTCATAAAAATTCTATTGCTTTTTCTTGTATCAATAAAATAACGTATTAGCCACACTTACAAGTGGCACCATACTTAAATCTATTGAAATGTTAATCCATCGAAGAGCACTCCACGAATTTAGAGTGGAAGAAGATCGAATTTTGAATTTCAATGCAAAAAAAAAATATTTGTTTTTTTTAAGTTGTGACTGGTATACTGCAAAAATAGAAAATTTTTTACATACTGGCTTCAATTAAAATTCAACACTTCTTTATACGAAAAGACGAACCTAAAGTCGTTGTAGTTCCTTAAAGTTGAAAACTTCAGCTGCTTTTGCCATTTGAGATTTCTTTAAAATAAGAAAATAGCATTTTATTATTCCTAAAGGGTGACCAGATAGCAATGATAGTTTTTCTATTGTTATTTCTCAGGAGCTGTCAAAGTTAGCTGTCAAAATAGCTGTCATAATATTATGTAGACTTTGCCATTTTATCACGCATGGCTTCATGCTTGCCAAACGTGTAAAAATTGTTCAAAAATTCTACCGAAACTCCGGCTCCGTTGTTAATACGCAACGAAAATTTCGTCGTGAGGACGGTCTCCATCATGTCTTCAGTGCGTAGGCAATTTGTCGCACCATGGAAAAGTTTGAGTGTTAGTACAGTCTTTTGGATCTTAAGCCATCAGCCAGACAGAGATTGGTGCGAAGTGAAGAAAACATAGCCGCCATAGCGGCCAGTTTCGAAGAAGACCCATCATATCTTTTCAGCAACAATCAGCTAAATTGGGCATCGTCAGAGAGTCAACCAGGCTTATTTTGAGGTTGAATTTGAGACTACATCCGTATAAAAATGTACTGATTCAAGACTTGAAGCCACACGATCATAGACAATGCCATGAGTTTGCTAACTTACTTACTTACTTATTTGGCGCTTACAATCGTTAGTTGGTTTTGGCCTCGTATAAGAAATTGCGCCAGCCATTTCAGTTGGAAACACCAAGCGTGATCAAGTTATCCAACACTTAATCCTTCCAACGAAGATGTAGGCGTCCTCTTATGCGTTTACCACCACCGGGCACCGGAACAAATATTTTTTCGCTGGAGTATCGTTTTCCATTCGCTCAACATGACCTAGCCAGCGGAGCCACTCGTGTTCAATGTGCTTAACTATGTCGATGTCAGCTCGTCGATAGCTCATACAGCTATACATACATCTCATACAGCTCGTCACAGCTCATACAGCTAGTGGTTCCACCGAATTCAGTACTTGCCATTGACTTAGATTGAACCTAAGATCTTACGAAGGGTCTTTCTTTCAAAAGCTTCCAAAGTCTTTTCATCACAACTGCTCAACGTCCAGGTTTATACTGCATATAATAGGACGGGCATGATTAGTGACTTATAGAGCGTGAGTTTTGTTCGTCGAGAGAGGGCTCTGCTTCTCAATTGCCTACTCAGCCCAAAGTAACACCTGTAGGCAAGAGTTATCCTTCGTTTTATCTCATTACTGACATTGGTAGATGGTAGACGAAGTCCTTAACAATCTCGAAGAAGATGTTGTCAACAGTGACGTGGTTTCCAAGACGCTGCGACTGTTTATTTGTTGACACTAGGTATTTTGTCTTATCTGCGTTCACTACAAGATCCATTCGACTCGATTCTTTCGCTAATCTGGAGAATGCTGCATTGACTTCACGCGTATTATGGTCAATGATATCGATATCATCAGTATACACCAGCAGCATAATACTTTTATAGAATATCGTGCCACTACGTCTTAAAGCAGCAGCTCGGATGATCTTCTCCATCATTCGATTAAGAAAGTCGCACAATCACCTTGTCTGAAACCTCGTTTGATATCGAATGAAGGAAAAAGATCCTTCCCGATTTTAACTGTGCTGCTGGTGTTGCTCAGTGTCATTCTGCAAAGACGGCTGAGCTTTGCAGGAATACCAAATTCAGACATGGTGAAGTAAAGATGATTCCTTATTGGAGTGTCGAAGGCGGCTTTGTAATCGACAAAAAGATGGTGTGTGTCGATTTGTTTCTCTAGGGTCTTCTCCAAAATTTGACGTAGCGTAAATATCTGATCTATGGTGGATTTGCCAGGTCTGAAGCCACACTGATAAGGTCCAATCAGCTGGTTTACGATGGGCTTCAGTCTTTCACTTAATACGCTCGACAAGACCTTGACCTAGGTAGTTGGCGCAAATGGTGGAATCGCCTTTCTTGTGGATTGGGCGGAGCACACTGAGGTTCTAATCGTTTGGAATGCATTCTTCCGACCATATTCTGCATAGAAGCTCATGAATGCATTTAAATAGAGCTTCGCCTCCATTCGTGAAGAGCTCAGCAGGTAAGCCATCGGCTCCTGAGGCTTTGTTGTTTTTAAGCCGAGCTATAGCTTTCAAGATTTCACTATGGTTGGGTAGCGCAACTTCAACGCTGTCGTCCACAATTGGGGTTTCCGGGATATCATCTTTATTGGCGGAATTGTTGTCGTCGTCGCCATTCAGAAGCCTAGAGAAGTGTTATCTCCACATCATCAGTGTACTCTGGATATCTGTCACTAGATTCCCATTTCAGTGTTACCGAGGCGCAAGACTTATAAGTCAGCTCTCATTTTATAGAAACATGACACAGAAAATCACGCTAAAATGAATTCTCCAGCTTATATGTATCACGTTGCTATATTGAAATGTATATTTCCACCACGCTTATATCATCCTACAGATGTTTTTCTTGATTGCCCCTACCTTCCTTCTAATCTATCACCCCATTTTTGAACCAAGGCAGATTTGACTAGGTGTTGGTAGAATATGTATAGGTATGATAGGACCTGAAGTCATGAAGTTCATAACTAAAAAAAAAAAAATATAAAAAATTCCCTCCAAGATACTTAGGTAACTATCACAAATTCCCATTAAACTCCCACCACAAGTGAAATCGAGAATACATACCTTCTCCAAACCAATTATTTATATATAATGTTCATTCGTATTTTTAAGAATGGTTTGAAATTTATAGAAATAAATATGAAAAATTAAAATTTTTCCTGTTATAAAACATATCAAAATGTTTTAAATTATTTAATTTTATATAATGAAAAATATCTGTGCTTTAGGTAAATTTCCAAGTAAGAGCTCGAAAATTACTGAAATAACAATATTAAAGAATCTATAACCAGAATTTTTTCGAGTGGATTTGCCTACCTTGGCCTGTAATTCTGAACGTACCTTGACTTTAAAACTCTTTGTCGCTATGTTGAAGTTTTGTGAAACTGTCTGTCATAAATAGTCCTTCAAACATCGGTTGATAAGAAACAAAAAGCTGCACCAACAATACTGACCTTGACTTTGAAAAACTTTAGAGCAGACGCAACACTTTCTTCATTTTTCACACCATCCGAAGTAAATGGAAATACAACAACCAAACTCAGCACAAAACTTATTATGTTTAATACATATTTATGTAAAATTAACCGCAAAGAATTTATTTATAGCAAAAGAGCCAAAAAAAAAAACTCGACAACTCCAAAAACTAGGTTAAAAAGATATTTCTAACAAACTTTTGCAAATTACAGCCGCTTTCAGACAGATAGACGATTCCAGACAACACACCCCAAGCAAAGTTTTAACTTTGACATAGTTAAAATTCACAAAAAAAAAAAAACAAAAAAAAAAAAATAAAGTAGCAAACACACCAAACAGCCAACAACAAAACTTTTCATCTAAGTTTGACAATTATGTATTTTTTGTTTTAAAGTCGCTGCCACTGCTTCTGCCACAGCCGCTGCCGTCGTCGTCGCCGCCGTCACCCTTCTCTCACATAAGTTGAAGCATTTTCAATATTAGAGCCTTTTATAAACTTTTGATTCATGATAACGTGTATTTAGCAGACTTCCTCAATGTTGCCGCCATCGCTGCTGCCGCTTGTGCTGCTGCTTGTTGGCCAAACAAAGTTTTGAATTTTGTCTGGCTTTGTCGACTTTCTACTATAAGCGACTCGCATGCGTCGCTTTCACTCTAAACGCACTTTTCAGCCGTTTCCGCTTCCTTCGCAAACTTCGCCAGCCGGAAATAGAACAAAAAATTTATTGAAAAACTTGAAATTAGTTGAGGGAAAATGTGCAAAACTTTTGTTTATTTCTTGTTTGTTAATTGCATATTTTTGTGATTTTTTTTTTTTTCGTTTTTGTTTTTTGTGGTGCGTTTTGATTTGGTGCGCATGCGCAAGTCGAACATTGACCTAGTTATTGTTTGTTTGTTGTTTGCTGGAAAAAGTGCGTCGCCAAAGTTTGTTGCGTTGCTTTTTTAATGGACTTCAAAGTTTTGTTATTTTTTTTTTCAGATTGTTTTGTTTTTGTGAGATTTTGACATAAACAAAAGTTTTATTAATCGATAAATTTAAAGCGATAACGCGCAGTGAGAATGCGATGCAGATTCGAGTTAGATGTTAAAGTCATAGGATGTTACTCAAAGTTTAATTAAACATTGAACTTTAACAGCTGCCAATATTTTGGAAAATTTTAGTGTAAGAGATAGAGAATGTTTTGAGGAAGGATTTTTTGGAATGGCCGGGAATGGAAATGTTAAATTGAAGGGTGGGTGTAACAACGTTTGTTTTGAATTTAGCTAAAATTAATTTTTCCATAAAGTCTCCATGTAGACTAATACACTTCATATCGAAGCTCTTACACAATCTTATGATTTAAATTGTGTGATTGATGACTTACAATTATGTGTAACTGATGACTGTTCGTTGCTCACAAATTTTGAATAAGAGCAGTTTTTTGAAACTAGTAGCACCTGTGGTTGAAACTCTTCCATATAAAAATCGAATTTTGTTTTTATTCTTATTGAAAAACGTTTGGCAAAGTTAAAAAAAAACATTAAATTGAGAAAAATGTCAAGGTAATACGATGAATGAAATTGAAATTAATTTTTATTGAAGTGAATCAAGGATTGGTTTGATTTATTGCATGGTGAACTGTTGTGAATATTTAGGCTTTATAGTCTTCTGGATTGATAACCAAAAAATTTTCTTGAAAAAGTCGACTTCACAACGAATTTTATTCGAAGTTCGAAAAAATTCGACTCCGAATTCGGAGGACGATCCTCACTAGGCAACGCGTGAGGGTCAGGGGGGCGATCTTCACATGGCAACGTGTCTGACTGCCTCAACCTGGTGAGGCAGCATTATTCATGTCGAACTCGTCTCAAACCTCTACGTGGTGTCCTCTAGAAACGGCAAACTGGCAACCGTTTGTTTTAGGCTTGTGCTAAACAGTTCCGAGGTCAGAACGAACATGGAACGATTCTTTTGTACAGCGGAACTAGTTCGCGGAAACATGTCCGCGGAACTATGTAGTTCCTTTGAGCTGTAGTAGCAATTTTTTATGGTTTTTGTGTATGTATTCTCTACACCTGAACAGAAGGGCTTTAAGAGAAGGCCGAAGAGGATTAATATATATGACTGACCCCCATTACTTTTGAAAAAGGAACATTTTTTCCTTAGACACCTATTCCCTCCGACCACTGCTTAGGGGGGCTCCCATAGAAAAACGCAATAGGGGCATATTAATTTTGTCACTCTGTTTGTAAGCCCCATAAAGAGGCATAGGTATAGCAAAGTATATATATTCTTGATCAGCATCACCACCCAAGTCGATTTAGCCATGTCCGTCTGTCTGTCCGTCCATTCGTATGTAACTTATAAGTGCTTAAAAAGAACAAATTGAACAAACTCTCGAGTTGCAAAACGTGTCCGCGGAACTATTTAGCTCCGCAGTTCCATTTGATTGAATGAAACTCATGCAACTCATATGCAGCAGATTGTAACATGTCCTCGGAACTATCTAGTCCCGCAGTTCCATTCGATTGAATGAAAGCATGTTCAAAACGAAATAAACACAGCATTGCGCGCAACAAGAACGTCGAAATGTCATCTTACCATTTTACACATCAGTTGTTTCGTTCGTTCGCAAACATATCTTTGCACTTATAGTCGATCACAAATTCGTGTAAGCCATAATATGTGTGAAAGAGAAGTCGGTTCATATTGATTTATAGAAAAAAATTCATTGCAACCGGAACTGTTTGAACATGCTAAAAATGAATGGAAGGAACAATTGGAACTATGTCCGACTGTGAACATAGTTCCAGGAACTATACAGGTTCGGAACGACCCATCTCTAGTTTGTTTGACGGCTAATCTGAGTGGCGGGCTACCTGCCTTTAAAGAGTTGTGCGTTGGGTTTGAAGCCCTCCACGTAAAAAATAAAAACAAAAGAATAACGATAAAAATGATCCCCTAATCTGATGACGACCACCGCAAACGAAAAACTGACAATGATTTACGGATATGCACTTGGAATGTCCGAACGATTACTTGGGATGGTGCCTCTATCCAACTGATAGATATCTTAGAAAGATATAAGGCTGATATCACTGCAATCCAAGAAATGCGATGGAATGGACAGGGTTACTCACGGCAAGCATCCTGTGATACCTACTACAGCGGCCATGCGGAGAAGCACGAATTTGGATGCGGATTCGTGGTTGGCAAGAGACTACGGCATCATGTCCTGCGATTCACACCTGTGAACGAACGACTTGCCATAATCCGTGTCAAGGCAAGATTTTTCAACATGAGCACCTGAGCGTGTGCACTCCAACAGAAGATAAGGACGATGATACCAAAGACAGCTTCTACGAGCGCCTTGAAGAGGCCTATGAACGCAGCCCCCACCACGACATAAAAATCGTGCTTGGTGACTTCAACGCCAAGGTGGGAAAAGAAAATATCTTTGGTCTTACAGTCGGAAAGTTCAGCCTCTAAGACAATACCTCCGATAGCGGAATGAGGTTGATTGACTTTGCCGCAGCGCAAAACATGGTCGTTAGTAGCACTAGATTCAAGCATCTCAATATTCATAAAGCCACTTGGCTGTCTCCTGATCAAATGACGCGCAACCGAATTGACCACGTTTTGATTGACGAAAGGCACTCTTCCAGTGTTTTAGATGTACGTACGATCCGTGGTGCCAAAATAGACTCGGATCATTATCTTGTCGCAGCCAAGATCCGTACCCGCCTGTACGCAACCAAGAATGCACGCAATCCAATACAGAGAAAGCTAGACGTCGAAAAGATGCAATCAAAATGAACAGCCGATAGTCTTCGCTACTCGACTATCACTCCTGCTTCAAGAAAGCACTCCTCCGATCGACGATATATGCGCGCAGTGGAATCACATTTCCCGCTCTATGCGTACGGCTCGCCAAAAGCAATGGCACGACCAGGAGTGTCGCGACGCCACTGCAGAAAAAGATGCCGCCTGCAAAACCACCCTGCAGTCGGTTGTAACGCGTGCTGCTAAGGAGAGATACAAAGAGAAGAGGTGGGAAGAGAGACGCATTTTCAGGCGAAAGAAAAGAGAAGCGGAAATGCGTGAGTGCGAGAAAATTGAGATGCATGGTGACAGAAATGAGGTCCGAAAATTTTTCGATAAAAATAAGATACCTGTATTATGCTGCTGGCGTATGCTGATGATATCGATATCATTGGTCATAATACGCGCGAAGTCAATGCAGCATTCTCCAGGTTAGCGAAAGAGTCGAGTCGAATGGGTCTTGCAGTGAACGCAGTTAAGACGAAATACCTTGTGTCAAAAAATACCCAGAGTCTTGGAAACCACGTCACTGTTGACAACATCTCCTTGGAGGTTGTTAAGGACTTCGTCTACCTGGTATCCAGCATTAACTCTTTCTACGATGTCAGTACTGAGATAAAACGAAGGATAACTCTTGCCAACAGGTGTTACTATGGGCTGAGTAGGCAATTGAGAAGCAGAGCTCTCTCTCGACGAACAAAACTCACGCTCTATAAGTCACTAATCATGCCCGTCCTATTATATGCACCACAAACCTGGACGTTGAGCAGTTTTGATGAAAAGACTTTGGAAGCCTTCGAGAGAAAGACCCTTCATAAGATCTTGGGTCCAATCTGCGTCAATGGCAAGTACCGAATTCGATGGAACCACGAGCTATATGAGCTGTACGCTGACATCGACATAGTTAAGTGCATTAAAATCGAGCGGCTCCGTTGGATAGGTCATGTTGAGCGAATGGAAAACGACGCTCAAGCGAAAAGAATATTCGATTCGGTGCCCTGTGATGGTCAACGCAGAAGAGGACGCCCACATCTTCGATGGAAGGATCAGGTGATGGATAACCTGACCACACTTAGTGTTTACAACTGGCGCCAGCAAGCGCAAAACAGAAATAGCTGGCGCAATTTCTTATACGAGGCCAAAACCGACCAACGGTTGTACGCGCCAGATAAGTAAGTAAGTAAAGCCTCGGCAGCACTAAACATTGCCAGATGAATTGTGACAGTTTCATTCGAAAACTTGATATTTTTTAGTATAAACGTACTCACAACGTTTTGGTGTATGTGCGCTCATTGCGAGTTTATAGTGGTTTGAAAATTGTATTTCAGGAAAAAAATGGAATTAACATAGCACATGAACATTTTTGGGTGATGAGTTTTTTACGATTTTCAACATGGATTGACAAGGAAAGAATGCATCAATCAACTTAGTGATACTTTTAATGATAAAGCACCATACCCAGCGACCGTAAAACGCTGGTTCAATGAGTTCGAGCGTGGTCGTCGTTCATTCCACGACGTATTTCGTTAAAGTCGTTCAAGAACGGCTGTTGTGGCAGAAAACATCGATGCTGTGCGTAAGCTGTTGAAAGCAGACTGGTATGTGACGTACCAGATATCGTAAGATAAAGTCATCCTTGGGAAAAATTGGGACTTAATTGGTCGATTGGTGCAAGGAACTGCTGAAAGTGGTTCAGAACACTTCTACCACAGATGACGAATCGTGAAGTTACTCTTATGAGCCCGAAACAAAGCAGCAATCCACTTTTTCGGATTTTCAAAGTGAGCAAAACCCGACAAAAGTTGTCCGCGGAGGGAGTACATCCAAGCAAATGGTTGCGATTTTTTTCAGAAAAAGCAGTCATGTAGCAATTGTACCACTTGAGCAAGGGAGAACTGTTAATGCTGTATGGTACACAACCTTTTGTTTGCCGGAAGTCTTCGGAGAATTGAGGAAAACCAACCACTGAAGGAAGATCATCCTCCATCACGTCAATGCAATGCATCATGACACATCAGTTCAACCAAAAGAGTTTAAGTGCACTCAAAACTTGGAATTGAGGGGTCATCAGCCTTACAGTAAAGACTTGACACCAAAAGACTTCATCCAGTTCCCTCACATTAAGGAAAAAAATGCGTGGCGAGCGTTTTTCTACACCCTAACAAGCCGTTGAGACAAAAATAAACCTGGTTTTGAAGATACCAACTGTTTCAAAGTGACGAAAACTGT
This sequence comes from Pherbina coryleti, assembly GCA_943735915.1. Taxonomy (NCBI): domain Eukaryota; kingdom Metazoa; phylum Arthropoda; class Insecta; order Diptera; family Sciomyzidae; genus Pherbina; species Pherbina coryleti. The sequence goes on along the minus strand of OX030951.1, from coordinate 46,692,294 downwards.
TTCGAAAATTGGTTCAAACGAATGCAAAAGTGTATCATCTTGGAGAATACTTTGAAAAATAAAAAAAGGCATTTTCAATGATTAATCACTATTTCTTAAAGTAAGGTGCAAGACTTAAAAGGCAACCCTCATACGCTTGCATTATAAAATGAGTAAAACTTTAAAGTTACCCATTTACGCCCAAATGCAATTGACTTGATTCACGAAAGATTTCTATTCTCTGATGAATGGATTCTGCTGTCGAAGCTGGTCTCGAATTGCCATCGAATGGTCCGGGTACTTATTCCAAAATTGTCATAAACTGAAATAATCGAAAAACATTATAAATAATCAATCACTGCTAATTTCAGCCGAATAGAATGCCTCGGAAAAGAATCAAGAATAGTTTTTCCACAAAAAAATTCCATTAACATTAATTGATAAATAATGTCGAACAAACTTACTCGGTGGTTGACATAACTTGGAATAACACTGGCCAGCTTTTACGCAATGCACTATATTCGTTAATGTTTGGTATGTAGCATGAGCCAGTGGCAGATATCTATTGGAATTAAACAACAACAACAACAGCAAAACATGGCAACTTTCATCAATTATTGATAAGTTTTCGGCTGTGGTGACAGAGTGAAAACTTGTTTTGACACTTTGTACACTGGGGACATGATGAGCACAAGGCACAAAATGTACATGTAAGTAATACAAATGAGAATGTGAAGCAACAGGAAGGAAGCTTTAAGAAGATGTCTTTTTTTGGATAAGCTACATAATATTAAAACTTATTTGCTTTATTGGTTTCCATCAAGAATTAAAGTTTTTAAATATGAACTTTAGAAAGCTCAATCCGACCTAAATTGAAATCAGCTCAGCTAAGGCCAACTCTTTAAATCTTCCCTTTAATATTTATAACAATAATAAAGAAATAATATTCTTGCCACAACTCCGGCAACAATAAACCCAATTGCGGTAATTTATGTCAAATCCATAGAGTAGCGAAATCTGCGGCCCAACAAAGAGATAAACTCAAAATTCATGCCAAGCCATTTATGGCAAATTGTTGGCCACCATTGTTAAAGCCACCACAATCAGTCGAAATATTCTTTAGCTTAATTTTTTCATCTTCAAGAAGAAGAAGAAGAAGAAGAAGAAGAAGTAGTAAAAATGCAAATTACTTGAAAATGGAAAATTATTGTATAGCCCACATAACAGCTAACAGCAGCTGAGCAGCAATTCGCTGTGCCGTGCGTGCAGCATGTGAACTGTATTGTTGGCTGTAGGGTGTTTCCTAAGCTCATCTGCAGAACAAAAACAAAATTAGCTTCTTTATTAGATTCTTGTACTAGTCGTCGTCGTCGTCGTTCGTGTTGTTTTCGTGGTTTTATCTGTCCTTGTTGTTGTTGTTGTAATTATTGTTGTTGTATATAAAATATATATAATATTTGCATAATTGTTGAAAAAAACAAATAACTGGGTAAGTATCAGGGCAAAATATTTAAAGATTTTTTTTTTGCTGCTTTTAAAAGACTCTGTCTTATATGTAAACATTATTTTTAAACAAATTGAAATTGAAATTAAAAATATATAAATTGAAGATACAGGAAAATTTTAAAAACTGTAGCCAGAAAGTCTGTATATGAAAGCGGGTTATCAATTTTCCCCTTCGGAAAGTAACGTTTAAAAAAACTCACTAAAAATGCAGATTTCGACAAAATTTTTATTTCTCTATAATGTTTGGACTTTGCTATTTCTCGTATATGTAGTAAAAAGCAATATCATTCAGATGTCTTCCACGGGATTTTTTGCATGACTCAATACTTTTGAGGTAATTTTCGATGATTTTTTTGCACAATTCAGGCACTAGCTCGGCCATGACTTGACGAATGTTGGTTTTTAATTGCATAAAGAGTTTAAGGTTTATTCATAAAAATATGACCTTTTTCATTGCCCCACAAAAAAACCGTCCAGAAGCGTCAAATCGCACGATTTCGGAGGCCAATTGATATAGTCAAATCTCGAAATAAGTCATCTTGAAAATTTCTGTTGTAACGAAAGCACTTGTGAAGAAATCTCCAAATTTTCTCTTTCTTCACAGATTCAGCGACGGAGACACGGTGGCCATAAAGGCGGAGTCAAGTGAGCACCCAATCATTTTGGCCTCGTCCTACATGCCATACGAGGAAGCAGACCCACCACCGAAGGCAGTCCGAGATCTAGCGACATACGCTAGCACTAGGCACATCTCTATGGTGTTGGGTTGTGACGCCAATGCGCACCACATACAATGGGGCTGCAAGGATGTAAATATAAGAGGTGAGTCCATTTTTGAATATCTTCTTACCTCTGACTTGACATTATGCAATAAAGGGGACCATCCTACATTTCATAATAGAATCAGAGAAGAGATTCTTGACCTCACTTTTTCGCTAGGAAATAACAGGGAAATAGTCAGAAATTGGAGGGTATCTTCTACCGACTCTTTTTCAGATCACTTTAGGATACTCTTTAATATTGACTTTGAGAATACAACTCGCACAGAACCATTTAGAAACCCAAAAAGAACGAGTTGGACTGAATACACTAGATGGCTACAAACTCAGATCACTCACCCATGTAAGGCTGACCTTCCTGACAATATAGCCATTGCAATATAGACAGTGCAGTCGATTTAATCTCAGGGAAAATGAAAAAGGCTTTCTGCAAGTTCTTCCCAATCTCCAGGAGTCGCAAACCCAAACAAAATTGGTGGAACAGCGATCTCAAAGCAAGGAGAACTGAGGTTAGAAGTCTGCATAATAAGGCCAGGTTAAGCAAGGAAAATGGAGACTGGGACTCTTATAGAACTGCTCTCAACTCCTATACCAGAGACCTAAGAAGAGCTAAAAGGCAATCGTGGAAATCTTTCTGTGAATCCATTGAGAACACTAGCGAGGCGGCCCGACTACGCAAAATCCTATCAAAGGATCCGGTAGCCCCGGGCTACCTTAAACGCTCAGACAACTCGTGGACGGAAACTTGCCAGGAGACGGTGACACTACTCATGGAAGCCCACTTCCCTGGCTGTACTGATCCCGCAATACATGTGAACCCGTACATATCCAGAAGTATCTTTCCAGAAATCCACAATGATATACCCAATTTAATAACAGAGCACAAAATTAATAACAGGGCGATTAAATCTTTCAAGCCGTATAAATCGGCTGGACCCGACGGTTTTACCCCCGCTATGCTTCAGCACGCTCTACCGGCTATCTCAACCTGGCTTTTAATAATTTTTAATAGTTGCCTAAGGCAAGGTTACGTGCCTGTAAGTTGGAGAGAGGTGAAAGTAGTCTTCATACCAAAAGCTGGGAAAGCTACTCACTCCACCGCAAAAGATTATAGACCCATTAGTCTTTTTTCTTTCTTAATGAAAACATTAGAAAGAATTCTGGATCAACACATAAGATCGCTCCTCAATGAACGAAACTTGTGTAGCAAACAACACGCCTACCTTAAAGGTAAGTCGGTGGAAACAGCCCTACATGAGGTAGTTTCGGTAATTGAGAGAAACCTCCACTTCAAAGATTACACCCTAGCTGCCTTTCTTGATATCGAAGGGGGTTTCAACAACGTAAGCACAGACTCAATAAGGGCAGCTCTTGAAAATCTACAAGTGGAAGAAAAGATAACCAAGTGGATTGTTGAAATGCTGAAAAGCAGAATCATCAACACACAAATCGGTAGCAGTAAAATAAGGAGAACAACTTCAAGAGGAACACCTCAAGGTGGAGTCATATCTCCCTTGCTTTGGATCCTAGTTATAAACGAACTGCTGACTACCCTCAGCGAAAAAGGCTTTAAAGTGACACCATACGCTGACGACGTCGTGCTTCTGGTGGGAGGGAAACATCTCCCAACCATCAGCAACATGATAGAAACACCACTTAAAGAAACTGTCTCGTGGGCAGTACCAAACGGCCTGGGGGTCAACCCCGATAAAACCGAACTGGTGCTATTCACAAAAAGAAATAAAATTGAAAATTTTTGCCTCCCAAAAATAAATGGCAAAACCCTGCAGCTATCCAATAAAGCAAAATATCTCGGAGTAATCCTTGACTCAAAGCTGACTTGGAAAAGCAACATAGAAGAAAGAATTAAGAAAGCAACCAGTGCCTTTTACGCCTGCAAGAAAATCTTCGGCACCAAATGGGGGATGAGACCCAATGTCATCCATTGGATGTACACGGCTATCGTCAGGCCCATACTAACCTATGGCTCGATTGTATGGTGGAAAGCCACTGAGAAGACAAGCTACCTTAACTCTCTCTCTAGAGTACAGAGATTGGCCTGTCCAGGAATAACAGGTGCGCAACGATCAACGCCTCAGGCAGGCCTGGAAGTCATATTGAACCTCCTCCCTCTAGACGAGTTCATGAAAACCACTGCAACCAAAGCGGCGTTTCGACTTAAGGAAGCTAAACTTTGGAGGCACTGGACGCATGGACACGCCTCTATACTCACAAAGTATAGTCCTGAGGATCTCGCCACCAACTCCGATTACATCACCCCGGAAATAGACTTTCGGCAGAACATGTCATTCTCTTTTCCAAAAAGAGAAGAATGGGATTCGAACCACCCTTTTAGTGAACACGATATCCAGACCTTCACTGATGGATCCAAAATGGAGAATGGCACGGGAGCCGAAGTGTACTGTAATACACTACAAATATCTCTGTCATACAGACTTCCAGATTACTGTAGGGTTTTTCAAGCGGAATTTTTTGCGATCGAGAAAGCAGCTACGACAATCCAATCAAGGAACATCAATCCATCAAGGATTACAATCTTTGTGGACAGCCAGGCGGCGATAAAAGCACTCCGCAGCGAAACAACAAAATCAAAATCTGTACTAAGCTGCAGGCAAGCTCTCACCAGAATCAGTCCTCCCCACAAGATCAATATCTGCTGGGTCCCCGGTCATCGTGACATAGAGGGAAACGAAATAGCAGACAGATAAGGCTAGGGAGGGCTCTGAACTGGAAAGTAGTTCTGTGATTGGGTCGATCATGGCTCCAATCAGAGAAATCAAGAAGAAAATAAACAATAAAGCCAGAAATAACACAAATAACTCTTGGTCAAATAGAGACGACTGTGTTATCTCTCGCCTAAACTCTGCGAAAAAAGGACCCAATCCCTACTTTCAATGAGTAAAAATGAAACTCTCATCTTAATAGGGGTCCTCACGGGGCATTGTTGTATAGGCACAATGGCCTCGCGACTAGGAATCCCGTACCCAAACTTCTGCAGAAGCTGTGGAGATGTCGAGGAAACAGAAACTATCAAGCATCTACTTTGCGAGTGTCCCAATCTCCAACAACGCCGGCTTCGCCACATGGGAAGCAGAGTGTACAGAGAACTGCAAGAGCTCGTGGACGTACCACTGATGGATCTTTTCAGATTTATACGGAGCACCGGTTGGTTCGACCAACCTTGCTCAAGTGACTAAGATTTTTGGTTTTGCTACATTTAGGTCCACAGACATAGGGAACCACAATGGACCAATAGGCCCCCGTGTAGGCAACATCGGGTTGCCCTTCCCTCTTAACCTAACCTAACCTAACAAAAGCACAACGATTGGTGATGTTGTGTAGCTTGTGATTTCATCTTGTTAAAACCACATATCGTCCAGATCCATATCTTCAATTTCATGCAAAAAAATAAAAAAAAATCGGTTAACATACGGCATTTTCATATTTTGTACGATTCATTCGGTCACGTTCGAAAAGCGATGCATTTATTGACTTTAGTCTTGAATCTTCAGACTGAGATAAAAGTGTCATAAGTGAAGGATATGATACCGACTATAACAGTTACTTTTAATACATGTGTATTAAAGAACTATAAAAAACCTTTTATTCATAACACTTTTCTACTACTTTTACAACATGTTGATGCAGTGTATTTCAGAATAGCCTTGATATCGAGTAAGAATGTTCTCTATGAAACGAGCCCAACAGAGCAAGAATTTCATATTTTAAATGCTTTTTGTTACTGTAAATTTCTACACTGTAGAGAAAAATAGGTTTCGTCATGAAACAAAAAATCAAAACAAAGAGTGACAATGACCTCATTGTCATGAAACAACGAGAAATCATAACGAGCAAACCGATTCCCCTCGCATCATCATCGGGTATGGGTACATCATCGCATCATCTACATTTAAAGTTTCTGTGTTTGGCTTTTGTCTTGGATTTTTTGTTGCGCTTTGTGTTGCTACATAAGCCTTTGCTCTCAATTCTCTCAGCGCTCCCAGAGCGCGCTCTGCCCATAGCTGATCATCATCGATAAAGCGATCGTTCTTAGTTTTCTTAATGAGAACACAACTTCGTGGCGTTCATAATGTCAAAAAATTTAAAAATAAAACTAATTTAGAAAAAACAAAATATCTCAAAAAGGAAGCGCGTAAGTTTAGGGTTCGATCGATACATACCTGAAAAAATTAGAAAAAATCATTCTACAAAAACAAAATATATCAAAAAAGAAGCAAAATAGGCCTGATAAATATCCAAATTCCGAGTACGCAAGTTGAGGCGTAGGCCTATACAATTATCTCTAGCCTCTAAAAATTAGAAAAAAATGCCATGCCTCGTTACGTGTTATTAATCAAGGCAAGATAGGCCAAAAATAGCAATTTTAATGAGATTTCTAAAGCGGACAGCAAAATCAGGTCGCATATGTAGACTCATTGTAGAGACGTCAGTTGATATGATATGAGGTTAGGTTCTTTACCAAAATAAGAAAATATGACAAAACGTCATCTCTCGATATTGAAGCAATAAAGAGCAAATATAACTCTTTTTCTATAAACTTACTTCATACACACTAAAGAAATTCTTAGATAAATTCACACCGGTAAGCGGATAATTACATCTTTTACACCGAACGGTGTTAATTTACACCGCTTATCCGGTGTGAAATGCTAAACTTATCCGATCGGTGTGAAATAAGAATGGAAACAAAGAAGAGCAACATTGAAATCACATTAACATTGACAAACAAATTAAAAGTTGAAGTTTCTATGACTGAAAGTGAAAATTTTAATTAAAGAAAAAATATTTAAACTAAAACTTAAATTCAACGATTTTCTAACATTGCGATGCCTTTTGAATAGTAAGATTTCTCAAGATCTGCGAAATACGCTTCAATTTCCAATTCGACCTGTTCATTCGTCGCAAATTTCCTTCCTCTGGAGCCACCTTTTTAAGTTTGGGAATACAAAATAGTCGCTGGGGGCTAAATCTACAGTTCTAAGCGTAACTCGTGCAATTTGGCCATGGTTTCGATCGATTTGTGAGCTGGAGAATTGTCTTGCAAAAATATGATTTTTCTCTTCGATAAAGTGGGCCGCTTGTTTGCGATTACGTTCTTTAATCGGTCCAATAATTTACAGTAATAGTCGCTGTTGACTATTTTTCTTTTTTCAAATAGTAAACCTTGAATCCCAGAAAACAGACGCCAATACCTTTCCGGCCGTTTGTTGAGTCTTCGCTCGCTTTGGTGCACTTTTGTACTGATTTCTTTAATTCTGGTGTATTCTCCTGACCATGAACACTATTTTACACAAAAAATCAGTCGAATTTTGTTTAAATTTATCCAAATATTGTTGGAAAGTGCCAACACGTTTATGTTTTTGATTGGCTGTTAACGAAGATGGTACCCATCTTGCAATTAGCTTTCTCATACCCAAATGTTCATGTAAAATTGAAACCACTAACCCACTTCATATGCCTAATGCTGTAGCTATCTCAGACACTTTCACATTCGGATGGTCCAATACGAAATCGTGAATTTTTCCAATATATTCCAATATTCCAATATTCCAATATATTGGATTTTTCCAATATGGTCACTATTTTTGGTGTTTCCCGGCGTGTTCATCTTTTGTGCTGATTCGATTCGACCTGTTTTGAACTCTGCAATCCGCTATTTTACGGTTGCCTACGACGGAGCAAATTCACCATAATAGTTATCGAGCTTTTGTTTTGTTTCTTTCGCACTTTTGTTACGCAAAAAGTAATGCTTAATCAAGGCACGAAATAAATTCTTCTTTATCCATTTTTATAATAATATCAAAAGTTTTTTTAATTTAGAACCTGTATTCATTGACAGATCGATCTGACATTTATGGTATGTTCATGATGAGGTTGCCACCTTTCAAAAATGTCATGCACTTGAAGAGTGATGGTGCCATCACTTGGAGACCAACAGCATCTTGAACGCCCTAGTATCCTAATGTTCAGTTAAAAAGGTAAGTTCAGATGCAACTTTTTAGAATACAAGGTACGTTCATAAACCTTCCACAAAATTTAATGTATTGACTTGATATGTTTCACATTAGTTTGGATTTAAAACTTATTCTGAACATGAAAAGGAAAAATTGGACGAAAACCACGATTATCTTCACACAAAGTGACGTCATTCATATAATTAAACCTCAAAATAGAATAGAGCAACACAACTGTGGGAGTACTTTTACTGCGGCCAAGCCGAAGATAATTTCTTACAATTTTTTTTTTATTTAATTTTAGTTTAATATTTAATATTGTTCATCAACTTAAGTACATTTCATTTTATAGGGCGCTAAATTTGAATGTACCAAGAGCCACCTCAAATCGAAATCCGGCACTGACGATATAACTATTATCGCTCTATTGCACATCCTTAAAAATGTTAAACATAATCAATAAAATATCAATTAAAATTATAAAAGTTCATGCATGAGTAGCTTTGTTTTCCTCCTCTTTTTTTATCAAAATCTTATTCAAGTCATTAAATTAATTTTTATTTGACTACGTTGGTCAGCACTTGAAGAGCAAATCAACAGAATGCACAAAAACAACAAATAAACTGCTAACAATAACAAAAGCGGTCGGTCGTACAGCGTGTTAATCTCTGCGGTTTTCACTTAATAAACTTTACCTCTTGCAATTCTTCTGTGTTCATCTACATGTTCACATTCACTTCGAGTGCGATCCGGTTTCTCAGCTCTGGCGAGTAAAGCTTCAGATTCTATGAAGGCACGAATTGGGTAGAATTTTTCCATTGTTGATTTGCCCCCATTGGCATCTAGTTGTTGTTGTTGTTGTTGCCCCATTTGCTTGATAATGATGCTGTCGATGCTGCTGTTGGTTATTTTGTGGGCGGCTTTGGTTTTCTGGTAGCTTCATAAAAATGTCTGTAAAATAGAAATTAACGCTTCGTTAAATTTATTTAATTAGTGGTAACTGTGTTGTAGAGTGGTGAATTCTATTTCCGGTTCCTGTGGATGCTATTGTTATTGGATTTTATGTTGAATTGTTGGAAGGTACTCACTTCGTGTGTGCTGCAAAATTCAAACAATAATAGTCAAATTTTTAATGACTTACTTTATTTCATTAGGTATTTATTCCGATAGCTATGCTCAAATGCTGCTCAAAGCATAGTAATCTTCCATCGAGACTGTTACTGCTTTGTCTCAAACATTCTTAGAACAACAAAATAGTCCTATATTGGATTCCTACCCAGGCTTTGACAGGATTGAGATATTGATTTGATCAAAATATATAACTTCTGATCAAAAACTACCCAAAATTCTTTGATAAAATCAAAACCGTTCAATCATGCATCGATATGCAATTTATTTTCTTGGAAGTAATCTCCATTGCATGCACTACACATATTCCAACGCATCCTCCAATCTTGAAAACACTTTCATTGGCTGATTTTGAAATCGCCTCCAGTTCATTCTGCGAATTCTTCTTCATCGCTTCAACCGTCTCAAAACGCTTTTCGCAAAGTGGTTACTTGAGTCGTGCAAATAGGAAAAAGTCACAAGGAGACATGTCTGGAGAATATGAAGAGTATGGAACGGTATGTATTTACGGTATATATGTATTCTCCTAAAAGATGAGATGTGACAGCCGGTGAGCTTCGTGCTGAAGGAGCCACGAATTGTTTTTCCACAATTCTCCAGATTTGATATTTGCCCCTGACAAACTTCAAAAACTTCAAATGCTCATATCTCCGTAAATAGAGGCCGTAGAGGGGTCAAAGTTGCAGCATTGTAAAGGTGTTTTTTCAACCTTTAAATTGATACCTAAATTGTCCTCGTGCGATACGAGTTTCAAATTTTACAGTTAAAACAAAATGCTCAAAGCTTCAAAAACTTCAAATGCTCATATCTCCGTAAATAGAGGCCGTAGAGGGGTCAAAGTTGCAGCATTGTAAAGGTGTTTTTTCAACCTTTAAATTGATACCTAAATTGTCCTCGTGCGATACGAGTTTCAAATTTTACAGTGAAAACAAACTTCAAAAACTTCAAATGCTCATATCTCCGTAAATAGAGGCCGTAGAGGGGTCAAAGTTGCAGCATTGTAAAGGTGTTTTTTCAACCTTTAAATTGATACCTAAATTGTCCTCGTGCGATACGAGTTTCAAATTTTACAGTGAAAACAAACTTCAAAAACTTCAAATGCTCATATCTCCGTAAATAGAGGCCGTAGAGGGGTCAAAGTTGCAGCATTGTAAAGGTGTTTTTTCAACCTTTAAATTGATACCTAAATTGTCCTCGTACGATACGAGTTTCAAATTTTACAGTGAAAACAAACTTCAAAAACTTCAAATGCTCATATCTCCGTAAATAGAGGCCGTAGAGGGGTCAAAGTTGCAGCATTGTAAAGGTGTCTTTTCAACCTTTAAATTGATACCTAAATTGTCCTCGTGCAATACGAGTTTCAAATTTTACAGTGAATACAAACTTCAAAAACTTCAAATGCTCATATCTCCGTAAATAGAGGCCGTAGAGGGGTCAAAGTTGCAGCATTGTAAAGGTGTTTTTTCAACCTTTAAATTGATACCTAAATTGTCCTCGTGCGATACGAGTTTCAAATTTTACAGTGAAAACAAACTTCAAAAACTTCAAATGCTCATATCTCCGTAAATAGAGGCCGTAGAGGGGTCAAAGTTGCAGCATTGTAAAGGTGTTTTTTCAACCTTTAAATTGACACCTAAATTGTCCTCGTGCGATACGAGTTTCAAATTTTACAGTGAAAACAAACTTCAAAAACTTCAAATGCTCATATCTCCGTAAATAGAGGCCGTAGAGGGGTCAAAGTTGCAGCATTGTAAAGGTGTTTTTTCAACCTTTAATTTGATACCTAAATTGTCCTTGTGCGAACGAATTTCAAATTTTACAAAATGTCAAACTTCAAATGCTCGTATCTCCGTAAATAGAGGCCGTAGAGGGGTCAAAGTTGCAGCATTGTAAAGATGTTTTTTCAACCTTTAATTTGATACCTAAATTGTCCTCGTGCGAACGAATTTCAAATTTTACAAAATGTCAAACTTCAAATGCTCGTATCTCCGCAAATAGAGGCCGTAGAGGGGTCAAAGTTGCAGCATTGTAAAGGTGTTTTTTCAACCTTTAATTTGATACCTAAATTGTCCTTGTGCGAACGAATTTCAAATTTTTCAAAATGTCAAACTTCAAATGCTCGTATCTCCGTAAATAGAGGCCGTAGAGGGGTCAAAGTTGCAGCATTGTAAAGGTGTTTTTTCAACCTTTAATTTGATACCTAAATTGTCCTTGTGCGAACGAATTTCAAATTTTACAAAATGTCAAACATCAAATGCTCGTATCTCCGTAAATAGAGGCCGTAGAGGGGTCAAAGTTGCAGCATTGTAAAGGTGTTTTTTCAACCTTTGAGGCTGTTCAGACTTGCCTCAAAAGAGGCGACTCACTTGCCTCATTTTGACATAAGTCAGCTGTAAAGTGTTCACACACAAATTATTGCCTCACTTTGAGGCTGCCTCATATTGACGTATTTTGTTTTTTTTCTGTTGTTGTTTTTGTGCTGCTTCAGGGGCGCACAGAGATAGGGGTTTCGTGGGTTAAACCCCCCCCCCCCCAAATGAACGAATAAAAATAAAATTAAATGTATAAAGTAAAACAATTATAAATTCTAAAGCATTATTTATTTAAGTTGGAATGTTTAAAGCTACATGCTGTTATTTATTGTTTTTATAAAATAAAGCTCTGAGTACTCCTTATAATATATGTTTTGGCAATTTTTTAAATAATGTAGACAATTACGCATTTTTAATTAGGAAAAGAATGACCTAAGATCGAAAAACTTAAATTCGATTAAATTAAATTAAAATTTATTAACTATTTTAATAACAATAAAATTAAATTTACAATTCATTAAAACAAAAAATTATTATGCTATGATTAATGTTCCTTATTTCATCAATATCCAATTTGATTTAAAAATATAGTTTTTATTTAAATTTAATTTAAAATCGCAATAATTTTGCTTCTAACATCAGCTCATCAATCACTAACTCAAATTAAACTTATTTCGCTAACAATTATTCAGTGCAGTATATTGGTGAATATACTTTATCAACTATTCGATTAAGAAACAAAAACAACACAACTCACAAATTCAGATCAGCGTAAGAAGTGTGTTGTGAGAAAACAGAGAACGGATTAGCAGTTATTCTCATGCGCTGATTTTCTCTTTACTATACGATCTGTTGTTTACATTTATTCGCTTGGAGTGTACTCCTACACTAAAAAAAACATTAACTTAAAATAAAACACAATGTGGTCATTTGCCTTTTTCCATATGTTTTTTAAAAGTTTAAAACACATTTGCTCTTACTTTCACGAAATTTGCAAGCTATTTTTTAAACTATTTTTAAGCTATTTAAAAAAAAAAACAAAAACATTTCTTATTAAAGTTAAGAGTTAATAAGATTTCCACATTATTTTATTCATTCAATTAAAAATCTTATTAAAAATGTTTGATAGTAGTTGTTAATTTTTAAAAGTTTTTCTCTATGGAATTCAAAATATTTCTTTATGGAAAATTCTTATTATTTGGTAGCCTATTATTTGGTACCTATTATTTGGGTAGAAAACTTTTGGGTATTTTTCAAATTGCAAATTAACGATCTCGTATGATAATTACGCTAACCCCACATAGAAAGTAATATGAAATTGGTATAATCTCTTAAAATTTCATTAAAATGAAAATAATTAATTTCAATTTTATAATTTAGGACATATTAAATTCTATGGCACAAAATAAAAGAATAATTGAGTTTGTACTCTAAATATTATATATAAAATTTGAATAAGTCTATAAATAAAAATTTAAACACCCCTCAAAATGTTTTTCTGGATGCGCCCAACTAAAAAGAGAAAACAAAGAGGAAAAATATCAACTGAACAGACTTCAGTCTGACGTGCGTCAAATTGAGTCGCATAATTTTTAGAATTTTAAAAAATTCTTGCCTCACGTAACATGTCACCTTCCCGCTTTCCCTTTACCTGTAGACGTCAAAATGAGGCAAGTGAGTCGGCCTCATTTGAGGCAAGTCTGAACAGCCTCTTTAATTTGATACCTAAATTGTCCTTGTGCGAACGAATTTCAAATTTTACAAAATGTCAAACTTCAAATGCTCGTATCTCCGTAAATAGAGGCCGTAGAGGGGTCAAAGTTGCAGCATTGTAAAGGTGTTTTTTCAACCTTTAATTTGATACCTAAATTGTCCTTGTGCGAACGAATTTCAAATTTTACAAAATGTCAAACTTCAAATGCTCGTATCTCCGTAAATAGAGGCCGTAGAGGGGTCAAAGTTGCAGCATTGTAAAGGTGTTTTTTCAACCTTTAATTTGATACCTTAATTGTCCTTGTGCGAACGAATTTCAAATTTTACAAAATGTCAAACTTCAAATGCTCGTATCTCCGTAAATAGAGGCCGTAGAGGGGTCAAAGTTGCAGCATTGTAAAGGTGTTTTTTCAACCTTTAATTTGATACCTAAATTGTCCTTGTGCGAACGAATTTCAAATTTTACAAAATGTCAAACTTCAAATGCTCGTATCTCCGTAAATAGAGGCCGTAGAGGGGTCAAAGTTGCAGCATTGTAAAGGTGTTTTTTCAACCTTTAATTTGATACCTAAATTGTCCTTGTGCGAACGAATTTCAAATTTTACAAAATGTCAAACTTCAAATGCTCGTATCTCCGTAAATAGAGGCCGTAGAGGGGTCAAAGTTGCAGCATTGTAAAGGTGTTTTTTCAACCTTTAATTTGATACCTAAATTGTCCTTGTGCGAACGAATTTCAAATTTTACAAAATGTCAAACTTCAAATGCTCGTATCTCCGTAAATAGAGACCGTAGAGGGGTCAAAGTTGCAGCATTGTAAAGGTGTTTTTTCAACCTTTAATTTGATACCTAAATTGTCCTTGTGCGAACGAATTTCAAATTTTACAAAATGTCAAACTTCAAATGCTCGTAACTCCGTAAATAGAGGCCGTAGAGGGGTCAAAGTTGCAGCATTGTAAAGGTGTTTTTTCAACCTTTAATTTGATACCTAAATTGTCCTTGTGCGAACGAATTTCAAATTTTACAAAATGTCAAACTTCAAATGCTCGTATCTCCGTAAATAGAGGCCGTAGAGGGGTCAAAGTTGCAGCATTGTAAAGGTGTTTTTTCAACCTTTAATTTGATACCTAAATTGTCCTTGTGCGAACGAATTTCAAATTTTTCAAAATGTAAAACTTCAAATGCTTGTATCTCCGTAAATAGAGGCCGTAGAGGGGTCAAAGTTGCAGCATTGTAAAGGTGTTTTTTCAACCTTTAATTTGATACCTAAATTGTCCTTGTGCGAACGAATTTCAAATTTTACAAAATGTCAAACTTCAAATGCTCGTATCTCCGTAAATAGAGGCCGTAGAGGGGTCAAAGTTGCAGCATTGTGAAGGTGTTTTTTCAACCTTTAATTTGATACCTAAATTGTCCTTGTGCGAACGAATTTCAAATTTTACAATATGTCAAACTTCAAATGCTCGTATCTCCGTAAATAGAGGCCGTAGAGGGGTCAAAGTTGCAGCATTGTAAAGGTGTTTTTTCAACCTTTAATTTGATACCTAAATTGTCCTTGTGCGAACGAATTTCAAATTTTACAAAATGTCAAACTTCAAATGCTCGTATCTCCGTAAATAGAGGCCGTAGAGGGGTCAAAGTTGCCGCATTGTAAAGGTGTTTTTTCAACCTTTAATTTGATACCTAAATTGTCCTTGTGCGAACGAATTTCAAATTTTACAAAATGTCAAATTTCAAATGCTCGTATCTCCGTAAATAGAGGCCGTAGAGGGGTCAAAGTTGCAGCATTGTAAAGGTGTTTTTTCAACCTTTAATTTGATACCTAAATTGTCCTTGTGCGAACGAATTTCAAATTTTACAAAATGTCAAACTTCAAATGCTCGTATCTCCGTAAATAGAGGCCGTAGAGGGGTCAAAGTTGCAGCATTGTGAAGGTGTTTTTTCAACCTTTAATTTGATACCTAAATTGTCCTTGTGCGAACGAATTTCAAATTTTACAATATGTCAAACTTCAAATGCTCGTATCTCCGTAAATAGAGGCCGTAGAGGGGTCAAAGTTGCAGCATTGTGAAGGTGTTTTTTCAACCTTTAATTTGATACCTAAATTGTCCTTGTGCGAACGAATTTCAAATTTTACAATATGTCAAACTTCAAATGCTCGTATCTCCGTAAATAGAGGCCGTAGAGGGGTCAAAGTTGCAGCATTGTAAAGGTGTTTTTTCAACCTTTAATTTGATACCTAAATTGTCCTTGTGCGAACGAATTTCAAATTTTACAATATGTCAAACTTCAAATGCTCGTATCTCCGTAAATAGAGGCCGTAGATGCTCAAATCGTGCGAACGAATTTCAAATTTTACAAAATGTCAAACTTCAAATGCTCGTATCTCCGTAAATAGAGGCCGTAGAGGGGTCAAAGTTGCAGCATTGTAAAGGTGTTTTTTCAACCTTTAATTTGATACCTAAATTGTCCTTGTGCGAACGAATTTCAAATTTTACAAAATGTCAAACTTCAAATGCTCGTATCTCCGTAAATAGAGGCCGTAGAGGGGTCAAAGTTGCAGCATTGTAAAGGTGTTTTTTCAACCTTTAATTTGATACCTAAATTGTCCTTGTGCGAACGAATTTCAAATTTTACAAAATGTCAAACTTCAAATGCTCGTATCTCCGTAAATAGAGGCCGTAGAGGGGTCAAAGTTGCAGCATTGTGAAGGTGTTTTTTCAACCTTTAATTTGATACCTGAATTGTCCTTGTGCGAACGAATTTCAAATTTTACAATATGTCAAACTTCAAATGCTCGTATCTCCGTAAATAGAGGCCGTAGAGGGGTCAAAGTTGCAGCATTGTAAAGGTGTTTTTTCAACCTTTAATTTGATACCTAAATTGTCCTTGTGCGAACGAATTTCAAATTTTTCAAAATGTCAAACTTCAAATGCTTGTATCTCCGTAAATAGAGGCCGTAGAGGGGTCAAAGTTGCAGCATTGTAAAGGTGTTTTTTCAACCTTTAATTTGATACCTAAATTGTCCTCGTGCGATACGAGTTTCAAATTTTACAGTGAAAACAAACTTCAAAAACTTCAAATGCTCATATCTCCGTAAATAGAGGCCGTAGAGGGGTCAAAGTTGCAGCATTGTAAAGGTGTTTTTTCAACCTTTAATTTGATACCTAAATTGTCCTTGTGCGAACGAATTTCAAATTTTACAAAATGTCAAACTTCAAATGCTCGTATCTCCGTAAATAGAGGCCGTAGAGGGGTCAAAGTTGCAGCATTGTAAAGGTGTTTTTTCAACCTTTAAATTGATACCTAAATTGTCCTCGTGCGATACGAGTTTCAAATTTTACAGTGAAAACAAACTTCAAAAACTTCAAATGCTCATATCTCCGTAAATAGAGGCCGTAGAGGGGTCAAAGTTGCAGCATTGTGAAGGTGTTTTTTCAACCTTTAATTTGATACCTAAATTGTCCTTGTGCGAACGAATTTCAAATTTTACAATATGTCAAACTTCAAATGCTCGTATCTCCGTAAATAGAGGCCGTAGAGGGGTCAAAGTTGCAGCATTGTGAAGGTGTTTTTTCAACCTTTAATTTGATACCTAAATTGTCCTTGTGCGAACGAATTTCAAATTTTACAATATGTCAAACTTCAAATGCTCGTATCTCCGTAAATAGAGGCCGTAGAGGGGTCAAAGTTGCAGCATTGTAAAGGTGTTTTTTCAACCTTTAATTTGATACCTAAATTGTCCTTGTGCGAACGAATTTCAAATTTTACAATATGTCAAACTTCAAATGCTCGTATCTCCGTAAATAGAGGCCGTAGATGCTCAAATCGTGCGAACGAATTTCAAATTTTACAAAATGTCAAACTTCAAATGCTCGTATCTCCGTAAATAGAGGCCGTAGAGGGGTCAAAGTTGCAGCATTGTAAAGGTGTTTTTTCAACCTTTAATTTGATACCTAAATTGTCCTTGTGCGAACGAATTTCAAATTTTACAAAATGTCAAACTTCAAATGCTCGTATCTCCGTAAATAGAGGCCGTAGAGGGGTCAAAGTTGCAGCATTGTAAAGGTGTTTTTTCAACCTTTAATTTGATACCTAAATTGTCCTTGTGCGAACGAATTTCAAATTTTACAAAATGTCAAACTTCAAATGCTCGTATCTCCGTAAATAGAGGCCGTAGAGGGGTCAAAGTTGCAGCATTGTGAAGGTGTTTTTTCAACCTTTAATTTGATACCTGAATTGTCCTTGTGCGAACGAATTTCAAATTTTACAATATGTCAAACTTCAAATGCTCGTATCTCCGTAAATAGAGGCCGTAGAGGGGTCAAAGTTGCAGCATTGTAAAGGTGTTTTTTCAACCTTTAATTTGATACCTAAATTGTCCTTGTGCGAACGAATTTCAAATTTTTCAAAATGTCAAACTTCAAATGCTTGTATCTCCGTAAATAGAGGCCGTAGAGGGGTCAAAGTTGCAGCATTGTAAAGGTGTTTTTTCAACCTTTAATTTGATACCTAAATTGTCCTCGTGCGATACGAGTTTCAAATTTTACAGTGAAAACAAACTTCAAAAACTTCAAATGCTCATATCTCCGTAAATAGAGGCCGTAGAGGGGTCAAAGTTGCAGCATTGTAAAGGTGTTTTTTCAACCTTTAATTTGATACCTAAATTGTCCTTGTGCGAACGAATTTCAAATTTTACAAAATGTCAAACTTCAAATGCTCGTATCTCCGTAAATAGAGGCCGTAGAGGGGTCAAAGTTGCAGCATTGTAAAGGTGTTTTTTCAACCTTTAAATTGATACCTAAATTGTCCTCGTGCGATACGAGTTTCAAATTTTACAGTGAAAACAAACTTCAAAAACTTCAAATGCTCATATCTCCGTAAATAGAGGCCGTAGAGGGGTCAAAGTTGCAGCATTGTAAAGGTGTTTTTTCAACCTTTAAATTGACACCTAAATTGTCCTCGTGCGATACGAGTTTCAAATTTTACAGTGAAAACAAACTTCAAAAACTTCAAATGCTCATATCTCCGTAAATAGAGGCCGTAGAGGGGTCAAAGTTGGAGCATTGTAAAGGTGTTTTTTCAACCTTTAATTTGATACCTAAATTGTCCTTGTGCGAACGAATTTCAAATTTTACAAAATGTCAAACTTCAAATGCTCGTATCTCCGTAAATAGAGGCCGTAGAGGGGTCAAAGTTGCAGCATTGTAAAGGTGTTTTTTCAACCTTTAATTTGATACCTAAATTGTCCTTGTGCGAACGAATTTAAAATTTTACAAAATGTCAAACTTCAAATGCTCGTATCTCCGTAAATAGAGGCCGTAGAGGGGTCAAAGTTGCAGCATTGTAAAGATGTTTTTTCAACCTTTAATTTGATACCTAAATTGTCCTCGTGCGAACGAATTTCAAATTTTACAAAATGTCAAACTTCAAATGCTCGTATCTCCGCAAATAGAGGCCGTAGAGGGGTCAAAGTTGCAGCATTGTAAAGGTGTTTTTTCAACCTTTAATTTGATACCTAAATTGTCCTTGTGCGAACGAATTTCAAATTTTTCAAAATGTCAAACTTCAAATGCTCGTATCTCCGTAAATAGAGGCCGTAGAGGGGTCAAAGTTGCAGCATTGTAAAGGTGTTTTTTCAACCTTTAATTTGATACCTAAATTGTCCTTGTGCGAACGAATTTAAAATTTTACAAAATGTCAAACATCAAATGCTCGTATCTCCGTAAATAGAGGCCGTAGAGGGGTCAAAGTTGCAGCATTGTAAAGGTGTTTTTTCAACCTTTGAGGCTGTTCAGACTTGCCTCAAAAGAGGCGACTCACTTGCCTCATTTTGACATAAGTCAGCTGTAAAGTGTTCACACACAAATTATTGCCTCACTTTGAGGCTGCCTCATATTGACGTATTTTGTTTTTTTTCTCTTGTTGTTTTTGTGCTGCTTCAGGGGCGCACAGAGATAGGGGTTTCGTGGGTTAAACCCCCCCCCCCCCAAATGAACGAATAAAAATAAAATTAAATGTATAAAGTAAAACAATTATAAATTCTAAAGCATTATTTATTTAAGTTGGAATGTTTAAAGCTACATGCTGTTATTTATTGTTTTTATAAAATAAAGCTCTGAGTACTCCTTATAATATATGTTTTGGCAATTTTTTAAATAATGTAGACAATTACGCATTTTTAATTAGGAAAAGAATGACCTAAGATCGAAAAACTTAAATTCGATTAAATTAAATTAAAATTTATTAACTATTTTAATAACAATAAAATTAAATTTACAATTCATTAAAACAAAAAATTATTATGCTATGATTAATGTTCCTTATTTCATCAATATCCAATTTGATTTAAAAATATAGTTTTTATTTAAATTTAATTTAAAATCGCAATAATTTTGCTTCTAACATCAGCTCATCAATCACTAACTCAAATTAAACTTATTTCGCTAACAATTATTCAGTGCAGTATATTGGTGAATATACTTTATCAACTATTCGATTAAGAAACAAAAACAACACAACTCACAAATTCAGATCAGCGTAAGAAGTGTGTTGTGAGAAAACAGAGAACGGATTAGCAGTTATTCTCATGCGCTGATTTTCTCTTTACTATACGATCTGTTGTTTACATTTATTCGCTTGGAGTGTACTCCTACACTAAAAAAAACATTAACTTAAAATAAAACACAATGTGGTCATTTGCCTTTTTCCATATGTTTTTTAAAAGTTTAAAACACATTTGCTCTTACTTTCACGAAATTTGCAAGCTATTTTTTAAACTATTTTTAAGCTATTTAAAAAAAAAAACAAAAACATTTCTTATTAAAGTTAAGAGTTAATAAGATTTCCACATTATTTTATTCATTCAATTAAAAATCTTATTAAAAATGTTTGATAGTAGTTGTTAATTTTTAAAAGTTTTTCTCTATGGAATTCAAAATATTTCTTTATGGAAAATTCTTATTATTTGGTAGCCTATTATTTGGTACCTATTATTTGGGTAGAAAACTTAATAAAATATCTCAATTTGTTGGTCTTATTGATTTTATGTGGTGACTTATTTTTCAAATTGCAAATTAACGATCTCGTATGATAATTACGCTAACCCCACATAGAAAGTAATATGAAATTGGTATAATCTCTTAAAATTTCATTAAAATGAAAATAATTAATTTCAATTTTATAATTTAGGACATATTAAATTCTATGGCACAAAATAAAAGAATAATTGAGTTTGTACTCTAAATATTATATATAAAATTTGAATAAGTCTATAAATAAAAATTTAAACACCCCTCAAAATGTTTTTCTGGATGCGCCCAACTAAAAAGAGAAAACAAAGAGGAAAAATATCAACTGAACAGACTTCAGTCTGACGTGCGTCAAATTGAGTCGCATAATTTTTAGAATTTTAAAAAATTCTTGCCTCACGTAACATGTCACCTTCCCGCTTTCCCTTTACCTGTAGACGTCAAAATGAGGCAAGTGAGTCGGCCTCATTTGAGGCAAGTCTGAACAGCCTCTTTAATTTGATACCTAAATTGTCCTTGTGCGAACGAATTTCAAATTTTACAAAATGTCAAACTTCAAATGCTCGTATCTCCGTAAATAGAGGCCGTAGAGGGGTCAAAGTTGCAGCATTGTAAAGGTGTTTTTTCAACCTTTAATTTGATACCTAAATTGTCCTTGTGCGAACGAATTTCAAATTTTACAAAATGTCAAACTTCAAATGCTCGTATCTCCGTAAATAGAGGCCGTAGAGGGGTCAAAGTTGCAGCATTGTAAAGGTGTTTTTTCAACCTTTAATTTGATACCTTAATTGTCCTTGTGCGAACGAATTTCAAATTTTACAAAATGTCAAACTTCAAATGCTCGTATCTCCGTAAATAGAGGCCGTAGAGGGGTCAAAGTTGCAGCATTGTAAAGGTGTTTTTTCAACCTTTAATTTGATACCTAAATTGTCCTTGTGCGAACGAATTTCAAATTTTACAAAATGTCAAACTTCAAATGCTCGTATCTCCGTAAATAGAGGCCGTAGAGGGGTCAAAGTTGCAGCATTGTAAAGGTGTTTTTTCAACCTTTAATTTGATACCTAAATTGTCCTTGTGCGAACGAATTTCAAATTTTACAAAATGTCAAACTTCAAATGCTCGTATCTCCGTAAATAGAGGCCGTAGAGGGGTCAAAGTTGCAGCATTGTAAAGGTGTTTTTTCAACCTTTAATTTGATACCTAAATTGTCCTTGTGCGAACGAATTTCAAATTTTACAAAATGTCAAACTTCAAATGCTCGTATCTCCGTAAATAGAGACCGTAGAGGGGTCAAAGTTGCAGCATTGTAAAGGTGTTTTTTCAACCTTTAATTTGATACCTAAATTGTCCTTGTGCGAACGAATTTCAAATTTTACAAAATGTCAAACTTCAAATGCTCGTAACTCCGTAAATAGAGGCCGTAGAGGGGTCAAAGTTGCAGCATTGTAAAGGTGTTTTTTCAACCTTTAATTTGATACCTAAATTGTCCTTGTGCGAACGAATTTCAAATTTTACAAAATGTCAAACTTCAAATGCTCGTATCTCCGTAAATAGAGGCCGTAGAGGGGTCAAAGTTGCAGCATTGTAAAGGTGTTTTTTCAACCTTTAATTTGATACCTAAATTGTCCTTGTGCGAACGAATTTCAAATTTTTCAAAATGTCAAACTTCAAATGCTTGTATCTCCGTAAATAGAGGCCGTAGAGGGGTCAAAGTTGCAGCATTGTAAAGGTGTTTTTTCAACCTTTAATTTGATACCTAAATTGTCCTTGTGCGAACGAATTTCAAATTTTACAAAATGTCAAACTTCAAATGCTCGTATCTCCGTAAATAGAGGCCGTAGAGGGGTCAAAGTTGCAGCATTGTGAAGGTGTTTTTTCAACCTTTAATTTGATACCTAAATTGTCCTTGTGCGAACGAATTTCAAATTTTACAATATGTCAAACTTCAAATGCTCGTATCTCCGTAAATAGAGGCCGTAGAGGGGTCAAAGTTGCAGCATTGTAAAGGTGTTTTTTCAACCTTTAATTTGATACCTAAATTGTCCTTGTGCGAACGAATTTCAAATTTTACAAAATGTCAAACTTCAAATGCTCGTATCTCCGTAAATAGAGGCCGTAGAGGGGTCAAAGTTGCCGCATTGTAAAGGTGTTTTTTCAACCTTTAATTTGATACCTAAATTGTCCTTGTGCGAACGAATTTCAAATTTTACAAAATGTCAAATTTCAAATGCTCGTATCTCCGTAAATAGAGGCCGTAGAGGGGTCAAAGTTGCAGCATTGTAAAGGTGTTTTTTCAACCTTTAATTTGATACCTAAATTGTCCTTGTGCGAACGAATTTCAAATTTTACAAAATGTCAAACTTCAAATGCTCGTATCTCCGTAAATAGAGGCCGTAGAGGGGTCAAAGTTGCAGCATTGTGAAGGTGTTTTTTCAACCTTTAATTTGATACCTAAATTGTCCTTGTGCGAACGAATTTCAAATTTTACAATATGTCAAACTTCAAATGCTCGTATCTCCGTAAATAGAGGCCGTAGAGGGGTCAAAGTTGCAGCATTGTGAAGGTGTTTTTTCAACCTTTAATTTGATACCTAAATTGTCCTTGTGCGAACGAATTTCAAATTTTACAATATGTCAAACTTCAAATGCTCGTATCTCCGTAAATAGAGGCCGTAGAGGGGTCAAAGTTGCAGCATTGTAAAGGTGTTTTTTCAACCTTTAATTTGATACCTAAATTGTCCTTGTGCGAACGAATTTCAAATTTTACAATATGTCAAACTTCAAATGCTCGTATCTCCGTAAATAGAGGCCGTAGATGCTCAAATCGTGCGAACGAATTTCAAATTTTACAAAATGTCAAACTTCAAATGCTCGTATCTCCGTAAATAGAGGCCGTAGAGGGGTCAAAGTTGCAGCATTGTAAAGGTGTTTTTTCAACCTTTAATTTGATACCTAAATTGTCCTTGTGCGAACGAATTTCAAATTTTACAAAATGTCAAACTTCAAATGCTCGTATCTCCGTAAATAGAGGCCGTAGAGGGGTCAAAGTTGCAGCATTGTAAAGGTGTTTTTTCAACCTTTAATTTGATACCTAAATTGTCCTTGTGCGAACGAATTTCAAATTTTACAAAATGTCAAACTTCAAATGCTCGTATCTCCGTAAATAGAGGCCGTAGAGGGGTCAAAGTTGCAGCATTGTGAAGGTGTTTTTTCAACCTTTAATTTGATACCTAAATTGTCCTTGTGCGAACGAATTTCAAATTTTACAATATGTCAAACTTCAAATGCTCGTATCTCCGTAAATAGAGGCCGTAGAGGGGTCAAAGTTGCAGCATTGTAAAGGTGTTTTTTCAACCTTTAATTTGATACCTAAATTGTCCTTGTGCGAACGAATTTCAAATTTTTCAAAATGTCAAACTTCAAATGCTTGTATCTCCGTAAATAGAGGCCGTAGAGGGGTCAAAGTTGCAGCATTGTAAAGGTGTTTTTTCAACCTTTAATTTGATACCTAAATTGTCCTTGTGCGAACGAATTTCAAATTTTACAAAATGTCAAACTTCAAATGCTCATATCTCCGTAAATAGAGGCCGTAGAGGGGTCAAAGTTGCAGCATTGTAAAGGTGTTTTTTCAACCTTTAATTTGATACCTAAATTGTCCTTGTGCGAACGAATTTCAAATTTTACAAAATGTCAAACTTCAAATGCTCGTATCTCCGTAAATAGAGGCCGTAGAGGGGTCAAAGTTGCAGCATTGTAAAGGTGTTTTTTCAACCTTTAATTTGATACCTAAATTGTCCTTGTGCGAACGAATTTCAAATTTTACAAAATGTCAAATTTCAAATGCTCGTATCTCCGTAAATAGAGGCCGTAGAGGGGTCAAAGTTGCAGCATTGTAAAGGTGTTTTTTCAACCTTTAATTTGATACCTAAATTGTCCTTGTGCGAACGAATTTCAAATTTTACAAAATGTCAAACTTCAAATGCTTGTATCTCCGTAAATAGAGGCCGTAGAGGGGTCAAAGTTGCAGCATTGTAAAGGTGTTTTTTCAACCTTTAATTTGATACCTAAATTGTCCTTGTGCGAACGAATTTCAAATTTTACAAAATGTCAAACTTCAAATGCTCGTATCTCCGTAAATAGAGGCCGTAGAGGGGTCAAAGTTGCAGCATTGTAAAGGTGTTTTTTCAACCTTTAATTTGATACCTAAATTGTCCTTGTGCGAACGAATTTCAAATTTTACAAAATGTCAAATTTCAAATGCTCGTATCTCCGTAAATAGAGGCCGTAGAGGGGTCAAAGTTGCAGCATTGTAAAGGTGTTTTTTCAACCTTTAATTTGATACCTAAATTGTCCTTGTGCGAACGAATTTCAAATTTTACAAAATGTCAAACTTCAAATGCTCGTATCTCCGTAAATAGAGGCCGTAGAGGGGTCAAAGTTGCAGCATTGTAAAGGTGTTTTTTCAACCTTTAATTTGATACCTATATTGTCCTTGTGCGAACGAATTTCAAATTTTACAATATGTCAAACTTCAAATGCTCGTATCTCCGTAAATAGAGGCCGTAGAGGGGTCAAAGTTGCAGCATTGTAAAGGTGTTTTTTCAACCTTTAATTTGATACCTAAATTGTCCTTGTGCGAACGAATTTCAAATTTTACAAAATGTCAAACTTCAAATGCTCGTATCTCCGTAAATAGAGGCCGTAGAGGGGTCAAAGTTGCAGCATTATAAAGG
Organism: Pherbina coryleti; assembly: GCA_943735915.1. Lineage (NCBI taxonomy): Eukaryota > Metazoa > Arthropoda > Insecta > Diptera > Sciomyzidae > Pherbina > Pherbina coryleti. The sequence continues at coordinate 46,667,121 of OX030951.1, read as the reverse complement.
TGTTTTTTCAACCTTTAATTTGATACCTAAATTGTCCTTGTGCGCACGAATTTCAAATTTTTCAAAATGTCAAACTTCAAATGCTCGTATCTCCGTAAATAGAGGCCGTAGAGGGGTCAAAGTTGCAGCATTGTAAAGGTGTTTTTTCAACCTTTAATTTGATACCTAAATTGTCCTTGTGCGAACGAATTTCAAATTTTACAAAATGTCAAACTTCAAATGCTCGTATCTCCGTAAATAGAGGCCGTAGAGGGGTCAAAGTTGCAGCATTGTAAAGGTGTTTTTTCAACCTTTAATTTGATACCTAAATTGTCCTTGTGCGAACGAATTTCAAATTTTACAAAATGTCAAACTTCAAATGCTCGTATCTCCGTAAATAGAGGCCGTAGAGGGGTCAAAGTTGCAGCATTGTAAAGGTGTTTTTTCAACCTTTAATTTGATACCTAAATTGTCCTTGTGCGAACGAATTTCAAATTTTACAAAATATCAAACTTCAAATGCTCGTATCTCCGTAAATAGAGGCCGTAGAGGGGTCAAAGTTGCAGCATTGTGAAGGTGTTTTTTCAACCTTTAATTTGATTATTAAATTGTCCTTGTGCGAACGAATTTCAAATTTTACAAAATGTCAAACTTCAAATGCTCGTATCTCCGTAAATAGAGGCCGTAGAGGGGTCAAAGTTGCAGCATTGTAAAGGTGTTTTTTCAACCTTTAATTTGATACCTAAATTGTCCTTGTGCGAACGAATTTCAAATTTTACAAAATGTCAAACTTCAAATGCTCGTATCTCCGTAAATAGAGGCCGTAGAGGGGTCAAAGTTGCAGCATTGTGAAGGTGTTTTTTCAACCTTTAATTTGATACCTAAATTGTCCTTGTGCGAACGAATTTCAAATTTTACAAAATGTCAAACTTCAAATGCTCGTATCTCCGTAAATAGAGGCCGTAGAGGGGTCAAAGTTGCAGCATTGTAAAGGTGTTTTTTCAACCTTTAATTTGATACCTAAATTGTTCTTGTGCGAACGAATTTCAAATTTTTCAAAATGTCAAACTTCAAATGCTCGTATCTCCGTAAATAGAGGCCGTAGAGGGTCAAAGTTGCAGCATTGTAAAGGTGTTTTTTCAACCTTTAATTTGATACCTAAATTGTCCTTGTGCGAACGAATTTCAAATTTTACAAAATGTCAAACTTCAAATGCTCGTATCTCCGTAAATAGAGGCCGTAGAGGGGTCAAAGTTGCAGCATTGTAAAGGTGTTTTTTCAACCTTTAATTTGATACCTAAATTGTCCTTGTGCGAACGAATTTCAAATTTTACAAAATGTCAAACTTCAAATGCTCGTATCTCCGTAAATAGAGGCCGTAGAGGGGTCAAAGTTGCAGCATTGTAAAGGTGTTTTTTCAACCTTTAATTTGATACCTAAATTGTCCTTGTGCGAACGAATTTCAAATTTTACAAAATGTCAAACTTCAAATGCTCGTATCTCCGTAAATAGAGGCCGTAGAGGGGTCAAAGTTGCAGCATTGTGAAGGTGTTTTTTCAACCTTTAATTTGATACCTAAATTGTCCTTGTGCGAACGAATTTCAAATTTTTCAAAATGTCAAACTTCAAATGCTCGTATCTCCGTAAATAGAGGCCGTAGAGGGGTCAAAGTTGCAGCATTGTAAAGGTGTTTTTTCAACCTTTAATTTGATACCTAAATTGTCCTTGTGCGAACGAATTTCAAATTTTACAAAATGTCAAACTTCAAATGCTCGTATCTCCGTAAATAGAGGCCGTAGAGGGGTCAAAGTTGCAGCATTGTAAAGGTGTTTTTTCAACCTTTAATTTGATACCTAAATTGTCCTTGTGCGAACGAATTTCAAATTTTTCAAAATGTCAAACTTCAAATGCTCGTATCTCCGTAAATAGAGGCCGTAGAGGGGTCAAAGTTGCAGCATTGTAAAGGTGTTTTTTCAACCTTTAATTTGATACCTAAATTGTCCTTGTGCGAACGAATTTCAAATTTTACAAAATGTCAAACTTCAAATGCTCGTATCTCCGTAAATAGAGGCCGTAGAGGGGTCAAAGTTGCAGCATTGTAAAGGTGTTTTTTCAACCTTTAATTTGATACCTAAATTGTCCTTGTGCGAACGAATTTCAAATTTTACAAAATGTCAAACTTCAAATGCTCGTATCTCCGTAAATAGAGGCCGTAGAGGGGTCAAAGTTGCAGCATTGTAAAGGTGTTTTTTCAACCTTTAATTTGATACCTAAATTGTCCTTGTGCGAACGAATTTTAAATTTTTCAAAATGTCAAACTTCAAATGCTCGTATCTCCGTAAATAGAGGCCGTAGAGGGGTCAAAGTTGCAGCATTGTAAAGGTGTTTTTTCAACCTTTAATTTGATACCTAAATTGTCCTTGTGCGAACGCATTTCAAATTTTACAAAATGTCAAACTTCAAATGCTCGTATCTCCGTAAATAGAGGCCGTAGAGGGGTCAAAGTTGCAGCATTGTAAAGGTGTTTTTTTCAACCTTTAATTTGATACCTAAATTGTCCTTGTGCGAACGAATTTCAAATTTTACAAAATGTCAAACTTCAAATGCTCGTATCTCCGTAAATAGAGGCCGTAGAGGGGTCAAAGTTGCAGCATTGTGAAGGTGTTTTTTCAACCTTTAATTTGATACCTAAATTGTCCTTGTGCGAACGAATTTCAAATTTTTCAAAATGTCAAACTTCAAATGCTCGTATCTCCGTAAATAGAGGCCGTAGAGGGGTCAAAGTTGCAGCATTGTAAAGGTGTTTTTTCAACCTTTAATTTGATACCTAAATTGTCCTTGTGCGAACGAATTTCAAATTTTACAAAATGTCAAACTTCAAATGCTCGTATCTCCGTAAATAGAGGCCGTAGAGGGGTCAAAGTTGCAGCATTGTAAAGGTGTTTTTTCAACCTTTAATTTGATACCTAAATTGTCCTTGTGCGAACGAATTTCAAATTTTTCAAAATGTCAAACTTCAAATGCTCGTATCTCCGTAAATAGAGGCCGTAGAGGGGTCAAAGTTGCAGCATTGTAAAGGTGTTTTTTCAACCTTTAATTTGATACCTAAATTGTCCTTGTGCGAACGAATTTCAAATTTTACAAAATGTCAAACTTCAAATGCTCGTATCTCCATAAATAGAGGCCGTAGAGGGGTCAAAGTTGCAGCATTGTAAAGGTGTTTTTTCAACCTTTAATTTGATACCTAAATTGTCCTTGTGCGAACGAATTTCAAATTTTACAAAATGTCAAACTTCAAATGCTCGTATCTCCGTAAATAGAGGCCGTAGAGGGGTCAAAGTTGCAGCATTGTAAAGGTGTTTTTTCAACCTTTAATTTGATACCTAAATTGTCCTTGTGCGAACGAATTTTAAATTTTTCAAAATGTCAAACTTCAAATGCTCGTATCTCCGTAAATAGAGGCCGTAGAGGGGTCAAAGTTGCAGCATTGTAAAGGTGTTTTTTCAACCTTTAATTTGATACCTAAATTGTCCTTGTGCGAACGCATTTCAAATTTTACAAAATGTCAAACTTCAAATGCTCGTATCTCCGTAAATAGAGGCCGTAGAGGGGTCAAAGTTGCAGCATTGTAAAGGTGTTTTTTCAACCTTTAATTTGATACCTAAATTGTCCTTGTGCGAACGAATTTCAAATTTTACAAAATGTCAAACTTCAAACGCTCGTATCTCCGTAAATAGAGGCCGTAGAGGGGTCAAAGTTGCAGCATTGTAAAGGTGTTTTTTCAACCTTTAATTTGATACCTAAATTGTCCTTGTGCGAACGAATTTCAAATTTTACAATATGTCAAACTTCAAATGCTCGTATCTCCGTAAATAGAGGCCGTAGAGGGGTCAAAGTTGCAGCATTGTAAAGGTGTTTTTTCAACCTTTAATTTGATACCTAAATTGTCCTTGTGCGAACGAATTTCAAATTTTACAAAATGTCAAACTTCAAATGCCCGTATCTCCGTAAATAGAGGCCGTAGAGGGGTCAAAGTTGCAGCATTGTAAAGGTGTTTTTTCAACCTTTAATTTGATACCTAAATTGTCCTTGTGCGAACGAATTTCAAATTTTACAAAATGTCAAACTTCAAATGCTCGTATCTCCGTAAATAGAGGCCGTAGAGGGGTCAAAGTTGCAGCATTGTAAAGGTGTTTTTTCAACCTTTAATTTGATACCTAAATTGTCCTTGTGCGAACGAATTTCAAATTTTTCAAAATGTCAAACTTCAAATGCTCGTATCTCCGTAAATAGAGGCCGTAGAGGGGTCAAAGTTGCAGCATTGTAAAGGTGTTTTTTCAACCTTTAATTTGATACCTAAATTGTCCTTGTGCGAACGAGTTTCAAATTTTACAAAATGTCAAACTTCAAATGCTCGTATCTCCGTAAATAGAGGCCGTAGAGGGGTCAAAGTTGCAGCATTGTAAAGGTGTTTTTTCAACCTTTAATTTGATACCTAAATTGTCCTTGTGCGAACGAATTTCAAATTTTACAAAATGTCAAACTTCAAATGCTCGTATCTCCGTAAATAGAGGCCGTAGAGGGGTCAAAGTTGCAGCATTGTAAAGGTGTTTTTTCAACCTTTAATTTGATACCTAAATTGTCCTTGTGCGAACGAATTTTAAATTTTACAAAATGTCAAACTTCAAATGCTCGTATCTCCGTAAATAGAGGCCGTAGAGGGGTCAAAGTTGCAGCATTGTAAAGGTGTTTTTTCAACCCTTAATTTGATACCTAAATTGTCCTTGTGCGAACGAATTTCAAATTTTACAAAATGTCAAACTTCAAATGCTCGTATCTCCGTAAATAGAGGCCGTAGAGGGGTCAAAGTTGCAGCATTGTAAAGGTGTTTTTTCAACCTTTAATTTGATACCTAAATTGTCCTTGTGCGAACGAATTTCAAATTTTACAAAATGTCAAACTTCAAATGCTCGTATCTCCGTAAATAGAGGCCGTAGAGGGGTCAAAGTTGCAGCATTGTAAAGGTGTTTTTTCAACCTTTAGTTTGATACCTAAATTGTCCTTGTGCGAACGAATTTCAAATTTTACAAAATGTCAAACTTCAAATGCTCGTATCTCCGTAAATAGAGGCCGTAGAGGGGTCAAAGTTGCAGCATTGTAAAGGTGTTTTTTCAACCCTTAATTTGATACCTAAATTGTCCTTGTGCGAACGAATTTCAAATTTTTCAAAATGTCAAACTTCAAATGCTCGTATCTCCGTAAATAGAGGCCGTAGAGGGGTCAAAGTTGCAGCATTGTAAAGGTGTTTTTTCAACCTTTAATTTGATACCTAAATTGTCCTTGTGCGAACGAATTTCAAATTTTACAAAATGTCAAACTTCAAATGCTCGTATCTCCGTAAATAGAGGCCGTAGAGGGGTCAAAGTTGCAGCATTGTAAAGGTGTTTTTTCAACCTTTAATTTGATACCTAAATTGTCCTTGTGCGAACGAATTTTAAATTTTACAAAATGTCAAACTTCAAATGCTCGTATCTCCGTAAATAGAGGCCGTAGAGGGGTCAAAGTTGCAGCATTGTAAAGGTGTTTTTTCAACCCTTAATTTGATACCTAAATTGTCCTTGTGCGAACGAATTTCAAATTTTTCAAAATGTCAAACTTCAAATGCTCGTATCTCCGTAAATAGAGGCCGTAGAGGGGTCAAAGTTGCAGCATTGTAAAGGTGTTTTTTCAACCTTTAATTTGATACCTAAATTGTCCTTGTGCGAACGAGTTTCAAATTTTACAAAATGTCAAACTTCAAATGCTCGTATCTCCGTAAATAGAGGCCGTAGAGGGGTCAAAGTTGCAGCATTGTAAAGGTGTTTTTTCAACCTTTAATTTGATACCTAAATTGTCCTTGTGCGAACGAATTTCAAATTTTACAAAATGTCAAACTTCAAATGCTCGTATCTCCGTAAATAGAGGCCGTAGAGGGGTCAAAGTTGCAGCATTGTAAAGGTGTTTTTTCAACCTTTAATTTGATACCTAAATTGTCCTTGTGCGAACGAATTTCAAATTTTACAAAAATGTCAAACTTCAAATGCTCGTATCTCCGTAAATAGAGGCCGTAGAGGGGTCAAAGTTGCAGCATTGTAAAGGTGTTTTTTCAACCCTTAATTTGATACCTAAATTGTCCTTGTGCGAACGAATTTCAAATTTTACAAAATGTCAAACTTCAAATGCTCGTATCTCCGTAAATAGAGGCCGTAGAGGGGTCAAAGTTGCAGCATTGTAAAGGTGTTTTTTTCAACCCTTTAATTTGATACCTAAATTGTCCTTGTGCGAACGAATTTCAAATTTTACAAAATGTCAAACTTCAAATGCTCGTATCTCCGTAAATAGAGGCCGTAGAGGGGTCAAAGTTGCAGCATTGTAAAGGTGTTTTTTCAACCTTTAGTTTGATACCTAAATTGTCCTTGTGCGAACGAATTTCAAATTTTACAAAATGTCAAACTTCAAATGCTCGTATCTCCGTAAATAGAGGCCGTAGAGGGGTCAAAGTTGCAGCATTGTAAAGGTGTTTTTTCAACCCTTAATTTGATACCTAAATTGTCCTTGTGCGAACGAATTTCAAATTTTTCAAAATGTCAAACTTCAAATGCTCGTATCTCCGTAAATAGAGGCCGTAGAGGGGTCAAAGTTGCAGCATTGTAAAGGTGTTTTTTCAACCTTTAATTTGATACCTAAATTGTCCTTGTGCGAACGAATTTCAAATTTTACAAAATGTCAAACTTCAAATGCTCGTATCTCCGTAAATAGAGGCCGTAGAGGGGTCAAAGTTGCAGCATTGTAAAGGTGTTTTTTCAACCTTTAATTTGAT